>OX457147.1:4215000-4647500 GCA_949752895.1 Dendrolimus pini | reverse complement strand
AAACATTATCAGATTCAAGCTAATGTAACCAAGCAATTGGTACAATATAATTTAAATTTTCGGATTCGAATTCGGACGATGACGCACGACATAGATAATTTAAATCTATATATTTTTGTTACTTGTTCAGAGTAATATTTATAGTTCATTAGCTACTTGTGTGATTACGATTATACGATTACAGCTGTTAGCCACTTAATAATATATAGTATAATCCATGTCAAAAATGAACGCTACAATAAATTATCATAGATATATTTAACTAATATATAAATTATTTATTTGAATTGGCTAGAATAGGGTGTGAATCAGCGAAAGTTCCCACCTTAAGGAGCTGGGGTGTGTTGGGTCAAAGAAATGTAATGAGTTGAGATCTCTCTTTTCTTTCACCATATCCCAATTAATTGGGGTCGGCACAATATGTCTTTTCCTTCCACACTCTTCTATTCTGTCATACATCTTCTGTCCCTCCACAAATCATCATATCATCCTTCACGCAGTCCATCTATCTTTATTTTTTGGTCTACCTTTACATCTGTACCCATCCATCTTGTAGTTTAACATTCTTTTTGTCACGTGACTTTCATCCCTCCTTATATGCCTATAGCAACTTAGTATTCTTTTTTAAGAATAATTCTAGAATTATTTCGAGAGACAGTGTAGTTGTCAATTAAAACAACTGAGGCGCTTTTTATCATCTTATGGCCGATTTTTCAATCACCAGATAAAAGTTATTCTATAGAATAAAACACAACATGTAAAAATTGAAAATGACAATTGCACGAATAAAACAGTTGAATTGTTTCATTTTTGAATTTAGACAGGTAATAATTTATTCGACTTATAGCTGTTATCTGATGATTGAAATATTTAATTTCTATAACGAGTCAAATAGCGTAATGCATATAGTTTAAAAAGCTATATAAATTATTCATATTGTCATATTTTAAAGTTATGATGTTGTTTCAAAATTTATTTTGATATGTGTCAAATACTCTATTGGGGAAGAACCACGAATAGCAAAAAAAAATCATTAGGGTACTTACAATAAAATATGATATCCAACATCGTCCTTCTGCTACAGTTTTTGCCACACTACTAAATACATGTGTAACAGTGCACATATATAAATAACATTTAAGTAATGTTGTAAACAACGATTTGCTCGATACCTTATATGAATATTTGTTTTATATAAACATATATGCTATGCATTTTGATAGGGTAGTTGACACGGTCAAGTCAACTAGGACATCTATTATTTATTTGGGAAACATACAATATTCATTCTTACTTACAATATAAAATAGGCATATTAGTAATAACTGTATTTTTTAACACACAATAATGTATATATATTCATTCTTTCATTCATTCATATCAGTTAGGTGTCCACGAAGCAAAAAATCATACATTTGGCTCATACCACTATAAGAAAAGATATTTTTTATCACCATAAAAAACTTTGAAGCCTCCTTAATTTTATACGAAAATAGCAAGTGATAACGTCATATCCTAAACCACTTAAATAGTATATTTATTAGTTGTGGAAAGAAAAGAAGAAAGGAAGAAAATATTAAACTAAATACTTAAATTTAAACTAATTAATACTACTTAAAAAAATAATTTTTATCATCATCTCACAGTTATCGAATAAATTTCTATAATAAAGTCTCCGTATACCTAATTATTTAATATTGTGTATATTTTATTTGATATGTAGGTAGAAACAGTAGATAATAAATTAAACTAATACATTAAAATAGCGATATATCTGTTTCCTTTATTAGATTAACAACATTGCTCCATTGTTATGCTATTATAGGGAATGAATAACACTTCTGTTAATGCGCAAACTCCACTTTGCTCTTACATCCTGACACGTCATATATAAAAATACTACACATAATATTTCATTGTGTATGCGTCGGTCACGGCCGATGAACCTAACGTGTCCTGGAGTGGACTCATTTCTTGGTAAATGCGGTATACGAAAAGTTTACGCAGTAGAGTACTGCGCTTACCAGACTGAGTCCTCGACTCCATCCAGCGTCGCGCCGTTCGTACTGCGTCTCTCTGCCTATTCTACCGACCGTACAATGTGGAGTGTTCCAAGGAATTATGTGAACTGGCTAACGCCTCTCTTTTACAACTGCACTGCTCGTCAGCGACGGAATGTTCACCCCATTGCCTTGAACTCCTATGCTGAACTATAACGCAAACATTTTCTAGAACATTTATTTCACGTACAATAATGATCTGGAGGGAGCTTCATGCCGAAATTTCCCGTTTGCGCTATGAACGTGAGGTTTTTGAGAAGGGCGTTATAAAAAAATTTAAAGGTTGGTAACGCGTGATCAGCGTCGTTTTTGAAGTGATAACTTCTTATGGGAGGGTAAACGGTTCGTTACGTAACGCGTTACGGCGCTAGTATGTCTGGCTTCCCTTTCTCTCACGTTAGTTGAGTTTAAGTTATCACCTCTGGCGGGCGTCCCGAGACGCACACCGGTTTTTTTATTTATTATTTTGAGGCAGGGGGAAATACGAATGGAGTGTGCGAATAAGAATGACTACACTACCGGGTCCTTTACTGGGATTAGACCAAAACAATGAGAGAGTTATCCACTGAAGAGTGCGCAGATAACAGAGTCAATTGTCGGCTTGTGTGGGAGTCAGTAAGGTACTCCTCTTAAAGAGGTAACCCATGGGTTAATACTCCACTAAAACCCCCTTCCTCCCATGTGCCCCGCGCTCATAGTAGGAAAAGCGTGAGACTTAGAATGTAGTTACGCCCACGCTGATCCTACGCATCAGTGCTTGAGAATGCTCCGGGAGAAGCAAACTGACGAAGTGGTCAACATTCGACATTCCGTTCCCCAGATGCTGGAGAACCCCTATAGCGGAATTACGGGAGGAGATCTTGTGCATATCTGCGTCTCCAAGGCCCCGACTGACGTCGGTACCCACGGGACTCATGCGCACTTCTGTCCCTCTCTCGTTCAGCTTAGCGACATCCCTGGTGTTGGAAACGTTCTTTCCATCACAGGTAAACCTATATTTGATATGCTATGAGCTTCCAACTTTATTTAATGAGGCATCGTTTCTAAAGTCGTGAAATGAACAAAAAACTCTTTTTCACTTTTAAATATTAGTATAGACAATATTATAAATATCACTGCCTCAGAAGGTGGAATACCCCTTTGTATCTATTTACTGTATTTCCTTATAAGCTTCGAAAAACAGTCAATCGCAAACAAAAAACCTTTGTTCTAGTTATCCTAATTTATACAAACCATATACGTATGTAAGATATAATCAATAATCCAAGTTTGTGTATTGCATTCATATATTTTCGTTAAATACCAAATATGAATATATTGGTCAAATAAATAACTGTAAAGGTCAATGAATTTTGAAGTTTAATGACCTGACTTGAAATTTTTAGTCTGTGGTACAGGGTTCACTGATTGGCTTTGGTCCTTCGAGCCGTATAATTATGTATTAGACTTAATACACCCAACCATTATACAGTTTTTAAGTGTTTATTTACTTTTGACGTGTGCACGTCTATCAAGTACATATTTCTCGACAGTAAAGCCTACATGAAACAAATGACATAATTGTCGTACTTTATTGTTATGGATGACCTATGTATTTTAATATTAATTTGTGTTTGTTAAGTACATAGTTTTACAAAACTTATATGTATTATTGTATATTTATGTATTATTGTATATTTATGTATTATTGTATATTTATGTATAATTATATATTTATATTACAGACATGACATTTACTTCTATCCTGATCCTTATTATACAATAAAATATAAAAATATTTACATATCCTATAATATGTGTAATATATGGATACCACCTTACGACACCTAATAATCTGTTTTATTTCTGTGGCTGCCAGGAAAGGATCGCTTTTTAGCGATAAGACCGTCCAGCAAGCATATTTTTCTTTTGTTATTATTAGTTTTCTATAATGGTGTAAAATAATGAATTCGCTTTCATCTATTCTATGAATTAGCGACCTATTAATGCAATTGAAGATGGAGCCGAGAAGAGCCGAGGAGCAGTTCTGCTATTACAGTATCATGGCGTTACGAAGATATTTAAAATACGATTCCATTGCGATAGTGACAAAAAATCGTATTCCACTAAATCTAACATATCTTCTCGATATCGTTGCGCCAAAATACCAGTAGAAAAAATTGGTATTACCAACAGCAGAAATGGCATTAGCCGAAAGGATTATTGAAAAGCTATCAAAATATTAAACATTTATTTCGCGAGTTGAGCGTCATTGTGTCGCGTGCCACAGACATGTCATTGGCGTACTACCAGAATATCGAAAACAGGCAATCCTACTATTAAGACGATAGCGTCCGGCGATTTTGACGAGATAGTAAATGCAGAATTGCGCAACAGGATTACGTTGCTACAAAGGCTTACAAGTATCGATGTTTTTGGATGTAACATGTACATAGTATTATGAAAACTAAACATCTCCATGCAGACAATACTATCTTTTGTAGACGCGTCTGCGCCTACAAAAGGCATAAGTTTAACGTACTAAATGTTTACACTAGGACATGTATCAAATGTCACCGTTTCACTAATGACATGATGCTAATATAAATAATTTAACACTCTTGTAAATAATTGCATTGTATTTATAACTTCATCTAATTATGGAAGCGATCAGACTATTACCGTGTCTACGACTGATACAATTATTTAAACCCATAGATTAGTTAATCCATTTCAATGCTGTCTAGATACGCTTGGCCTTCGGACAGACTTCGCGTCTCTCTGCGTATTCTACTGAGTGTTCCGAGGAACTGTTTAGAATAGTGCCTTTGACCTCTTTCTACCATCGCACTGCTCGCCATCGGTTGGGAGTTCATCCCCACTACCTAGAGCCGCTTCGCTCATGTACGCAACGGTTCTGTAGAACATTTCTCTAGCGTATCGTGGGGATTTGGAATGAGCTCCCAGCCGAGGTTTTGCCACAGAGCTGCAATATGGAGTTTTTTAAATAGGGTGTCATAAAATTTCTTCGAGGCCGGCAGCGCGTTGGTAACATCTCTGGTGTTGCAAACGTCCATATATGGAAGATGAAAAATCTTTTTTATTGCAGGATTTCAGCAGACAGGCAAACGGCCCACTTAATGGAGAGCGGTTACCATCGCCTATGGACATTTGCAACGCCAAAGATGCTACTAGACAACACAAAAGACTACAAAGGTCATTAATGCCGAAACACAACTCAAGGTTGTTATGGCGACATACTTTAGACCAGGGGCGGTAGTCATTCAGTCGGGCATATGCCCTACAACCCTGGCTTCTTGCAGAAGACTTCTTCGTTTTACAAAATGTTAAGCCTCAGTCTTCTTGATTTTGTAAAGTGTGGGTAGTTATAACGTCATAGTTTTAACGAAACAAATAGTTTACTAATAAACGAGTAATTCTTGTACATATTATATAAACATATTTTTTATAGTGTATCTCGAAAATACTTAGTTCTAACCATTTAGATCAAATTTTGTCTTAGGGTAAAGTAAATTCTGCGTGTCTTCAAATGTAGTCCTCTAATGTAGTCAGAGACTATATTACACCACGTAATTATTACGTATTTATTGCTACTAAGTACTCATATAAAAAAAAACAAACAATACTATTTTTTCTTTTAGTATATCTAAATAAAAAAATCTTGATACTTGGTTAACTTGAAAATATAAGTGTCTCTTAACTTGTACTTTTTTTCCATTTGATAATAAGCTCTTGACCTTTAAGAAGTTTATAAATAAATGGATGGAAGATGTGGTAACAGTTGTATCGGAAAATTACAATCCTGTATGTGATACTACACTTGCAAACATGATTGGGACGGCTGCCTGATAATATTAAGAAGACACTACAAAGATAAAATAAGCAAATGAACTTGTTTTATTGGTCAAGGATACGTGAATAACGTTAATTGAAAAGTAGGTAAAATGACATTCAGAACTTTATGCGGGAAATTTAGGAATCAAGAGCTTCTTGTCTTGAATAAAAAAAACCGACTTCAAAAACTAAAAAACTAAAATGTATAAAATAACTTATTTCTAAAGCTATTATTATTAATATATATTATCTAAAACATTTTAAAGTCGGTGCTTAGTAATTTTCAAAATATAGTAATTTTTATGTTTTACTTTGCACCGACTTCAAGATGTTTTAGATAATATATATTAATAAAAATAGCTTTAGAAATAAGTTATTTTATACATTTTAGTTTTTTAGTTTTTAAAGTCGGTTTTTTTAAACGAAGTTTTTATTTTTTATTTGATACTTTTTAGTGTCTAGCTATGTATGGGTGGACCTACGAACGGTGCCGCGCTTCTTAAAAAATATATGTCCCAAGAACCGGGAACAAAAAAATGTTCGTACAATGAAAACTACTGGGCCAAACTATGTCAAATTTTTAGGGGACCACATGGCTGCTATTCCGCGTCGAACAAAAAAAGAATCACGTAAATCGAATCATAAATCTCAGAGTAATCGGCGAACATATATAAAAAAAGCAAAAAAAAAAAAGATCCCGACGAATTGAGAACCTCCTCCTTTTTTCAAAGTCGGTTAAAAAAGCTCCATCATTAGGGATGAAAAAACACATACATTGCCGGTTTCTGTATCTTACTATAGATTCACTCGCGTTGCCATCGGTTGAATTTCGACATCACAAGTACAGACCTTATGTCAAATTTTAACCGAACATAAGGCAAATGAACGGTCGATATAGGAACCGGCCATCAGTCGTAGGATTTCACGTCATAGGTGAAAACTTTGTATCTGAGCATGACGGTCACGCGAGTTCAGTGCTTTTACCCATCCCAAAAGAGATATATTTGTGTATATATATACACATCTATATATTATAAAATATATATGTATCTGAGCGTGATGGTCACGCGAGTTCAGTGCTTTTTCCCCATCCTAACAGACATATATATGTATATACACACATCTCTATATTATCGCTATATATATGTATCTGAGCGTGATTGATGGTCACGCGAGTTCAATGCTTTTTTCCCATACCGAAAGCGCCCATCGCGCTTAAAGAAATTTTGACACAATAAGTAAAAATATGCAATGTTAGATGTCTAATTTTAAAGAATCTTAAATTTTTTACTTCAAAATATATACTCGAATAATATGTGGTTTGCAAAATACTTCGTCTAGATCAAATAGGAAATATAAACGCTGTACCTTAGATCATATTCTCAATGCGCTGTACGGTACCTAAATACTTTTGAAAATAAAGATAATTATTATTAGTTTAGTCGACGCTATAAAGTTGATTTAGAGCGGGCGCACACGATGCGTTGCGGCGGCGGTGCGCACACGATGCGTTGCGGCGGCGGTGCGCACACGATGCGTTGCGGCGGCGGTGCGGCGCCGGCGCGGTGTCGCTGCGTCATTTTACATAGAAATATCTGTGGCATGCACACGATGCGCTGCGGCGCCGCACCGGATTCGCAACCACCGAGACGAGGCGGGGAGGGGTGAATGCGTTGCGACGTCGGAGCGGCACCGCGCAGTTGTTTATGCGTCACACGCACGGGCACATAGTAGGGCCAACAACAGACGTCTTTTACGATCCATTTTTATTAAGCGATTTTCCAACGCTGCAGGGGCGCCGGAGGCGCCGCTGCGACGTAGCGACGTTGCGGAGCCGCAACGCATCGTGTGCCTCCGCTCTTACACTAATCTAGTTATTGACTTTGGCTTGAATTGGCTTCATACTGACATCGTGTAAATTGATTTGGAGACTAGCGCTATCAAGTCTTCAATATTGTCGAAGTTCGATCAATTTAAATCAACTTTAATCTACAAAAAAGGTTTCTTATTTTGATGAAAACTAATACTGGCATTAAACAGATGAATACGTCATTCTCGCAATTGCCACTGAATTGTCAATTACGCCCATAGAGTACATTAATATAATAGAAGAATTACACCATTTTGATATCAAATATTTAGATTTATAGCGCTTTGATTGAATATAAATTTAAAATGCTTACCTACGCAAACCAGAGATTATTCCGCGTGATCAAATCCCAAATTTGAAATGGGTTCCCAAACGAAATTTGGCAAAAATTTAAAAGTGGAAGATGATATCGGGATAAAAGGTGCTCATTTATTTGGACCTAGTGTCGAGTCGAAATTCGATGAGCTGAAATACGAGATTGTTTATAAGATAGACAAAGAGCTGTCTGACTCACAGAATGCTCGCGATTACATCTCGCAGAAGTATGACGAATTGTGCAACAAAATACAATATCTGACGGAACTGGATGCAACTGTTACAGGATTCCGAAGTGACGTGAAGGCGATTGAGAAGCAAATAGCCGAGTTGTCTTTGAGAGTAGATGATATTGAGAAGAAGACTATTTTTAAAGAGTGCCCGTCCCTAACTTCTTCTATGTTTTGATTAAAGGGTGATAATTAATATATTGCTTTTTTATTTTTATAAGGGGTTAAAATTTCTGAGTGCGGTATAAATATCGGGGAGCTGAATTTTTAGTAGCGGATAGGTGGAATGCGGAGGAAATATCCCTTTGGTTAAACTTTACAATAGTGGTCACTGGATTTTAAGTAGTGGGGGTTGGAGGGGGAGGGGGGAAGGAGTGCTTCTCCCATATCTAGGAGACATGTAGTTTTTGAGATATGATTTTTTGTAAATATAACTTTACGATTTTTTTCACTAATTGTACTTATTTCTTATGTCTCAAGACGAAAAATGTAGAAGAAAGGTAATGGTCAATGTAAAAAAACATTCAAAATAGTTTAAAAACGCAGACTAAAGCCCACAAGCCGAGCGAGCGAAGCGAGTGTGCTACGACAGCGGTCAGCAAATGTCGCAACCGATTTATTTGTAATCATCCTTTAAATAGTTATCAATGAATAAATAGTGACCAGTTGGTTGTAGCGCTTTGGTCTACAGACTTTTTTTTTTTTTTTTTTTGGTAACGCAGGGGGAATGTCTTTTCTTGCGACACCCCCTCGGGCCCGGGGGGGGGAACCGAGGGGAGTGTGGGACTCCCAGCGGCAGGGGTCTCCACGCATAACTACCGCCGTCGGCGGTAGTAGTCGCGAGATCCCGTCCGCCAGACTACCCACTAAACCTACCTGCGCCTCTTTCCCACGCTATTACGGGGCGCCACGAGAACTAGAGCGGTGCTACTACATTCGTGACGCCCCAACGTTTGGCAATCTTCAGAACACCCCGAAGGCAAGGTGTCCTGCTTCATCAACAGGGGAGGAAGTCCGCGGGTTCCCCCGGTTCCCGCGGCCCCCTGTGATGGCACTAAGGTAGGTGGATTGCGTAGCGACGCCTCCGACCGCCAGTCCGCCGTCGTCGGATGGGGTTTGCGTAAGCATCCACCTCCCTGGTCCTCTCCGCGGCCTCCTTCAGGGACATTACCGTCTCGCTGAAGGAGGAAGCCGCTCTCCATCCGTCCACGCTCGACAGCATGGCTTCGACCAACTGCTGGAGCGAGGACACAGGACCCGTAATACTTTCTAACTGATGACGCTGAGATCCCCAGGCGGCGCACTCGACCAGCGTATGATACGCTGTATCCCTCGGTGCGCCGCACTCCAAACATTCTGGCGTTGGTTCTCGCCCCGCTATATGATGCAGATACTTACCGAAGCAGCCATGCCCGGTAAGTATCTGCGTCAGCCTGTACGTTAGGGTCCCGTACTTCCTCGAGACCCAACGAGACAGGTGGGGGCGGACCGCCTCCACAGTCTCTCTTCCTGCTTCTGGGGACCTCAGGTCATCAGCCCATTCTTGGATCAGACCCTCGGTCGCTAAGACCCTGATCCTCCTTACAACTGCCGGGCACGGCCTCTCTCCTCTGTCTCTGGTGTCCTGTCGGTAGCGGTGGACTGACGCGAGCACCTCCGCCTGGAGCTCCCAGGGCGGATCACTCGCGAGCACTGTCGCCGCCGTCCATGACACTGTCCGGTACCCACGGATGGCCCGCACCGCCAGTACCCTCTGAGAACGTCTCAGAACGGTCCTGTTCTTGCGGTGAAGCGAATCGACCCACACGGGGGCACCGTACAGCGCCATGCTTCGTAGGACACCCATGTACAGCTTTCTACAGACCATGCCCGGCCCTCCCACATTGGGTAAGAGTTTGGCCAGGGCGGCAGCGGCACCTAGCAATCTCGGGGCCAGCTGGGTGAAGTGGGCCCCGAAATTCCATTTTCCGTCAAGGACAAGGCCCAGGTACTTCATCTGGGCCTTTACCGCTACCGCCACTCCCTGGACGGTGACGTGCGTGCCCCGGGGCGGTGGCCTACGTCGTCCGTAGAACATGAGGGCCACCGTCTTCTCCGCGGAGACCCTCAAGCCTAATTGACGAACTCTTTCTACGACTAACGCCGTCGAGGCGTTGGCTAGTTCCACGGACTGCTCGTAGGTTCCACCCCGGGCCGTGATAAGGGTGTCGTCGGCATAACATATCAACCCCATCCCGGGCAAGACTGGCTCGCGGAGGAGCCAGTCGTAACCAATATTCCACAGGATCGGACCCAGCACCGAACCCTGTGGAACACCGCACACGACACGTCGCCTACCAGAGATCTGACCAAAATCGCCCTCCCAGAGGATATATCTGTCTTGAAGGTACGCCTCCAACAGTCTGACAAGGTACAGAGGCACTCCCTGAAACCGGAGTGCCTCTAGAATCGTTTCGAAAGGTAGACTGTTGAAGGCATTTTGGATATCCAAAGATACCACCAAGACAGACTCCTTTATGCTCTCTGCCTCCCTCGTGAGGCTCCTCAACGTGAACAGGGCGTCCAGGGTTGAACGCCCCGGCCGGAAACCGTACTGAGCCTCTGAGAGTCCAGGCCCATCGGAATTCAGGTGCTGGACGAGGCGGTTCGCCAATATTTTCTCGAACACTTTCGCCACCTCGTCCAACAGCACGATGGGCCTGTAGGCGGAGGGGGCTTCGGGAGGGCGGCCCTCTTTCGGGATGAGGCACAACCGGCCCTCTTTCCACTGCTTCGGGAACTCACCTGCTCTGATGCAGGCGTCAAAGAGTTCCCGTAGCTGGCCGCCTAGATGTTTGGCGGCCAGGAAGAGGACCCGGCCTGGGACCCCGTCCGGTCCCGGTGCCGTCTTCCGGCCCCGGAGTCGATCCAGGGCCATTTCCATTTCCTCCTCGGAGACTGGGGGAGGATCAGTCTCTGGGGGTATATTCTGAGGAGGACACATCCTGGGAGGAGTAAAAGCTCCCGGGTCCGGGAAGAGTCCGTCGACAATCCTATTCAGGACCCCATCCGGCAGGGACTCCGTGACCGGGGTGGAGCGGGCGCGCATTTTTTTGCACGCCACCCGGTACGGGCGTCCGTTTGGTCTACAGACTAACCTAACCTAACCAACTCACCGTTTTAGTCACCAGTGGGATTAGTAGAGCGAGCGAAGCGAACGTGCAACGGCAGGGGCCAGCAAGTGTACCGATTAGTAGCTAGCCATCCTTTAAGCAATAAACAATGACTAAATGGTAAACAGTTTGTTCTTTACAACGTGGAAATGCCCGCAAATATGTTTATAATAATAATAATAGTTTTTAATTATTTTTTATAGTGTAGTTTAATTTCAAATATAGTTATATTTATGGGCAAAAATCTAAATTAACGCGAGCCAAGCCGAGGGCAAAAACTGGTAGTAAAGTAAAATACGAAAAATTATGAAAATTTTATTAAACCATACTTAGATTTTATATAAACATAAATTATTAAAAATCATTGGTAATATAAAGTAGGAACTACTGTATATAACAACAAAAACTAAGACACATTTCGATCCTCTTATATTTAAATTTACCTCGTTCAGTACTAATATTATTTATATAATTCACTTATCTCTAATTAGATTTGTTCATTTCTCGCTAAAAACAATAAGACTCATACTAAGCTATCTACCCATTAATACATTTAATCTAAATAGGGTCCAAAATATAGATAAAATATTTGTTGAACCTGATCTGATAGTACGTTATTTTTTTTTTATTGCAGGAGTTCAGCAGACAGGCAGAGAGCCCACTTGATGGAAAGACGTTACCATCGCCTATGGACATTTGCAACACCAAAGGTGCTACAAATGCGATGCTGCACTCGTAAGGGTGACTGGAACCTGGTCACTAATGGCGGAATGTGTTCCTCAAGGTTGTTATGGCGACATACTTTAGACCAGGGTGGTATAAGCAACTATAAATTAATATTCAACACGCATTTTATTTTACCCCTGTCAATATGTAAACATCTTTATATATTCAATGTATTCTTTGGGTAAACATTGATTGCATTCAAAGGAGGTGCGGTCACACGACTGGCCCAATTTGTTGTTTAATTAACTTATGGAAAATAGAGCATTTTGTTCAAATCTCTATTAAGCATAGATAGCCTCGAAAGCCAACTTGAAAAATCACCTGTATATCAATTATAAATGAATTAATAGGAAATATTCGTACAAATTATTTTCAAGAGCTTTTGGTTTATAAATTATAATTGGTTTAATGACAAGTTGTTGAGATTCAAAAAAAATAATTGTTAAATAAATCAGCTGTATTGTATAATTAACGTATAGCGTATTATATAAAAATAATGCTTGTTAATCTATTCGAGGCAAAATTTACGAATCCAATGAAAAACCATAAAACAGAGCGGAGAAAAGCTTTGCATGTTAATAACTATAAGGCGTTATTTTTTACTTATTTTGGACCTCATTTAAATAAATTTCCAAATTCACAAAAATCATACATTTTCACAGTTATCTTTAACTTTATATATTCATAAGATGCTCACTTTAGAAATGAGTCTATCACATACATAAGAAATAACTTACCTAAAAAGTAACTAAAATATACATGTTACATGTCCTTTTCATTTATACATTATGCAAAAATACTCTTTAGCTTAAATCTTTTTATGAATATTACGAAATAATTTAACATTGTGATTTCAATACGTCACGTGTATGTATATTTAAAAAAATAATTATTGTATTTTATTAATATGGCAACTACATCCACATCACCAAATCGTACAATCCTAAAATTTACTTACTCGTTTATATGCTCAGCTATATGGCAGCAAGCAGAGAAGGGAATTGGGCAGCGCGAGTATCAAACGTTCAAAAAAGTTATAATAAAAGGAAACGTGTACGTCTCGGGACGCTCGACAGAAGTGATAACTTGCGTGAGAGAAAGGGAAGCCAGAAACTGGCCCCGTACGAGTTACGAAGTAACGAAGCGGTTTACCCTCCCATAAGAAGTTATCACTTCAAAATAATGATTACCATAGTCTATAAACATCCTAATGCTGGGCTCGAACCTCCCAATACGGAAACAGTATACCCGCCACGCTTGTCCAAAGCGGTTTACTGGTATTGACATACTCGTATAGGACATCTCGATGTGCAGGTTACATCAAGAAGTTTAGTATGTGATAATTATAAAGATATGTACATTAGGTCAGAAAACTGCCTTAGGGCGCGTTCCCACTATGTCGTGACGATAGATAGTCGTGTAGTTTTAAGTGTCGTGGCTTATATGTTTGAATGGAGGTGTTCACATATAGAACGACACGATTTACTGTCGTCTACGACATTTTTTGTAGTGACGACAGATTGTAATGACAGTGGGAACGGCTAGCACGACAGTCGTATAACGATAAAAGATCGTTAAACAATTTTGACGACAAACAGTCGTTATAATGGGAACAGCTAGAGACGACAGTCGTCCAACGATGAATTAATCGTTAAGACATAGTGGGACCGCGCCCTTACCGTTCCATGCTTTTGGGCCATAATTCGGACCGGCGTCCTTTGAATTTTGGACACGAGTGCGCTAATATAATAAATAAAGTTGTGTTTGAATAATCTCGCTGCTCAATTCTGCTTGCTACTGTATAAACAGGCGTAATGCAAATAAGGCATTATATTGTACAACCCCTCATAACATTTATTGCTATAAGCATAAAGCTAATCACATATCTACAATACAATCACCGATTATTTACACAAAAATTTAAATGCTCTTCCCAGCAAGTATGGCTTGGATCTGAGAAATGGTCTTTCCTTTCGTTTCAGGGATTAAGAAGAACACAAAGAAAATGCAGACAATCATTATAGCAGCAAAGATCCAGAAACAACTGTAGATGCCAATTGAAACTTGCAAGATAGGGAAGCAGAGAGTGACGACAAAGACTAAAACCCAGTTAGTGATAACTGTGAAACCAGTGGCTGCACCCCTGTACTCAACCGGGAATAACTCAGCCATCATCATCCAAGGAATAGGCCCGAAGCCCATAGAGAACGAAATAATAAACAAGACCAAACAAACTAGTGGAAGCCAACCGACAGAGGCGACATCATACCCATCAGTTTGCAATTTGAAGTATGCGCCTAGGACAATGAGACAACAGCCCATAATAATGCAACTTTGGAGCAGGAGGATTCGTCTTCCTGCCTTCTCTACGAGCACAGAAGAGATATAGGTGGCAATAGTTTGGACAACACCGACGATGATGGTAGCAACTTCGGCTTGGATCTTAGAACCGGCAGATTTGAAGATTTGGTTAGTGTAGAATATGACGGCGTTGATTCCGCTGAACTGTTGGAAAAACATAAGACCTAAGCCGCAGACGAGGGCCATGCGGGAGGCGCGGTTAGTGATTATGCTGAGCAGGCCGGCGCGATGGCGCGAAGCATCGTCGACCTGTAAAAGATCGGTAGGAATTATTATAATCCTATTAATATTATAGATGAGAAAGCTTCATGGGCGTTTGTTACTCTTTGACGTAAAACAGATTTTGATGAAAGTTTATCATAATACTTATAGCTTTTACAACAGAATAACATGTCAAAATATAAATCTATCATTCGTAAAGATACTAGGTTTTGCGCGCGGCTTCGTAAGCTTTATTGTAAATTTTGTAGAAAGAGTGGAGGACCAGCCTTAAAAGTTCCACATATCCTCTTTAGAAAAAATATCACCCTGTTCCACTTAAGCTCACAACGCTAAAAACGCTACTTTAGTCGTTCCACGTGATGACCACGGTTTTTATGGTCGTGGGGAAAACGTCACTAATAACGTAATTATTTTCGATCACGCCGAGCTTGAGTTTAAGAGGTGGATCGAAGTGGGCGTTGAAGAATTTGGCGCAAAAATTAAAAACATAATGATGCCCATAGAAAAAGTTACTTTAGGACTTCGAAAAGATTCACACAAGGTAATCAGATTAAATTAAATTGCGGCGGTTTGAAGTTCTAGAAACCTATCCTGATTTGTGATAAAAAATGAAATATATATTTTTAGATATAAATCAAGTTAAACAATTATTTATTAAAGTCTGTTATTAAGTTTTTACATTATAATGTCTATAAGTTGTTAACTTGTTTTCAAAGTCGCCATTTGCAACGTTTACAAGTGGTTTACATCAACAACAACGCATAAAACGCTCCACAATCCATGCCACTTGGATTTATTGATTATGATGAACAGTTCGACAGCAAGTAGAACAGGAAAAATTGCGGTCGTGAGCGTGGTGCTTGTGAGCGCTTAGTAGAACGTACAGTTTATCGCGTATTGAAGCTTACCTGACAACGCGCCTAAGAACTAGGGGATATTGGACTCACCTCTTTTTGCATGTCTTCCAGTTCAGCAGTGAGGTCGGCGTCCGGTCCACGGAGCCAACGCAACGACTTCTCAGCATCACGACGTCTATTTTTGCTTAACAGGTATTGAGGGGTTTCCGGCATCCACCTGGCACATAACATTTGTCATTGCAAAATGTATATATTATTTAACTTTATTCATACGTAGATGCTTTTTATTACACCTGTTTCCCATTGCTGGATGAGATGGATCTCCACTTGCTGGGATCCTAACAAACACCTTATTGACACATCTACTTTCATAAATCTCTTCATGCATACACGTTGCTGCTATTTACCTGACCATCAAAATATCTGCAATTTGATTACAATAAGCATGTCGCGGGTTACCGACACCCACTCTACAATCCACACAATTGTCATGCAGATGTTTTATCAATCTTCTTTTATCCATTCTTTGCATGTTTAAACCAACGTTCCTTTTGATTTTGTCTTATTTTAAATAAATATATGTGGTTGCAAATTCAAATGTTTTGCACATGAGAACATGAGCATGAGATATGAGTGAAGAATAGAGAAGTATGGAGGGAAAAGATATCTTGTGCCGACTCCAAACAACTGGAAGGAGGTCAAAGAAAACATAGAGATGAGATACTTTCGGCGTTGGCCCGGTGTTTTGAAGATAATGCTAAATAATTGACACTGGCTAAATTTTCATATCTTGCGAGTTTATTGTTGTTTCATATTTGCCTATCGATCGTATTTATCGATATGTATTATTCGACCAAGTCAGTCCTCGTATTGTGACTGGTTGTACCTGGTGGAGACGGTATGTCTAGACATAGATCCCTACATTTACCCTATCCCTCATTAGGTGGTTTCCATAAAATGTAACACGTCATTACACGTGTAGGTATAATTACAAACAAATATCATCCTCTCTCTTTCACGTTCTCCCAATAATTTGGGGTCGAAACTAAATGTATTTTCCTTCCATACTCTTCTATTCGGTCTTACGTCCTCTGTCACACCACAAATCATACCATCCTTCACACAATCTATCTATCTCTTTTTGTCATGTGACTTCCATCCCTCCTCATTACATGTCCATATCACCTTAGTCTTCTTCCTCTCAATAATTTAATTATGATCGTTAAAAAGTTCTAACAATCACTAAGCAATTATAAGCTAATAAGCCAAAAGACATAACTTACCAAAACACAGCAACAAGCAACGGAGGCAGAACAGCGCTGACGATGGAAAGCGTTCTCCAATGGGTCCAACCGCCCACAGCAAAGGTAAACAGGATGCCAACGGTCAGGAAGAGTTGGAAGAAGGCACCAAGAGCACCACGGATGGACGTTTCTGCTATTTCACCAATGTACATCGGCGCTGCTACGCAAATACCACCTGGAATTAATGTAAAAAACGTTCAAATTTTCTGTTGTTTTTATCTCATTTCTTTAATTGCAAACAAAGTTTTTATTGTTATGTATGTAACAATTAAGAGCATATATAATGTAGTCTTTTAGGTGGAGTTTTCTCCAATCATTTATATTACGGGCCAGCTGTTTTACTTCTTTGTACGATAAGACAATCCAATTTTTCCTTAATTTGATGTATGAATGCTCACTTTAGCCTGGCGTTCTCTCTCCTTGCTTCCAATTTGCCTTCGAATAATGTAGTAAAGAAGACGTCGTAGCAAATGGCTAAACATCTTCTACTTTTCTTTCCAACTTATTCTCACCACACGTCTCGTTACATTGATATCAAATCAATAGGATAGCCAGGAGACTATAAAAAAATAATATATTTCATGAAATTTAGTAAATTCATTCTTAACTTACCAGTTCCCAATCCGGCAATGAATCTAGCAGCGACCAGCATTCCACTTCCATTAGCGAAGATGGTTAACAACCAGTTCAACATGAAGGGTATGGCGAGGATCAAGATGGTGGGTCGCCTACCTATCCTCTGGGCTAGGAAACCAACGGGCAGGGCGACGATGGCTGCTCCTATGGCCAGGATTGAAGAGACTACGGATACTGAAAATAAAAATCAATGGCGTGGTTAGGACAGCACATTTTTCCTTAAGCTGACATTAGAGGGTTTATTTCTGTCTTCCAATTTTGATGAAGCAACCAGAGTGGTTTTAAACATATAATTGAGTCCTTTAAATCTGCCTTATAAGCAAATTGATTCAATTTGGTTGATTCGCATTCTTTCACTAATTATATTGTAAGAGGTAAGACATTATTCTTAATTTTATACACTTTTTCGCTTTGCTATTTTTCTTTTATATATTACTTACTACAGGTATACCAGCGAAACATTCTTTTTCATGGCGATTGACTCTGTTAGCTGCGCTATCTTCAGTGGCTAACTCTCATCGCTTTGGTCTAATCCGTAGCAAAGGACCGGTAGTGTGCGAAACGCATTTCCCCCGCCTCAAAAAAAAGGTGCTCGGGAGCAGCAAAAGCTTGCAGATGAGGACGCGCCTGAAGAGATCTTTGTTCGCGAACTACACAGTACTATATATTATATAAATATTCATATTCCATCTATTTGTTTTCGTAAATATTACTCTGAATTGTATATTACTATGGTATAGTATGTTTCACAATATATTTATCACAGTCGAAAGAAAATACTTGTTATCGTAAATTTGTACCGACCAATAAATATGTTGCTACGTAACAGATAAGCGTGAACTTTGCTATCTATATATACTTATACTACTATATATAGTTGTACAGTATATATCTACTATATATATTGAACGCAAAAGCTTCGTGTCAAGGTTATGGTTGGCATACGTAACATGTGTGCAATGTGCAATTGTCTAGATTTAAGTTTATGGTGAACAATAAAGAGTTTTCATTCATTCATTCATGTGTAAACCAAATAAACATGTGGTTGTAACCTAGTTCAAATGTAGGCAGAGTAACAGATATGCGGCTGAAAAAATCGGCATTATACGCGTAATAATGCCATCTAACTCCAGAAAAACCCAAAAATGAAATAAAAGTCGCGCTAAAATAGGGTATTTGAGAATCAAATCATCTCAAATCTATAAGATAGTAAGATATTATTTCAACGCACGCTCTTTTCCATATACCTATAGGTATTGTTTTTAAATATATTGTAAATATGTATCAAATACCCCCATAGATACTAAAAAATCATAACTTTTAAGTTTATTGGATTTTTCCTTGGTGTTAAATTATTTCAGCTTCGGGTTCTATTCCTGATAGGGTAAATTTTGGAAACGAACTTTTCATTATTTACTAAGCTCTGGGTGTCTGGAATCAGCCCCAGAGTAGTAAGTTGTATATTACCTATAAAATATAATATAAATAAATAAATAACACAAGCGAACTTGCTTAATTTAGGGATATATACAATATGTGTATTAGTGAAAGAAACTGAAAATAACACTTTATTCCAAGCTTGTACATAAATAATATCAATCTGGTGGCAGTATCACGCGACTGTGCCCACGCATAAATTCACGCATTTCACAAACAAAATAATGTACGAAACTTACGATGTTAATATTAAAATAGAACGTGTCTCAAATACGACGGTATGGCTGACACAGCCCGTAGTACGTAACTATGAAAACTTGATAAATTATTGGATAAGCGATTTAAACAAAGCGTGCTCTTTTCATGGTTTCTTTATTACAGCAATGTCAAGTCAGTGTCAACATTAGAAGTAAATATAAATAATACAAAAGAGGTTCTAATGCCTAACACCCCCCTTCAATATTAAATTCCTTTTAATATTGCACTTATAAACATAACATAATAGCTTTCCCTTGTAACACGTAATATTTAAAACATAACTCTCTGTACTTTCTTTTAACATATTTAAAGTAATTATTTATTCTATAATTAATTATTAAAGTATATATTAATATTTACACGAGTCCCAAACTTTTAACAAAACTGTGTTCTACCCATATCAAAATCCATACATCTTTATTGACATATAAACAGTAATCGTAATACGACTGTTCAAATCCTTGCTTGACAATAAAATCATTAAATCTTTCGTTCCAACACTTTGGAGCTTCACGCAGACCATATAAAGATCTCCTTAGTTTCAATACATGTCCATCTTTAACTCTTATACCCTCAGGAGGTTTTATATATACTGCTTCGCTTAAATAACCATTTAAAAATGCCGTTGGTACATCTAGTTGCCTAATAGGTAGATCTTCTTGTACAGCTTGACTTACTATCATTCTGATAGTTGACACTCTAGCAACAGGTGAGTAAACATTATATTTAGAATCTGTCTGAAAACCTTTCGCTACTAACCTAGCCTTCTTCTTACCGTTTTGCTTTGTTCTGAATATCCATTTAGTATCAATCGCCTTCTTGTCATCTGGTAATTTTGCTTCTTCCCACGTGTTCATCTCTTCTAATGAGCTTATTTCGCTATCTATCGCTGTTTTCCACTCTTCACCTTTGCTAATTGCTTCTTCAAATGTTTCGGGATCTTCACTATTGTTAAATAGACAAAACGCTATGTTAGCATCATAAGAATTATCTTGACCTTCATTCTCCATTTGATAATCTTTTAAATGAGTAGGTAATTTTCTCTCTCTTACTGGTCTCTCATACATATGTGTTTCTCTCTCGTCTCTCGTTACTTCTTCCCTTTCTTCAAACTGTTGTTCTGTCTCTCTATTTTGATATTCTTCTTTTTCTTCCTCTTCAAAGTATCTCCGTTGAGTTTCTTCTTGTTTGTTTTCTATGTATTTTATATCATTTTCGTCAAATTTTAAATCTCTTGAAATTACTATTTTATTATTACTCGAATCCCACAAGCGGTACCCGTTTGGAGCATATCCTGTCATTCTCATTTCTTTAGCTCTTTCGTCTAACTTATCCCTTTTTGGCATTGTTAATACCCACACTTTACTTCCGAAAGCTCTCAGTTTTGATAAATCTCTATCTCCAAACATAATCTCTGCTGGTGTTTTAAATTGGATTGCTGAAGATGGGCACCTATTCAGCTGGTAAGTTGCACACGTAATCGCTTCAGTCCATAAGTTCTTTGGTAGTCCAGTTTCTATCAACAAAGTTCTCGCTCGATTGTATAAGGTTCTATTCATTCTCTCTGACACACCATTTTGCTGAGGAGAATACGGTCGTGTATATTGAATTTCAATTCCTTTTTGATAACAAAAATTTTGGAAAAATCGGTTCTTAAATTCTCCACCATTGTCGCATCTAACTTTATTTACTCTGGTCTGTTTATTATTCTCTAATCTTCTTATATAATTAATCAAATTTGTAGCAGCTTCATTTTTATGTTTTAAAAGATATGTGTTGCAAAAATGTGAAAAATCATCAATTATTACCTGGTAATAAATTTCTCCATTTATTCCAGCAGTTCTCATCGGACCTGCTATGTCAGAATAAATAATCTCGCCGATGTTTCGAGATCTTGGCCTGGGAACAGAATTAAAAGGAAGTCTGGTTGCCTTACCCATCATACATGGACCACATGGTTTCTCACTCGTAGGCAAATTCATCAAGCGGAGGCTTCTTCTGTTAAGATGTCCCAATCGCCTATGCCACAGATCATCAGAGCTTGCTGCATTACACACGTTTGCATTGACATTAGTATTTAAAATATATAACTTTCCTACACAAGTGCCTTTTATTGATCTATTTGTACGACAGCAGAATATTCTAACATAATCTTTATTAAAATTGACCTCAAAGTTGTTTTGAACAATTTTCTTTACTGACAATAGATTAAAATTGATATTATCTATTAATAGTGCTTCTAATTTTATATTCCTCCCTTGACAAATTACATCTATGGTACCCTTCTTTTTAGCTATAAGAGAATCCCCATTAGCAATATAAATTTTTATTGGTTCAGATAAAATATTTACGTTAGTCATATATTGTTCAAAATTTGAATTAATTAAATGTTCCGTACATCCTGAATCTATGACCCATTCAATTTTCTCGCTTATTTTATAGTTTACATTATTACAATAGCCTGTACTTAAAAATAAAAAGCTACTAGGATCTTCTGCATAATTTACAGTATTTTTATACTGATTTTGGTATTCATATCTACCATTGAAATACTGTCGTCCTGCTCCTCTACCTCTTCTTGGGTAAGTCCTACCTCTTCCTCGAAATGCTCGACCTCGTCCTGATGAGCCACTTCCTCGGTTACAATTTCTCGCAATATGTCCCTTCTTGTGACATTTAAAACACGTAATAAATGCTGTTTCAGGTTCATTATATTCATCATTGTTCTTTATTTTTAATTCAGTATCTAATAGTCTCGCCTTCACGAAGTTCATTGAAATATTTAAATCATTCATAGTTTCTATTGCCGTTATCACATTCTCGTATTGTTTGGGTAATGCGGTTAAAAGATTACAAACTTTGTCTATTTCCGTAAATTTACATCCTACTGCCTCTAATTCATTTATAATTTGTTCGAATCTCATAAAAAATTCTTGTAATTTTTCGTTCGGCTGACATTTTATAGTTAGTAATTTCTTCTTTAGATGCATTTTATTTTGTATGCTACTTCTTTGAAAAGTTTCTTGTAGTACGTTTATCATTTCTTCGGATGTCTGACATTTTGATATGATATCGAGATATTTATCTTCTAAACATTGAACAATAATAGCACGAGCTTTTGTATCTAATATACGTTTTTGCTTATCATCTTTGATCTCCACTTTTAAATTAATACCTTTTTCCTCTAATAATAGGTCTATTCGATATTTCCAATGGGCAAAATTACAGTTTTCTTTTAGTAGGGGAAATTTTCCTTCCGACATTTTCTTTTGTTTTTTTTTTTTTTTCGTATTTCAGAATTTTTATATATATTATTATAGTTTTCTAATAATATTACTCTCTACATTTTACTTATTCATTTCCCTACAACCTATAGGGCGTCTGGGCCCATAACCTATGAAAACTTGATAAATTATTGGATAAGCGATTTAAACAAAGCGTGCTCTTTTCATGGTTTCTTTATTACAGCAATGTCAAGTCAGTGTCAACATTAGAAGTAAATATAAATAATACAAAAGAGGTTCTAATGCCTAACAGTAACTTGTAGCAATATATTATACTCGACCTATGAATTAGATACAAATTTTAATTATAAAGAAATAAATTACTACATCGATCAGTTTAAAAGTGACATTATAATTAAAGTCATAATGTTTTTCTTTTTACTAGAATCGAAATTCAACCATAATAACTATTTTAAATCTAAGTTTGAACATTATTAAGGTTCTGTTGTCAAAGACTATACTTCTATAATCATTTCGCCAAGGCTACACTGTTAATTTCACTTTAACAATGAACAAAAGAGTATTATATATGCGTATGTGTGTGTGTGTGTGTCAAATACATGGTAGTGTCTGTAATGTTTCTTTATATATTTAATGAATTTTTATACATAACTATTAAAAAATATTAGCATCCGTCGCTTCTCCTCTCCTCTATAAAAACTATGATTGTGCGAAATTTCACACTCCTCCGTCCGCGCAATTTTCGTAAAAAGGGGAACAAAGTTTTTGCTTCACGTATTAATATATAGATTTACGTAATTTTCATGTAACATTTTGTTATACTTATCTATACTTTTAAAGTTATGTACTAAGGGCACTTTTCCCTACTCTCAATGCCCTAATTCTAAATTTGAGAAAGATGATAGTATTAATTAATTAGATGTTTTGTAAATCACCGAAATTTGGCTAAAAAACTAATTGAGTGTAATTTTTTTTATAATAATAGTATTATTCCTCTTACATTATAATAAAGATATAATTTACTATCTCAATATGTATATTTTAACTTTATGATAAGTTTATTGATAATTCTAGCTCAGTACGTAAAAGTTTGTTTACGTATTTCCTACTGTTGCCTTATAAGAAATCGGACTTTGCACAATATTGATTACTTACATGAAATTAATGGAATAATTGAATAATGAAACTTTGGAATATGGTGCCTCTTACTGCCAGAGAGGCCAAATCCTTACTAACATTTAGAAATTTACTCAGAAAACACTATTTGTCCACAAATACGAGTAGCTATGTCTGATTAACAGAATAAAATCATTCTAGTACATTTATTATAATAACTTAGGTATTTTGAAATATATTATTGTATATGTGTATATATATGACTAGGTATATAAGTATGTATACATGTATGTATTTATATATTTACTTGTTAAATTAGTTTGAGTATTTATGTATCCATTGCCTTTTTCCTGCACCACCTACATCGCCTGATTCAAATGTGTTTTTATTTAGGTTGCCTGGAAGAGATCGCTATGAGCGATAAGGACTATAACATACTATAAAAACAAACTGATATACAGACAGACGGACACAACGAATGTTTACGTGTTCAGTTTTCGCCAAATGACTTAGGACTCTTAAACAGGGGTTATTTGATATTTACAATTATCATTTACAAACACTTTAAACAAAATCAAAACCAAATTAAAATGGCCAGACTGAAAAGAAAATAGAATTCCAATTTATTTTTTTCATAAGGTTATATTATTTATTTTATAAATAGATTATTTAAATAACATTTCAAACACCTAATAAAAATTAACTAAATTATAAATAAATTAAACTAAAAAAAAAACTATAGACTTTTTTTCATTGACCGATAGCAAAATTGTATGAAATAAAATGTGTTATATTTTCTATCCCATGAATCCAGCAGGAATTTTTCCAGGAGCGAGTTGTAGTTATTCGGATGCATAAAAATAAGTTTATTCAGACACCGTTTTTACGGACACGATAGTTTACGTTCATTTTTAAATACTGCGGTACTTTTTCTCCTGCGAATCCCGCCGGAATTTCAAGTCAAGCGTGGACGAACACGCGGGCATATCCTAGTGAACGATAAAACTTAAATTGTATATTTATTGTTGAAAGTGTGGCGCATGCTGATTGCCGCGACCTACCGCCCAATACGCTCAAAACGGTCCTGGTTGTCCATAAAAATCATCAGCCTTCTGATTACACGAAGAATCGAAAGCTGACAGAAACTTCAGGGCCATAAAAATTCACTGTTATATCAAGTTATATCAAGTTTACAATCGGGAAGTAGTGACATTTAAATTTGCACCTGAGCAAGATTTAAGCCAGATCTACTGGCGACAGCGTTTATACTGGTCTTTGTGAATTTACAATAAGTTCTACTAGACTGTTGTAGTGAATTTGACAATTGCAAATACTCGTCCAATATCCAAATCGAGTATTGGCAGAATCTCAAACTACATACGTATGCTTACAATGTCAAAATGGTAGATAGAGAAGCATAAGCACTTAATACGATATAAAACAGTTTCTTTCTGCTTCTCAATTTGGATGATGCAACCAATATAATCCATAGAAACAAAGTTGAATTATTCAATGTCAATGCATACCATCGTATCCTTTCAGTTCTATGATTATCAACAAGTTGATTCAACGTGGCTGATTATATTGTCCAAAACACACGGTTCATTTCTGTCTTTGAATTTTGATAGAGGTATTGTTAACTTTACAAAATTAATTAATTGCTAAAAGAAATTTCATGTGACTTTTTAACTGATTATTTGCTTCGTCGTCAGCTATTCGCAGTCCACGTCTGGATGTAGACCTCCCCAAGTCAGCGCCACTCATCCCTTTCCTGTGAATTCCTCATCCAGCGCCTACCGGCGACCTTGCACAGGTCGTCGGTCCATTAGGCTGAAGGGCGTCTGACACTACGTTTGCCGAGACGTGGTCTCCACTCCAGGACTCCTCTGCTCCAACGGCCATCGGTCCTGCGGCAGACGTGACCGGCCCACTCCCACTTCAACTTCCTAATTTTGCTAGCTAAGTCGGTTACCTTGGTTCTCTTACGGATCTTTTATTTATTATCTGCTTACTTGTTTAATAATATATATTATTACACTTGTTTCCTGTAGGGATAGGCAGAGAAGATGGATTTTCACTTGCTAAGATCTTGACGTACATCTTTTGCTTCATTTACTTTTATTAATAACTTCATGCATAAACTCTTATTGTAGGTGCTTTTTATCTGACCATTCTTTAACACACCTGCGATTTAATCGCGGTAAGTACGTCGAGGCCACCAGCATCGACTCTACCAACTACACCGTTGTCATATATTTATTTTGTCAGTCTGTTTTTATCCATTCTCTCTACATGTCCTAACCATCTTAAAATTCCTACTTTTTTAGCGAGAGGAAATTCGATTGAGGACCATCAGCCGCGCGTTGGGGAGAATAGCTCGATGTTCCCATCTTGGCCTTTATGCCAGGGCTGCGTATACATGGCCTATCTCCCCTTTGCGGGCTCTGGTAGGCAGTGGCCCAACGGCCTCATCTATTGCCGGGGAACTACTTTTTGTCCCTCAGCATGTTCCAACTTTATACTGCTTGAGGCGGTGTGTACCGCGACCCACAGCAGGAGAGATGAGCGCGTAAGGAACACATCGCGCCCCCATCTCGACCTCTTTCCTCAGGGAAACTCACAACGGCCGTAGGTCGTGGCCACCTTAAAATTCCTGTCTCAACTTTTGTTTATACATATTCTTTCAATCCGCAACGTTCCTTTGTCATTGAGTTGTAGCAAACAGTGCATAATGAATATTATCATATGTATGAGTGCGACTGGTGGAATAAGGCTGAAAATAACCAAGTTTACGAAACAATCCGCCAAATAACCTTCAATGCTATATTTGTTATGCATTCATCGGTAGTCGAATTGTGTCGAAGTCAAATTCTTCATGAATTATTTATTGTCTGGGTTCAAAGCAGATTCATATTTTATCTCGCATGCAGGCTGCCCATTGTACTACCTCATAGTACATAATGTTACGAGCTACAGGACTCGATTTAAAATGCCGTTGGAATAACTATAGAATTTATTAGAACTATACCAACACGTATAACACAGCTACAAATATAACTAGACGCAACCAATACAAACTGCACGATACAATAACACGCGCAAAGTCCGTCACTATATAGCTTGTCGAATGTACACACGTCTTGCTAGTATCGTAATCGTCGCTTGACTGCCGATCCCTTCCTTGGGCCATTGCTGCACCGATACAATATGGCTGCCAGCCCGCATAGATTTCTTAGAATCAGTGCGATACACCTGCCTAATGACTGTCATAAAAGATGACAATACACAATGGAATGTTTTTCTTAATTACATATTTTAAACACAAAGTAAACAAAAGAAGACGACCATAAAAGAGTTCAAATGCCGACGGATAATAAATGTGCTTTGTTTCAGATATGTATATATGACTTTGTTTTTCTGTCGGGACCAGAGTTGTAACAATAATATTAGTACAGATAAAGCGTATTTGAGTTGCAGTAAAAATCGATGTCTAGGGCCATCACAATGTGAGCGGACGCCGCAAGTTCGTCCATTCTGTAAAACGTTTAAATGCAGCTCTGCAGAAAGTTGCATAGACCACCTACGTCACCAAAGTTTATATAACAAGTATGGATAGTATGGAGGTGTGTACGGAACGTTTTAGTGGCATAAATAACTCAACAATAAACCGCTCGGGCGCCCACAGCAATTCTGGCAAGGTTTTAGTAAATAAAACGTAAGATTCACGCGTTAATGGCGCCAAAATTGTATTTTGGAAACAGTAGTTAACGTATCGCATTACAAATTTAACTGGCGCCATCTAGTCACAATTCTCCAAGTCTGTACAATTTAAATATACATACTTACACTAATTTATAAATGGAATACATACATCATTATAATAATATAGTATCTATAATAGAATTATTTTGTCCGTGCAGTTTGGGTCATAAATCAAACTCGGCCTCAGCCCGGCTAGGGCGGTGAGCATGTTGCGCGAGCGCAACGCCATTATCGATAAAAACTCGTTATTATCAAAGAAAGATTATCATTGTTATAAAAATCATTATTATCTTTTTTGCTGTTAATTTTAAACTTAGATATTAAGTAAGATAAGATAAGTATTTATATTTATTTTTAATATAACCTGTTACATTCTAAACTTTTGTACTTATAGTTTTTTAATACATAGATACATAATTAATAATGTATTTTAAATCATTATTATTCTTATTTTAATACATACATTGTTTTATCTATTTTTTTTCTTTCATTTTTATCACTAACCCACAAAATGGCAAAACTAAATACACTATCGATAACGCTTATCGACAACAATAATGCGCAATCACTATGCCCGCCCATAAGGCCTGTGAGTGGAAGAGAGAGCGAAATACTCCGATTATTTATGACCCAAACTACACGGACAAAATAATTCTACTATAGTAGTTTGTTATTTTAAAAAAATATAAATACTTACATTCTGTAGTATCCAGTAAGAAATCTGCTAGTTGACATTTTGAGTTAACTAGATGACTTAAGTTGCCAAAAGATGCGATGACGCACGTTTTGTTAGTGTCTGTTTCGTTGGAGTATGGTTCCAGTTGAGGCAATGCTGGAGAAGTCCAGGCGAGGATGGTACCCGCTATCACTGCCCCGATGGCCGCTGGAAGATAACGATAGAAATATTTAAAACTGAATTTAATAATATAAGACACATTCTCACTCTTCTTTATAAATTACTTGCTGCGCCCCGCGGTTTTACCCGCGTGGTGATGGAAAATTGTGATAATCATGTTTATTCACACTATATCTTTATATAGCCTATGTATTATTCTGATGTGTAAGTTATGTTATTGTAAAATGGCATCAAAATCCATTCAGTAGTTTTTGAGTGAAAGAGTAACAAACATACATTCCTACAAAATATCGCGTTTCTAATATTAGTAGGAAATATAGTATACTAGATATTGCCCACTGGCTGCCCAACCTCTAGTGCGTGCCTTTATATGTCAGAGCTATTTGCCCCCGGAAAATTCACTTCTATATATATAAATAACTTGCAGCCCGGCGCGGTTTCACCCGCGCTCTGTCCCGCTCCCGTGGTATATAGCGTCATGTTATATAGCCTATGATACTCCCTGTTAATGTTACTTTCCAGCAGTAAAAGAATTTTTAAAATCGGTTTAGTAGATCCAGATATTACCCCCTACAACGTCACAAAGTCACAAACTTTACGTCTTTATAAAATTAGTATAGATGAATTTTATATCTATATACTTGAGAAATGATTTGGTTCCGTACAAACTTTTATCCTCTATTTCAAACTGTCTAGTTTTTTTATTTATCCCCCGTCTATCATCTGTAAACTACATAAATGACCAACGTGACCCTAATAACCAAAATGACGACAATGGCAAATCACAAAAACATATCTTATTTTCTGGGATAACCTTTACATGAATCTATCCCAAGATCTATCCTATTATCCAGGATGAAAAGTATCCATTGTTCACCCTCGGTTTTAAAATTAAGTATATACCGAATTTCAGCCAAATCGGTTCAATAGTTTTACCGTAATAGCATAACAAAAAGAGAGACAAATATTTATTATATTCCCCGGAAAATATCAAATTTTTCGGGATAAAAAGTATCCTATGTTCATCGTCGGCATCGAAAATATATATAAACTTGAGGTTTAGCCAAATCTGTCCGGTGTTTTTTAAGTGAAAGCGTAACAGACAGACAGAGTTACTTTCGCATTTATTGCATTACTAGAGTTATTATATTTATATAAAATATAAATTATCTATCTATCTATCTATCTATATATATATCTATCTATATATATATAATGAAAATGGTGTTCGTTTGAGGCTCAATCACGCTTAAACCACTGATCGTATCGACATGAAACTACCACCATTCGATGCGAAATTTTTCCTAGATGGTTTATGGCTATCTATCTATCTATATATATATAAGCAAAGTTTGTTTTCTTTGTCCGAGGTAAACTCGAAAACTACTGGACCGATCAGCATGAAACCACAACCATTCGACGTGGAATTAATCTTAGATGGTTATAGGCTATATATATTTTTCAAATTCTATGAGCCCTTTGCCATGTTTTCTCGATTTGTTTGTTTATTAATTTATTTGAATAAGGCGGTACGAAGTTCGCCGAGTCAGCTAGTATTTTATAAAACAAAATGAACTTATTTTATTATTATTATATTAGTATCTATTTCAACTGCACGCCCACGCTATCTATGCAATTGGGTCTTGTCCATCCAAAGGTTGCCTGGAAGAGATTGCTTTTAGCAATAAGGCCGCCCATTGTACTACCTTTTAGTATATACCTAAGTTTATTTTGTATTTTTTCTCTGTAATGATGGTGTACAATAAAGAGTATTGTATTGTACGCGATTGCAGCGCCACCTTGGAGGTACAGTTTTTATTTTATATTTTTATTTTTATTGCAGGAGTTCAGTAGACAGGCAGACGGCCCACTTGATGGAAAGCGGTTACCATCGCCTATTGACATTTGCAACACCAAAGGTGCTACAAATGCGTTGCTGCTCTCTTAAGGGAGACTGGAACCTGGTCACTGATGCCGGAAAACAACTCAAGGTTGTTATGGCGGCATACTCTAGACCAGGGGTGGTAGCCATCCAGTCGGGCAAATGCCCTACCACCTGGCTGTGGGTTGTTTTGTCGCCTCTTACGACAGGCCGCCCGGCCGCAGGAAATTGTATTCTTTCTCCGTCCCTGCACGGACAATAAGGCCGCCGATTGTACTACCTCTTAGTATGTAAGTTTATTGTGTTTTTTTTCTCTGTAATGTTGGTGTACAATAAAGAGTGTATTGTATGCGATTGCAGCGCCACGTTAGTGGTACAGTTTTTTATGGCGCGGAGTCTAGAAATAACGTCACAAAAATTATGAAATTAAAAGCTTATCGTGAGTTTTGAATCGCAAACATCCTCACGTGCGTTTGAAAGTGAACTGATATTTATAAATAGACATGGGAGCCACAGATGTAGGAGGCGTGCCAATATGCTGTTCATTTTTACTAATGCGCCTATTGACTTGTTAACGTATGAGTTATTTCTGTTTACAATCACTTGACTTTACAAAATAACATTATGGTTTCCTGATTGGCACGTATACATTTATGACAAAACTTACGTTAAACAAAACTTATCAAACAATATGATAACGAAAAATATACATGCAACAGTACTAAATAATAATATTTATATATAAACTAGCGGCCCCGGCAGACGTTGTCCTGCTTTGAAATAATAAAAATCTAGGACCCGATCCCAGCGCCACCTACCGGTTCCAATTGTGGATTTAAACCATCCGGGAACCCACTCATACACACAAAAACAAAATCATCAAAATTGGTCCACGTGATTAGGAGGATTCTATAACCCGATCTCAGCGCCACCTACCGGTTCCAACAGGTAAAAAGTATCCTATGTTCGTCTCCTGGTTCTAAGTTCCCCCCCTCCCCTCCTCCCCGCCAATTGTCAGCCAAATCAGTACAGCCGTTCTTGAGTTATGTAACTAATACGACTTTCTTTTTAACCAACTTCGAAAAAAGGAGGAGGTTCTCAATTCGTCGGGATCTTTTTTTTGTTGCTTTTTTTATGTATGTTCGCCGATTACTCCGTGATTTATGATCCGATTTACGTGATTTTTTTTTGTTCGACGCGGAATAGCTGCCATGTGGTCCCCTAAAAATTTGACATAGTTTGGCCCAGTAGTTTTCATTTTACGAATATTTTTTTGTTCCCGGTTCTTGGGACCTATATTTTTTAAGAAGCGAGGCACCATTCGTAGGTCCACCCATACATAGCTAGACACTAAAAAGTAACAAAACAAATAAAAAATAAATAAATAAAAAACAAATAAAACTTCGTTTAAAAAAACCGACTTAAAAACTAAAACGTATAAAATAACTTATTTCTAAAGCTATTATTATTAATATATATTATCTAAAACATCTTGATGTCGGTGCAAAGTAAAACATAAAAATTACTATATTTTGAAAATTAATAAGTACCGACTTTAAGATGTTTTAGATAATATATATTAATAATAATAGCTTTAGAAATAAGTTATTTTATACATTTTAGTTTTTTAGTTTTTGAACTCGGTTTTTATATATATATAGATTTTCAATGAAGTGTCTAAGTCACTGAACTTCTCCTTAACCACTAAATTGATCTTGATGATTTTTTTTGTGTGTCTTGGAGTAGGTCCCCGGATGGTTTAAATACATATTTGGATCCGGTAGATGCCGTTGGAATTGGGTTCTAGATTTTGATTTTTTAGAGCAGAATAACGTCTGCCGGGCCAACTAGTTAATCCTACACCATGGAAATCGAGCCTAATGCTCACAAAAATAGCGTTGTAAGGTAATCGACATGGCTTGCAAAACTAGAAAGTTGAAGAGGCAGCCGACCAGTCACGTCTGTCGCAGGACCGACAGGAGGGGACGAGTCCTGCTCCTAATTATGTTATTTTAATTTTTATACAAACATTCTGACGATTACAATATCGTCAGAATGTTTGTATAAAAACAGCTTATGTGTTATTATGATTATGTGCTTTTCATAAAACACTATTAAAATTGAATAGTTTTAACACTTTTCAATTAATTTTGCAATGTTTCACAGGCAAAATTCACAATGCATATGAATTGACAGCTGAATGAAATCTCTAACGGTAAGAAGAGATGCATGCTGATGAGTGAAAGAGAAAAGTATAAAAACATAGACAAGTACATGAGTTTTTAGACAATAGAGAGTAAATAAAGGCCAAATTTCATACATAAGGTTTTTTCACAACAACGCTGTGTTTTATTCAACACATATTACCTGTTTTGTTGGAATGTAAAACAGTTATATTATGATGCCAATGATCGACCATTTTTGAGGATACTCTTACAGCTGAATTGGGGCCCTGCTGAAGTATAGACCGCGTCTAGGCAAACGCCTACAGGGCTGGATAAGTAAATACAAGGGCCGGCTACGTGGGAAACTAAGGGGAGGTCTACGTCAAACAATGGACATCAATGGGCTGAACGAGTAGTAATAATAAAATTACCTGCAACTGCGGCTAGGTACTGTGTGACTCTTCTAGTCTGCCCCCCTTTGTCCTGAACCGTGAGCATATGCATTGTCGGTTTCTCCATCTTCGTTTAATTTTGCTCTCCTGGTACTTTTAATCTGTAACAATTGAAGATTATGTTGTTAGAATGTGGTTTTTTGACAGAAACTGGTAGAATGAGACCATAGATAATATTAGTTTTTCTCTGCAGTTTTATTAAAAAAATATATATAATTTATAATAGATACTTGTTAATAAATCAGGTAAGCGTAGAGCAGTCCACACACAACGAAAGTGTTTGTAAATGTGACTGTCTAGATTGCATTGTAATTTTGAAACTGTTTTTTTTTAATTTATAGGAACAACAAACAGCTACAATATAACATACAAAATACAAAAGTTACAATAAAATCAGGTATCAATAATATTGAATAATGACATTGTCCACATAAAAACATATACAAGATAGTCAAGATCGGGGGAGCGATATTTTACTTAAGAAATTACTTATTAAGTTTTAATTACTTGATGCACGTTTTATAATTGATACACGATTTATAACTAATGATTATTCTAAGCTTAATGAGTCTATGCAGGCCTGATGTGCACTGCTAACTAACTGCCTAGGCCATGCATCCTCCCGCGGTGACATCATACCATCCCCGGCTACCTGTGTGGGCTCTACACAATAACATCCGTTTGAACGGGAATGGGCAGTGTCAGAATTCAGGTTCTTACAATGATAACGCTGCCCGGGGCAGGATGCATAACTAGATTATCAACAAAAATACAAGAGGTACAAAAATATTAACAATAAGTAAAAAGAAGGATATAGAAATCCATAGAAAATATTACAGAAGAAAGGTAAATATCTTTATATATTCAATGTACTCTTTGGGTAAATATAAGATTGTTTTTGTTTTTTGACATGAGACGTAACAAAGAAAAAATAAAAAATTTATTTCAGCTCGAGTCAGTGCATCAAAGTCAGATGAACCTTTTAAATTTGGCAAGAGAGCATGCAATTGGCAACAAAATTTTAGTGAGCAATAAACAAAATAAAAAAATGTTTACTATTTTCGTCATTTAGCTGCAGAATCATGAGATTCGAAGATTCTGCATGTTTGGATCTTGATTAAACCAGTTCCGTTAAAAGTTTTTTAAACAATAGGGGCCTTACTTATAATAATTTCGTTAAGAAAGGATTAGCCATCTCTTAAATAAGAGACTCTTAAGCCCCGAATCAATGGCTGTTTCAAATAAAACTTGCCATCTTGCCTCTTAGCAGTCACTTAAACTACCTCTCGATGTTGGTTATTTTTGTCAGTTATTTATGAGCTACTTTACCACCACGTATTATCCTTAAGAGTTTATGGGTAAGATTTTCGTTAATCAGTTGCTGAACAGTTTCTTAAAATTTAACAAACAATTATAAGTAAGGCCATTCATATCAGCAGAATCACCTATTTTTTCAACATTTTCCAAGTCATAATTCAAAATTTACTAGTAGTTACATTTTTACGATAGTTTTTAAGACCTTAAAAGCGGGCATCTCCCCACTAAATGATTATTGGCCGGTTCTTATATTTTTTATTTGCCTTACTATCTGTTAAAATTCGATATAAGCTCCATATTTGTAATGTCAAAATTCAATCGCTAAGGCAATCGATTACATAGTAAGATATTGATAAATAATAGCACAAATCGTTATTTTTTTATCTGACTACATGACACTACGAACGATTATTGCCAGCAAAGTCAGCCAACCCATTTTTTAAAATTTTTAGTTTTATTGCGGTACATATAAACTATTGTATTTACCGCTACATAATATAAATATTGTATTGTATTGCAAGATACAGCAGACATGTTCCTATTAAATATCAATATGCAATAAAGGACTGAAATAAACAAAGACGGAAGTGACTATTTTATATGCGTTCATCAAAATAGTCAACAAGTGCCTTTTGGACCAACTTTTTTCAGCAGTCTCCGAAAATTATAAATGAGGTGTCATTGGATTCGGAATGGCATCTAGATGATTTTTGAAAAAAATGAAGTTCCGCTTGCAAAAATTGTAAAAGTTATTAACAATTAACTAAAAAAAGGGGGTTTAGATTTTAGCAATTATCTCAAAAAGTAATAAAGATTTTTCAAATTTGAAAAAAGATTCGAAAAGAGGAGGAAATTTCCTAAAAAAAGTCTTGACTTCCGAAACTGTAAGATCAATATTTATAATTTTCCCAGAGGGATGAAAATACGGCCGAAAACGAGTACTCTGGCTGGCTTTTCATTTTTTTATTAATAATTTTCGTTGTTACAAAATTAAAAGTTTTTAACAGCGAAAATTATTAATAAAAAAATGGAAAGTAAATATTTTCTAATTTTTCCAACGGGGTTCTATTCTAAAGCTTTTCAAGAATTGCTTCAAGAAAGGAAAAAAATCTTAAAGTTATAGTTTAACAATTATCACACTTGCAATGTTCATGTTCTAGCAATTTTTTTTTATTAATTAACTATTGAATAACTAAATGAAAAATTGTTATAAAAAAATTTTTCAAGCAGATTATTGTTCATTCATCTATTCAGTTAGTGCCTGAATTTTTTCAATTTTTTATTTTCATATTTAGTATGTTTAAATAATATTTATTCATTAAAGGGCCGATGTGGGTGTGGCTTGCGTAAGCCAGAGTACCCGTTTTCGGCCGTATTTTCATCCCTCTGGTAAAATTATAAATATTGATCTTACAGTTTCGGGAGTCAAGACTTTTTTTAGGAAATTTCCTCCTCTTTTCGAATCTTCATCAAATTTGAAAAATCTTTATTACTTTTTGAGATAATTGCTAAAATCTAAACCCCCTTTTTTTAGTTAATTGTTAATAACTTTTACAATTTTTGCAAGCGGAACTTTATTTTTTTCAAAAATCATCTAGATGCCATTCCGAATCCAATGACACCTCATTTATAATTTTCGGAGACTGCTGAAAAAAGTTGGTCCAAAAGGCACTTGTTGACTAGTTTAGGGGTATCTTAAAAAAAGCTGACTGAAAAACACACAATTGAATGGAAAGGTACCAAAAGTTCAAGGTTCTTTGGGGAGTTGTAGAATTTGGTCGTTAACGTTTGAAGAAAATTTAAAATTCTAATGAAGTACGAATTTCATCGTATGTTTAATACGTATTCTTCTTTTCATAATTTATTAAAATTAAATTTTTTGTTGGTCGGTAAGATAGATACGCTTGGCCTTTGGAGACACTTTGCGTCTGCATGTTCTACTGACTGCATAACGGGGAGTGTCCGAGGAACCGTTCAGATCATGTTCGTTCTACCATCACACTGTTAGTCATCGATTGGGCGTTCATCCGCATTTCCTCGAGCCACTTCGCTCATGTACGCAACCTTTCTCAAGAACATTTCTCTTGCGTGCCCTGGGAATTTGGAATTAATTTTTAAAAAGGGTGTCATATAATTTCTTCGAGGGTAGCAATGCGTTGGTCACATCTCTGGTGTTGTAAACGTCGATAAGCGACGATAACCACTTACCATCAGGTCGGCTGTCAGCCTGTCTGCTGTACTCCAGCTATAAAAAAGGTCTATCGACAAATATCGGCCAAGTACGTGTCGGACCACACATATTGCAAGGTAAGGAAGAATATGGAAGAAGTGTAAGGAACGGAGATAGAATACAGTTTTCTGCGGCCGGGCGGCCTGTCCTAAGAGGCGACAAAAAAACCCCACAGCCAGGTGGCAAGGTATTTATTCGGATGGCTACCACCCCGTCTAAAGAATGCCGCCTTAACAATCTTGATATGTATTCCGGCATTAGTGGCCAGGTTCCAGTCTCAGTTTAGAGAGCGGCAGCACATTTGTAGTACCGTTGGTGTTATAAATGTCTACTTATCTATATCTATGTCCACACGTATAATGGCCATCAGCCTGTCAGGTGAACTCGTGCAATAAAAAATTTGATTGAAAGGTGCGGAACTGAAGCCGAAATGATACGGTTTCAATTTGACTTTTAATAAAAAATCTAACAAACTTAATCGCTACAATATTTTTTACAAGTGACGTTTTTACGCATTTAAGCAGTTAAAATAACATTATATTTGGATGCAATTAAAAAATCCAACTATGAAAAACAATTTCCCTTTAGAGGGCGGAGCACATTGTTGGCACCTTTTGTATTACAAATGTCCACAGCCGATTGTTAGCTTCCATCCAGCAACATTCTACATTTCTTTTATTAGTAAATATCAGCCTGTGTTTGAAGGCTGGTAACTCTATTTTTATTTTAAAAAGAGGGTAGAACAACAATACAATGGGATCGATACTGCGAGTTACATTTTTGGCATTGGTGGTTCGACTTGAAAACCTAAAAGAGCTGTCCTATTTGAAAACGCGCAATTGGATAGAATTACTAATCAATACTACTGTAAAAGGAGATATAATAGAGAATAGTTGACTCAGTTGTGGTAACTAAATTGTGAACTGCTTATTAATATGTAAGTAAAAGCCATGCTGTTTTGTTACATATTATTATGTTAAAGGAAATAGATGATTATGTTCGTAAATCTTAAATAGTTGTTTTTCTATTGCGAACCCATTAAACTTAGAACTGTGGCCAACACGATGATAACCGCTTTTCATCTGGTGGGCCGTCTGCCTGTCTGCTGAACTCATGCAATAAAAAAGTAAGGCAAAATAAAAGCCATAGTATAATATTAGAACTAGCTAGTAATCAATTCGTAAAGTTCTGAATCATAAGTCTTTATTTACATACTGGATACCGGTGATTGTCGATCATCTATCGGACCTTGGTGCGTAACCACATGTTAATTAAATGCTAAATATCGCTAATACTTTTCACAACACCCACATAAGTATGACGTCTCTATAATCCGCACTTGTTGCGGAATTAGTATTGTAGATATAATTGCAGATTAGGTGAAACGTATTGTTTATTATAGTAGTAGGTATTGTTACAACTTAGGGTCCTGTTGCGGATAGAATCACCCCCCTGACCTCTCCTCCCTAAATCCCGTACCTCCACGCCCTGCGTACCGTGGATACGTTGCTCGCACCATTAGCTGCTAAGCGTCAGCATTTTTCTAGTACCTTAGTAAGCGCGAGGCGAGCCTACAGCAACCACCTCGGTAGAATATATACACAAAGGAAAAGTATATACACACAAGGAAAACTAAGAAGACCAGGAACATCAAGGAGCATTCGGAAGACTCTACAGCCAACGGACTCTCAGCGTGACTACGTGGATCTTGTGGACCACCAGTGATTGTGATCAGTGCCACTCGTATTGATCAGTGTAATCGATATAATTAGTGCTATCTACGTTCAGTGTAACGTCCGGGGCTAGTGCTAAGTTGGGTCGGTTAAACTTGAATGTGCCGTTTGATACAGTTGTGCTGATCGCACCTGTTGCTGTTGTAGCACCTATAAATAAATTCAGTCAACTTGCTAAGGGGTGTTTCATTTAGGGCAACCCCTGCGTCCAACACCCAACAGCTCCGATAAAGACAAATTCCACGTACATACTGTAAAAGCACATTTTATTACCTGTCGGCATTTGAACTACTTGTAATCTTTTTATGATCGTCTTCTTTTATTCACTTATTTATTGGCATACGTTTCTAGTTATTGTGGAGAGCAGCCTATTGTCCTATTGTACTCGTTTACGGCCGCCCAGGAGCATTATTAGCCATGTGTTGCGGATTATAAGTACAAGTTAATTCTTGGAAATTAGGTCGACGTTTCCGGGCGGGCACATTTGCATTTCTGAAGTATAAAACGATGGCCTGATTGAGAGACGAAGTCGTGGGCAGAAGATAGTGTTTCATAATAAAAGATGATTTAAATTTTTTTAAAATATTAAATTTTCGTTTATGAAAAATATTATTAAACGAGCCTTTTTTAATGAACCTTATATATCTATTATGATAATGTATTATAACAATGCAGAAAATTTAAGCTAAAATAAAAACTAAAATAAACTAAGTTATAAAATACAAGCGATTATAGACCGTGTAACAAATCGCTGCCAGATGGGAGCGTGCCCAGAAGGCTGGCTGCATTGCCGCGTTGTATGGCGATGCTTATTTGTTGGGCGAAATATGAGCCAGCCTTCTGATCACGGGTGGCATTATGATGTATTATGATTATGTTGATAATTATTTATCATTCTAAGATAATTCCGCGAACCTCAACTTTTTGACATTGTTTAACGTAAATATTATTTCAAGTGAAATGTTATTTAATATATGAGATAAAACTAACTTATCTCGTACGTCCGTTTGTTGTTCTGTTACATAACCATGTCACCGATAAGTTTGTCGTTGAAATCTCCAATGAAATCCAACTGTTAAGCCCCATTTACACTTCCATAAATTATGTACGTATCTATTGTTACAGTTATTTAGTAGCATAGTTGATCTTGTCATGTTTCTTTTTAAACTTAAGAATTAATTCTGTTATGTACCCTCTTATTTCTAAACGATACAATCGGCCATTTCCTTAATTTAATAATAATTTTATATTTGTATTTATTCTGTGATTAGCGCCTGTTTTGTATTGAGTAGTTGTCTATAATTTATCATAATTTTATGTAACAATATTTATCCTTTACAATATATAGATGTGATAATTGTGTCGATTATAATTCAAAATCTCTCAATTGTATCGGGTTTCTCAAAAGAAAGTTCACATTTCAAAAATGAATTTAAAAAAGTAAGGAGTTTATTGCTAAAACGGAAACGTAGCCAGCCTTCTGGGCACCTTACCCATAGAAGACGGTGATCTGGGCTCAGTATTCTACTTATAGTCTTGAGGGACTATGGGTAGAATACAATACAAATAAGTTAAGTTTTCTTACATTGTATTCAATAGTATGTAATTTATATTATAGTTAATAAATGTCTCATGTAAATATAAGTTTGCTAAAATGTTTTATACATATTAAAATACACTGTTCGGGAATAATTTTTTTTAAAAGACATCGTTCAAATGTAAACCATTGCGTTCACGGCAATCATTTAATCGAGCACTAAAATTGCCTATGACGGCCCTCGCGCCGACATTCGGCCCATACGGTGACTTTAGGCGAATGTAGGGGTGTCTGATGTTTTTGTTATGGATTGGTTGCACTGCAGTAGCGGCAATTTTGCTTGTTAACATGTCCATTAAGATGAAAATGGGCTTCATCTGAAAACAAGATGTTGGTAAACGTTGGAAAGCTCTCAATCATCTGGTTGACAAAGTCAAGCCTCTGACCAGCATCCTGGAGGCTTTAATTCTTGCACTAACTGAATTTTGTACGGGTGCAGTTTTAAATCTTTATGCAAAACGCGGCATAATGACGATCTGTGCACGTTTAAGGCCACAGCACACTTCCGAATTGAAAGGTTCGGATAGTCTCGAATAGACTGGGCGACATTGTCTACGTTTTCGACCGTTCTCGAAGATCTTGGACGCCTGGATTTTGGTTTTTCCAGTGTTGACCCGGCCCCTTGAAACTTCTCGACCCATTTTGCAATGAGTCGTGTGCTTGGCGCATCATTCAAGGACGAATATATCGAATGCTGCGGAATTTTCTACGCGCTACGGTCGCCGAATTACCGTTTTTATAAAACTCGCGTACGCACAATGCACGGGCTGCTCCCGAGAAACGCTCCATAGTGACTACATTCCCAAGAGCCAGGCTACCGGTTGACACAGCCTCGAGCCCCTCAGATTAGTTGCGTTCACGCAATAACCAAAACAAATGTGAACTTTCTTTTGAGACACCCTGTATATAGACGGTATTCATTACATTTTATTTTCATGTTGGCAGACCCGATAGATTTATAATGTGTTCGGTTTAAAATTTATAATGTTTCGACTTTTATTACACGTACAGCTTTGTATAATACTTTATATAATATCTGTTTATTTATTGTTTTTACGAAATTATTAAATTTTACACGCTATATATACCTATTCTAAAAATATATGTACAACTTAATTTATAAAAGATATCTATAATATCTTATATATAAAATTACCTAAAATGTCGCCACGACCAAACAACCTTTGTCGCTATGTGGAACGGCTGAAAGAGATTTACAAGAGCAACGCGCCCATTGTATAGCGCAGACGAATTCGATATTGATGAATCGCTTAGTAAAATTGTCATTTTTTTTAAATTGTAGTACAGGTTCGCGTTTGACCACAATCTTGTCCTATGTGGAGCAAAGATGTGGTCTAGGATGTAGCACGCTTACCTAGAAGGTACCAATTCACACGGGACTTGAAGACACCCAGGTTATAAGTATCGGGAAAAACAGACTCCGGCAATGAGTTCCATTCCTTTGCGGTGCGTATGATGAAGCTGGATTCGAAGCGCTTCGTTCTTATAGGTGGAATATCCACCATATATCGATGCCGCATGCCGGTGCGTCTGGTTGTCCGATGATGGAAGGGAGATGGCGGGATCAGATCGAAGAGCTCAGCTGCACACTCTCCAAAGTGAATCCAATAGAAGACCGATAAGCTGGCAGCCCTGTGTCGATGTTCGAGACTTTGCGTTTTGTCATCAAAAAGCTGGACGTTGCCGACCAGCCTCCTGGCTCTCCGCTCAATCGACTCTAATGCCTCGAGTTGATATTTGGCTGAGCCATCCCAAAGGTGAGAGCAGTACTCCATACATGCTCGTACTTGTGTTTTGTACAACACTAGCAACTGTTCAGATGTGAAGTACCGTCTCACCTTGAGAGTATGCCCAGCTTTTTTGCCGCAGTTTGTGCTATACACTCGATGTAAGAGCCAAAGTTGAGAGTCGATGTCAAGGAAACGCCAAGAAGTCGGTTATCGGAACGGGTACTCCTCGGAAAGTGGGAGTAAGTTCGAAAGAACTCCTTACATATGTCTTAATGTACTGTTGTAATGACATAGAACTAGTCATATTTATAATACGAATCTGCGAAAGCGACCGCTTTAGGCCCCCTACATTTGAGGTCGCGGTACCCATACTAGTTGCCACGAGTTCGGCAAATACAAGGCAAAAGTTAAAGGCCGTCTGGAGGGGGCATAGCGCTTTTTCCTTATATGGCGATTTCTGCTAGTTTCCAATAATTACTAATCTACAAGGGAACATTGACCGATGAAACCTTGTAACTAGAGTATAGCCCCAAGAAAACCACATTCAACAAAAGTTTCAATTTATCAGGTAACAATACACGCACTTATCAAATGTCATGGCTTAAGACTTAAGATAATAAACTCGCTACTGTTTAGATAAACAATGATCCCATAATACTATACAGCGATAAGAAATACGCTAAAGTAAGACACCATATCGTGTTATATTAAATGACTATAAATCCTGGTGTCGAAGCGTTGTAATCGTTTGAGCAAAAAATTCTCAGTAATGTTATCTGAAGTGTCAATGGTTATTTTAACTGTCTGATTAATTTCCACTTGATAGTTGTTGAAATATTTAAAAATAGATAACTTTTTACATGTTTTTGTTTTATGTATGTATAATATAGTGATTTTATTCGCATTGCCATGACGACGGACAAAGGAGGCACCAAAAATGTTTGGCTATATTCGTCTATCCTACGAAAAAGTATAAATTATTGGGATAATAAGGATTCTAAATGTTGACCTGTGTCGAGTTTCATGTAAATCCGTTCAATAGTTTTCAGGTAATGCATTAACAGACAAGGAGACAAAAAGTCTAATTTGTATTTTGAAACTTACTGGTCCGCATTAACCCCTGTTATTTTCTAATTTTTAAATTTATTGTACAAACTCGACATCCCCAAAAGATTTATTATAATATAATTCGAGACAGAACAGACTGACAGAAAAAAAATTAAATTATGCCTTAATATAACATAACTTTACAGCCTGGACACGACGCTGTCTCTATGAGCGATAGCTAAGCGTGACGTGACGAGCGGCATAAACAATGAATTCATGAAGCACGCAACTTATCATCGCACTCAACGGCAACTTAGTTTCTACGTTCTGTTAGGATGGTGTCTCGCGCTTGTTCTTTTTTCAAGTGAAACACAGTTTTACGACTAAAGGCTTAATACGGACGCATTATCGCGACAGTGGACAAATGGACTCTTGTCATAAATTGGTTCACAATTGAATATAACAAAATAGAAATGCTGATTATACAATTTCATAACAGTCGTAACGTTGCTCGTTGCTAAAGAAAAAGTCGTGGCCGGGCCGTTAGGGCGTCGTCTGTAAATTTACTCAAACGATAAGTTTAGTATAATATACTTTTAGTATGTAACAATATAACTTTATTTAAAACAATAAAAATGTGATTTTTAGTGTACCACTAACAGTCATACAAATAAATTTTAAGTTATAAAATTAATAGATTACGTTTAGTTATTTAGTTATTTGTGATATCTGGCTTATCTAATAATGTGCTATATATTAAGATAAATATTTATCAGTTAAATATTTATCAAAATAATACAGTCGTAAAACTATTATTAATTGTTGTAAAACGTTTTATAGATTGGCTATGTACTTCTTGGACTATTATTAATTGAGGGTTGTGTAGAAGTGATACACGTTCACTGCCTTTGTTATTTGCCTACAAAACACTATAAAATGCATTTAATCAAAATATTGTTCAGAGCTACAGGACTCGAATTAAAATAAATGCCGTTGGAATTACTTTAGAGTTTATTAGAACTGTACAAACACGTATAAAACAAGTACAAAATAAAACTGGATGCAATCAATTCACACTGCACGATTCAATGCAATTCAACAGGCGCAAAGTACGGCACTATGTCGCTAATCTAAAGTACTTCACGTCTTAATCGTATCGTAGTCGTCAAATAACTGCCCCCACCCCTCCGTTCGGGCATTGTTTTATACCAATTATACAGTACAAAAAAAACGACCGCGTGCTAGTGCACCGCTCGGCATTCAGAAACACCAGTGAATTTGCGAGAAATAGTAATTTGCACATCTTCGGCGCAATGCAGTAAAAACAAGGATTAAGTCGTTCGACACTAATTACAGCCATAAAATAAGTACTATAACAATAGATGTTTTTAAAGTTTAAACACGAAGTAATATTAAAAACTTCGTTTAAAAAAACGTTTAAAAAGTAAAACATAAAAATTACTATATTTTGAAAATAACTAAGCACCGACTTTAAGATGTTTTAGATAATATATATTAATAATAATAGCTTTAGAAATAAGTTATTTTACACATTTTAGTTTTTGAAGTCGGTTTTTTTAAACAAAGTTTTTAAATTTTATTTGTTACTTTTTAGTGTCAAGCTATGTATGGGTGGACCTACGAATGGTGCCGCGCTTCTTAAAAAATATAGGTCCCAAAAACCGGAAACAAAAAAATGATCGTAAAATGAAAACTACTGGGCCAAACGATGTCAAATTTTTAGGGGACCACATGGCAGCTATTCCGCGTCGAACAAAAAAAGAATCACGTAAATCGGATCATAAATCTCAGAGTAATCGGTGTACATATGGAACGGGGTGAAAATTATTTCCATGAAAAATGTTCATAAAATGAAAACTACTGGGCCAAACTATGTAAAATTTTTAGGGAACCAATTGAAAGCTATTCCGCATCGAACAAAAAAAGAATCACGTAAATCAGATCATAAATCACGGAGTAATCGGCGAACATACATAAAAAAAGCAACAAAAAAAAAGATCCCGACGAATTGAGAACCTCCTCCTTTTTTCGACGTCGGTTAAAAATAATTCGTTTTACAACATGCCAGATGTGCGGTCTTTGCAACATTATTTTATATTACTTACAATAATTTAATATGGTTTATTCAAATCAATTGGCGTTATATTTATTAAGTTACATCTATTTTAACATAGATTAATGGCCGGTTTCTGTATCTTACTATTCATCCACTTGATTTGCCATCGGTTGGTTCGACATTATTTATTTTAGTTTATATTTCTATATTGGTTTATGTCAAATTTTATTCGATAGTAAGGCAAATTATTAAGGATGGTTAATAAAATATAAGAACCGGCCATAAAAGAACTATGCTCTTAAAAAATCCTTATTATAAAAATCCCAAAAATGAAACCTAAATCTATACTAATACGTAAAGCTGAAGAGTTTATTTGTTTGTTTGCTTAAACGCGCTAATCTCAGAAACTTCTGGCTTGAGTTGAAAAATTCTTTCAGTGTTAGATAGCCCACTTATCGTGGAAATGTTTAAAAATCAGGGCCCTTAAAATTTACTATTTTTTTTACTATTCCACGCGGACGAAGTTCCGGGAAGCAGCTAGTAAATTATATAGAATAAATTGTATAGGTATGTATATACATTAAATTATAGTATACTATGACAAATTGTGATTAACCAGTGTTGATCATGAAGTATGTGTAAACACAATTTACTCAGAAGAAGGCAATCATTTTCCTTCTTTTTCATTAATCATATTAAAGGTTTTTCCTCATAACAAACACAGCTTCAAAGCACTTCTTACTCAGTGAGCTCAAAGTTCTGTCAGACGTATTTTCTTTACCTCGTTTGGATTATCCACACTACATTATACTCAGTATCACGGGAGCAAGCATATAGCGGATATAGGAGGTAAACGAGGTGTTAAAATTACAAACACTGACCAGAAAACCACCTATATATATATATTGTTTTGCCATTAAATTATTGTAATTATTCATTCCGTAATTGTTTAGTTGGTGAACTATAAAGTATTTTCTATTATATTGTTACGAGTTATGGGACTCGAATTAAAATGCCGTTGGAATTACTATAGAATTTATTAGAACTATACAAACTCGTATAACACAGGTAAAAATATAACTGGACGCAACCATTACAAACGTGATGCACGATATAACACATCTTCAGACCATATTTACAATATTTTCTAGGCAATACAATAGGCGGCCTAATCGCTCAATGCGATCTCTTCCGGGCAACCTGAATTAGAGAAATTTGAATCAGGCGAAATAGGTGGTGCAGGAAAAAGGCAATGGATACATAAATACTCAAACTAATTTAAGAAATAAATATAAAAATACATACATATCTACATAGTCATATATATACAATAATACATAAGTTATTATAATAAATGTATTAGCATGATTATATTCTGTTAATCAGACATAGCTATTTGTGGACAACTAGTGTTTTCTGAGCAAGTTCTAAATGATGGTAAGGATTTGACCTGTCTGGGAGTAAGAGGCAGCATATTATTATTCCAAAGTTTGACAGCGTGCACCGTAAAAGAATTATCATAATAGGATGAAGTGTGTACAGGCGTCATAAGTTTTCGATACGTATCATGGCGCAAATTGTGGGCAGTGGATAGGCGAATTAGGTACTGGGGTCTATTAGGAGTAAATAATATCTTATAAAAAAAATGTGTCCATGTAATAAAACCTTCAACTGATAGAGCTATCTAATTGTTTACTGAATTCAGTATAAATAGAACAATGCAAAATTTCTATGATATATCAACGAGTCCGCATGATTAACTGAAATGATAATACACCACGGCCACCCGCATTCAAACAACTTAACACGTATTGGAAACTAAACCTTATGATACTATCAATATTACCCCCCAATGCAAATGTAAGTATATATATCGATATCCAATTTTATTAGTCACGGCAGATGTGTCACACGTACTTGAAATAATATGGATCATCTACGATATTTAATTGTATGTGCCGTAGGCATTCTAATAACTAAAGCGACACTTGAGATATTAATCTGTTGATTATTTTACAAGGGTTTTAGGTTTGTATTAGAAGATAACGAACAAGCTTGTTGTAATGTAGCATAATTATAATTAACTAGTTGACCCGGCAATCTTCGTACCGCCTTAGAATCAATAAATAAAAAAGCTGAACAAAAATTGCAGATGTTTCAACTTTACTCAAATATGTGGTCAAAACTTAACCGCAACTCTTTGCTTAACCGGAACGAACATCAAACCTTTGACATTCAAACCCAAAAAATGGAAAAAAAAACTTCACTTTTAAATTTAATTTGATTTCTGAACGACTTTTAAATTTAATTGATTTCTAAACGACGGGACGAACATCAAATGTTTGACAAGTAGGAATAGTTTCTGAGGAAAGCGAAATTATTGATTTTACTATATTCCAAGCATTTTTTTTCATATTTACTCACCTTTTAAACCTTCCCTGGACTTCCACAAATAATTCAAACCCAAAATTAGCCAAATTAGTGCAGTTGTTCTCGAGTTTTAGCAAGACTAACGAACAGCAATTGATTTTTATACATGTAGATTAAAGTAAACAATTTTCTATGTCGTCAAGTCAATGTCAAGTTATATAACTACTATATTGTTTAATGTAAGTTGTTAAGAGTGCATTGCAAGAAAATTTAGAAGCCTTTTTTACCATTTTTGGTCGAGGTCCCTGAATAGCTGACGAAAACTGGAATATTAAACCTAATAACAGCTCATAGCGTCCCACTCCTGGGCTCGGCACTCCTCACATATTGGGAAGACCAAAACAGTGCACTAACTAGGCTTGTCTAAGTTGAATTAGCGGGTTTGACACATCGGTTATCTCGATGTGTTGGTTCATTATCACGATGGTTTCCTTCAACTACAGTACGTGATAATTGTAAAACATATGCACATTAGATCAGGAAACGACGTAAGTATGTACCTACCTACCTACTACATACTTCTCGGACAAGATCCGAACCTACATCCCTTTTGAAATGCGAGTTTGAGACTCGAAAGGTTTACCAACTAAATTAACATAATCCCTTAGATCATTTATACCTCAATGCATAATCCATACCATAATAAAAACAATTTAAAATGGACGAGATGTCATCACGCACGATACTTAGTTAATTGTTGGTGTACTGATTTTTATACAATACTGAATGCGATACTATGAATTTAACTCGATTTTCTTTACGGCACTACCCTATTACATTGTGATAATATTACGCGAAGTTATTATTATATCATCTTCCACTTTGAAAAATTTAAAGCAATTTATACGTATATATACGTATTTGATTAAAACTTGTATAAATGTTAGGTATTCAAAAAAAGCCATTCTCATAGGAAACCATCAAACCCGATGTCTGTTTATACGTCGCATCATATTATGTATAATCTGTCGGTAAGCGGCAATCGACTTGCGCCCCTTTAGTCTCTGTACCTGGGTGCCACCTGTCATCAGTTGCATTCCCAGTTAAAGGGGGTCCTGGGCTTAAAGCTCTTTTTGGCTTATACTTGCCGAATCTGTGCCGATTAGTATGGGGATTCCCTTACTGTCATAATTTAAGACTATGTACGTATTGTTTACACAAGATTTAGCAAGTGTGTTTAACTAATTGTATTTATCTTTAGTGCATACATGGGTCATGTACATAAATTATTATTTGAAATATTTGTGTAGAGGTTATGTTTGTTTTGACCTCAATTTCATCATTCCGACAATCTACAAAAGGCGTTCGAATAACAATGTTCGTTTTTCAAATAAATTTAATGATAAACATCTTTTTATCTGGTGTGAGGTTTGGAGATATAGTTTCATTTATCCAATTAAATTTTAACGTGACATATCTGGATTTTTTAAATTAATAGACATATAAAAATGCATTTGGATAGTGATTACCATCGCCTTCGTACATTTGCAACACCAAAGGTTCTTAACTTGCTGTCAGTCTCGAAGGGGGGACTGGTACCTGGCCACTAATGCAGGAACTCAATTCAAGGTTAATATAAAATTTTATGTCGAAAATACGTTATTATTTTAAACCAAGACAGTGATATACAATTATCTTGCTTTGAATTCTTAAAAAAAATTTAATCTTTAAAGGCTAATAAGTAATATATATATATATATATATATATATATATATATATATATATATATATATATATACAGTGGTGGTCATCTAATTAGAAACACTTCTTATGAATAGAGAAAGTATAACTTCAACGTACAAATGTTCGTAAAAATATACACATTCAATAATTAATAATCATGCAATAATATAGCCACTCAAATAAAAAACTCATTAAATGCATAAAATATAAAACATATCTTACTTTTAATTACAAAATGAGTTTTACACATGTAAGAGTTTATTTCTGTTACTGGCCGCTTGGACGCCTAATTAGAAACATTTTAAAAAAGCATCCATAGCTCGTTCTTTTTTTGAAATTGGAGAATAACATTTCTTTCTTGGCTTTTTCTATTATTTTGGCGGCAATAAAAAATTTAATCTGAATTTTATTTTGTTCAAAATGGGCAAAAATAAAAGTTGTGACGCGTCAACTAGGCAAATAATTGTTAATTTACATATGGATCATAAGTGGGCGTACAGAAGAATAGCTGAGCATTTAAATTGTTCTGTTAAGAAAGTTTTTAATGCAATTGATCATTATAAAACACATGGAACTGTTGAAAATGTTCTTAGAAAGGCTCGGCCAAGAAAAAGTTCTCCCAGAGAAGATACGCTAATCGTTCGTGTTGCTAAAAAAGACCCAAGTAAAGGCTCCTACCAGATTAAAAATGAAGTTTTTTCGTCTGATGACCCGAGAAACATCTCGTCAAGACTGATACGCCGAAGATTAGTGGAAGCTAAATTCTTTGGAAGAATCTCTCGAAAGGTACCGCTTCTTACCAAGCAACACCGAAAGAAGCGATTATTATTCGCTAAAAAATATGTTAATTGGACGGTACAAGAATGGAAAAAAGTGTTATTTTCAGATGAAACAAAAATAAATATGATAAATTCCGATGGAAAGCGCTATCTTAGACGTCCTGTAAAAAGTGCTTTTAATTATAAATACACAAGGAGTATAGTCAAGCACGGTGGCGGTAACATTAAAGTTTGGGGGTGTTTTTCCGGATGTGGAGTTGGACCCGTTCGGAAGATTGAAGGTACAATGGATCAATGGCAATACAAAAATATCTTTGAGCACACAATGATTCCCTACTCGGACGATCATTTGCCTGTAACCTGGATCTTTCAGCATGACAATGATCCTAAACACACGGCCAATAGCTTCAAATATTTCCTTAGCGAACAGCGTATATCCGTTTTAGACTGGCCAGCAAATAGTCCGGATTTAAACCCGATAGAAAATCTCTGGTGTATTGTTAAAAAGAAAGTCTCAAACAAACGTAACACCAGTCATAACGAACTATATGAAGCATTTGTTGAAGCATGGAATTCAATCCCCCTACAAAAATGTATGAAATTGATTGAATCAATGCCACGTCGTTGTAGTGCTGTTATTCAAAATAAGGGATACGCCACTAAATATTAATTACAACTATTGGTAGGCTGTGGATAGTAGCTATTTCGTAAATAACAATACTAATTACTAATACTTAAAAAATATTGCTTTTTATACTTTTTTGTTGTTGTTTCTAATTAGTTGACCATTATTGTTCATACCTTAAAACTGATTTAAACGTTTTTCCGTAATGTAATATTAAAACTGCACATGTGTAATGGGATTTAAAATGTTTTTCTAATAAATGATAGACCGTTGAACATATTGTTGTCCTATTTATTGTTTAATTTGAAAATAAAAACGATTGCGGTGAAGTATCTTACATAATGACAAGGACCGTTGGTAGTGTTTCTAATTAGATGACCACCACTGTATGCATATATATATATATATATATATATATATATATATATATATATATATATATATATATATATATAGTGGTGGTCATCTAATTAGAAACATATCTATATATATTATATATATATATTATATATTATATATATATATATATATATATTATATATATCATAGATATATATATTATATATATCACCTAAATTATCTTAAAGTATTGTGCAAGTGACAAGCAAATTAATGTGGTCTAATTATACAATCAAAATCCATTGTCAGTACGTATTTTTAGTTGAAGAGTATAACTACATTCAATTCACGCGACAAGGAAATACAATAATAACGAACATAATCGCTTAACAACGGTCGAATATTTCCCCTTTTACGTAGACCACGTGTGACATTTATAAAGTATATTTAATATTTATCACAGTTAGATTAGCAACTGTTATTTATGTTTTAATGAATAATTTAATCAAGTAATTAATGCATGTATAATATTAGTTATATTCACAAATTTATGTATCCGAAAATAAATTAATCGCCCCTTTAGACTTATAGAGACTTAATTAAAATATCAAGTTTTCAATTTTATACCTTCTTTTTATGTGTTAGGTATTTAAATCCACTTACTCAACATTTTGATTTAGGTCTCTATAATGTTAAGGGTGCGTAATATTTATAACGTATCGATTTGCCTAATCTTAATTGCTAATTACTTTTTTGAATTATCAGATAGTTTATCTACTATTAACCAGCTTGTTGAGTGGACGTAAAGTCGCGGTAGCTTAGTGGCTAACGTTAGGTGCATTCGTATTCCTGTGCTCTGGGTTAGAATCCTGGCCGGGAAGCATGCACCGTTTAGGCAGTTTTTCTGACTTACTCTGCATTTTATTATAATTAACACGTGCTGACGGCGAAGGAAAACATCTTGATGAAACCTTTACATCGATATAACCAGTGTATGAAACCCGCCAATCCGCGATGGCCCAGTGTGCCGAATATGATTGTTAACTAGAACCAATATGAATGTTTCAGAATTTCATGAATATACTGCTTGCTGGACACGGGTCTCTGAATTTTAGACAGACGGCACCCATGCGACGGACAATTGCTAAATTTCAGACAACAGTATTTTCCGATGTTCATTTGCGATTAACATGTGGTACATGCAATATGCAAACGCTACAAAAGCTCGTCGCCTGCCAGAATTTTTATTCAAATCGACATAATAAAATGCGGGTGCTTTAGCCGCCAAATTACAAATAATTTTAGATCTATACAGTATTATAAATCTTATTACAGTAATAGAAAAATAAAATAAAAATCTATTGAAAAAGAAAAAAAGGAGCGTATTTAACAAATACTTACCAGTAAATATAAAAGCAAAAGGACAATATAATCACACACTGAACACTGGAGAAATAAAAAAAAAGGTAGTTTTTTTTTTAAATTACGTAACAAAGTTCACGCTTGCTTGCCGATGGGACACTACCGCACGGCGCGCGCAACGATAACTGGATACCGTAGCACTGGCCAAATTTAAAAAAATATTACCCACGCGTTCAGTTTTGTGCGCAAAACTTATGTAACGAAATCTTTATTTATAAAGAAAATGTTGTATTCTATATGAAAATTAATTGTTAACTGAAAATATATGTTAATGTTAGTGTTTAAATATGTTTTCAGAATGATTTGTACTTGACACGAATCACGTTTAGTGTCAGTAATTCGTGCAGGGAATACCGATGTTTACCGACGTCATTTCTGGATGAAGCAAAGATAGGCGTGTCTGTTACGCCTCTCTGACGTCAATAATATAACAGCTTGTGCTTTATGCGTCGTATATCGTACAAAATGAGGAAGAAGTAATTAAAATTCTTGTAAAGTATTTTAAACAAACAAGCCTATACCGTTGTCTTGATAATTTAATAATGTTTTTGTTAAATTCCCTTGGTAAATTGGTTTTGCCCACAAATCCCACGAAATGTATTTTAATTTAAAGCTTATATAATAATTGAGTAAATTAACTGGACTAGAAGAAGGGTAAATAACATATGTATTAAGTTAATATTTATTTTAATAATCTGTCTAGTTCATCTGATTCTGGAGTAGAAACAGAAGTCATTGAAAGGTGTAAATACGACGTAATGTACGATGCTTAGAGGGAGTTACTTCTTTCTGCCGCATGTTGTTATGATAATTGGACCCTGGGCTCATTATGCCATGAAGCTGTATAAAAGAAAGAATGACAGAAATTATTTGCTAGGAAAGCGGCAAAAGAACGTCATAAAAAGTAATTCATAAGCATAAAGCTGTGCTGGAATTTCCTCCAGCACTGCGCTGATATTTGTCGCCAATCCCACCTCGTTAACTAATTGTATGACCCGGCTTGGTTAGCTAATATATATATATAGGTATATATATGTCGGAGGGAAGCTATGACTATGACGATATGACGTATTGTTGACTGGATGTATAACGCACAATATCATTTATTTACATTATAATCACTTCTAAAATTCTTAATGTAATTTAATTAGATTTGTTAATGTTTCTATAACTTCAAGATCGTTCTAACCTAATAAAAGTTATGAATATTGTAATTTAATAAACGACCAATGAGAGCAGAGCATGTCTAGAGCGGGGTCAGCGCCCTCTGTACTTTGAGTAATATCTACTTGGGTAGACTGAGGAGTTTTTGTGACACATTTGGTTGGTGGCAACAGGTCGAGTTGGACCATGGAGTATTTTAAAGAAAGTATTGAAGCTGGAAGTATGAGCGGGTGCCCTGAACCCGCTGCTCGGTCTAAACTATGTCATAATGTTGATCAAATCTAAATTAAAAGATTGTGTTTTATGCTCGCATTTTATCCTGATGACGCCCACTAAACCTGCAATAACTAAAGATGATGTCGTGAGAACGAGGCCGTTCTGCGACATATATATATATATATATATATATATATATATATATATATATATATATATATATATATATATATATATTGTAGAGGGGCATTTTGGTGTGCAAGAAATGAAAACCAGATAATAAACTGTAAACAATATACTTCGTCATAATTTAAGTACATGGAAAATAGAGCAGTGCGCACAGGCATTGCTTACCGACATACTTAAACGACTAAACGACGGGGCGGCCGGCGATGCCTAAGGGAACGAGGAGAGGGGCGGGAGGCCGTACCATCGGTACCATCCCGGCCAGGTGGCTGGCAAGGCCTGCGAGGAGGAAGGGCGCGGGAGGCCGTACCATCGGTACCAGGCGACCGAGCAGGTGGCCGAAACACGTGAGGCTCGACTGGGATAACATCGCGCGCTATAACCTCCCCCTCCAAGTCACAAGTACGACCCGTTTGTGACTTGGGATTAGGCGGTCGTCCACGACGACGTGGGTGAATGACGGCATCGGATGAACCGGTATAACGCGTTAAATCACTAGAATGATACTTCCCCTTAGGAACACCGGCACTATCAACAATCATATAAGAAGTTGGACTGATGACTTGCGAGACACGATACGGGCCTTCCCGTCTAGGAGCAAATTTACTTGTAAAACCCTTAGATGCGCTGCTCGCCATATGAGTCTTAACGAGCACTAAATCTCCTTCAGTAAAAGGTAAAGATTCACGTCGGTGCTTATCACCTTCGGACTTGCGCTTATCCTGTTGCTCCTCCATACGTTGCTGTACATCTTGCAAGGCACGAACAAAGTCCTTCAGATAGGGTGTGATCTGCGGCACGAAGTTCTGCTTCGAAACGATTGCACGTAGATCCGTGCTCACTGAGAGCGGAGAACGCATCTCTCGCGCGTAGGTCAGGTAGGCAGCTGAATGTCCGGTTCCCTGATTGTACGCACTGTTAAGTGAAAAACGCACCATCGGTAGAACAGCTGGCCATTTACGGTGTTCAGGACCTACGAGTATAGCAAGTCGCGTTTTTAATTCACGATTTTTACGCTCAGCTGGATTAGCTTCGGGGTGGTAGACTGGAATCAGAGATTGCTGCACCCCTAATACAAACAAAGCTTTTTGCATAACAGCCGAAACAAACTGCGTTCCATTGTCGGAAATAATCCGACGAGGAAAACCATAACGCAGAAAAACCTCCTCCAAAAGAACTCTCGCACACGATTCAGCAGTCGCGTCACACAAAGCGAATACCCAGCGACTGGCGACATCTTCTATAAGAAGGATCCACTTCTCGCCACCATCGCCTTCAGGCAAGGGCCCAAAAAGGTCCATAGCTAAAACCTCAAATCTCTGCTGGGGCACTGGAGTTTGAAGCAACCCCGCAGGCTTCAAATTTGACGATTTGTATTTTTGACAAGGGTCACATGACTTTAAATACTGAGCTACATAAGAACGCATATTCTTGAAATAATAATTTTGTTTGATCTTCTGCAAGGTACGCTCTAAACCCCAGTGTCCAGCAGTGGGCGAATCATGGAGCTCCTTCATTAGCTCCGCCCTTAATGACTCTGGTACCACTAATTGAGGCTCTTCGGATTCTCCATCCGGATCGCAGCGATACAATATACCTTGTGAAAGATAATATCCTCTGTCCGTCCAGCGTAAAGATGCTTCTGGATTATCAAATTGTGCTTCAAAATCTGCAATAATTTTACTAACGTCAGGATCCTTCAACTGAGCCTCTCTAAGATCCTCAGGCTTCTGACGTGGCAGATCTACAATTACAGGACAAATATCACACGAACTGGAACTCAATACTTCTGATTCGTGGCTTACCGGGCGGCTAAGCGTATCCGCAACCACGTTAACCTTTCCAGGAGTATAATCAATATCCAAATCATAAGATTGGATCTTCATAGCCCATCTGGCTAAACGACCGCTCGGGGTCTTTATGGACAACAACCATTTCAGAGGCTGATGATCTGTCGCTACACGAACCTTACTTCCTTCAATGTACCCTCGAAATTTATCCAGAGCCCAAATCAGAGCAAGGGCTTCCCGCTCTGTAGTATGGAAGTTACGCTCAGCAGGCGTTAACAATCTACTTGCATACTCAATGGGTCTCTCTTCATTGACAGTCTCACCTTGCATGAGCACTGCTCCAATGGCGTACGCACTGGCATCTGTCCGTAACACAAAAGGCAGGTCGAAATCTGGCTGACGAAGAATGGGACTGGTGGTGAGCCGGTACTTAAGCTCCTCAAATGCTCGTTGCTCACTCTCCCCCCATTGCCAGCGTCTGTCCTTCTTGGTCAGATCAGTCAAACTACGCGCTACGTCGGAAAACTGCGGAATGAATTTCCGGAACCAGGAACAGGTCTGCAGAAACGTCTTTAACTGCTTCAAATTCGTCGGAGGCTTCATGCTGGTTACAGCTTCGACTTTCGTGGGATCTGGCTCGATTCCACGCGAAGACACAACATGTCCTAGGTAATTAATCCTATCCCTAGCAAAAATAGTTGGTTCTCCTCCAGGAGAAAAAATGTCCTCATGGGCATTCAGGAGTGTACCGAGCTGCTCACGTTCGTCCGACCCAAGATGGGTACCTTCATCCTCACGAAGACCCACAGACGAACAGCTGATCAGCGGCAAAGAACATGACTCAAATTCAATGGGTTGCGGCGTCCGATCGTGTCTCACAAACCATTTATTACAAGAAAAGTCCAATACCATGCCAATATCGTTAATGAAATTCATACCCAATAAACTATCCGTAGCGTTGGGTAACATAATGAAATCTACCACACATGTTATCCCTCGCACGGTAACATTGACACTAGCTATTTCTACATTTTGCGCACAAACGCGGCCATCGGCAAATTTTAACTCTGTAAAAACATAGTGAAACTTATGACTATTCTTAACTAAAAGTGTTCTTAAACTAACACTACCGATACTATGTTTCGCGCCAGTGTCCACTAACACTTTACCACTTGCGCCATAAATTTGAATATTGAGCACCGGGCGCATACGCGAATTATTATTAACGGAACTCACAGACACTGATTTGAATGAACTTTCAGATACTACTGTAGATTTTTCTTGTTTACATGTCGGACAATTTGTACGAATATACCCCGGTGTCCCACAACCGAAACACGTTATCGTACTCGCTCGCGGTTCAGCCTCCAAAATATCATCTTTTACTCTCTTCTGTTTGGTAAGTCTCTGACAGGCATCCCTCACGTGACCATACTGCTTGCAGTAATTACACTGTGGCCGTGAGCGGGGTTTCAAAACTGTATTAGACTCTGAGCGCTCCGTCCCTGACTGCGCTAGCACGGTAGAAGAGGTGGAAGGCTTGGTTTCTAAAACCACTTGCGGCTGACATTCTTCTAGAATATCCTCGACACGGCGCGCCTGCGCCAACAATTCTCCAAACGTAACAAAAGAGGAACGCGGCACCTTTTCCCGGATACGACGGTGCAATAACCCGTAGGTCATATCCAATTGCACCACTTCGGTGAGTGTAAAAGGTGGAAGCTGCGCGATTAATGCACGAATATGGCATATAAATAAATCTGTTGCTTCGTTATTCTTTTGCTCTCTCTCAAATATAGCACGATAGATTTTGTGCGGCGGTAATCTGGGTCCAAATGTTTGTATCAAAGAGTCGACCGCTGCTTGCCATGTTAATGTGGTATCCTTAACTCCCTGCCACCACGTAGCAGCAAGTCCCGTCAGTAACATAGGCAATCCACGCAGCGCAACATTGTCGTCTATACCTACGCAGGCTTTATACGTCTCAACTGCGTCGACAAAGGCTCTAACATCGTTCGATTTACTGCCGTCGAATCGTGCCGTACATTTAGCAAAATGGCCTGTATTCTGCTGATTAGTAAAGTAAGATTGCGTACCTGAGCTGTTGTTATGCATACTACTTATCAGAAGCATCAGCTGATCATTCGTCAGAACGAACTGCGGCGTGGCAACACCGACGGGAGGGGCAGGCGGCGTGACAGGTCGCGTCACGTCCGCGGCCGCAGCGGCAGCGCCCTGCGAGGAAGACTCCCGCATCGGCACCGTAACAGACGCTGTGGCATGTACCGAATCAGACCCCGAAGCAAGTGCCATACCGGGCACCGGGGGCGGTACCATAATCCCCTCATCAACGATGACACCGGCTTCCGCCGGACTCGCAGCACGAGATCTCGTCATCCGTCGCGACATAATGAAAGCCACCCGAATGTTCCAGAATACGAATCACTATTACGTACACAACATTTACAGTTTATAACAAACAAAACAAAACTGTCATTGCACACCAAACTTTTAAATATTATTTACGAAAAACGTTCATTATTTTTATAAAACACAACAGTTTCTTCACGAGTATTGGCCGAACGTTGGGCGTCACTTTGTAGAGGGGCATTTTGGTGTGCAAGAAATGAAAACCAGATAATAAACTGTAAACAATATACTTCGTCATAATTTAAGTACATGGAAAATAGAGCAGTGCGCACAGGCATTGCTTACCGACATACTTAAACGACTAAACGACGGGGCGGCCGGCGATGCCTAAGGGAACGAGGAGAGGGGCGGGAGGCCGTACCATCGGTACCATCCCGGCCAGGTGGCTGGCAAGGCCTGCGAGGAGGAAGGGCGCGGGAGGCCGTACCATCGGTACCAGGCGACCGAGCAGGTGGCCGAAACACGTGAGGCTCGACTGGGATAACATCGCGCGCTATAATATATATATTGATTTGTTTATAATGTAAGGTCCACTTACTCCACAGAATTGGTGCCTACCTTGATACAAATAAACGATTACTCAGTAGCACAATCTAACGAGACAACATAGCCAGCCTGCCTGGGAATCCTGCGGGAATGATTTAAAACGGTTAGATTAAAAAAAACATCGAATGTCGGCATGATTTATTTACTGATCAATACCAAATTTAATATAATAATATGAAATGTGTGATATTTTTTATCCCGGGAATCCCTGGAGAATTTTCCTGGGAGCGATTTGTATTCATTCGGATGCATAAAAATTAGGTTATTCCGACACAGTTTGCACTAAAACGACACTTTGCTTCCTTTTTTTCAATGCTGCGATACTTTGTGTCCCGGAATCCCGCAGGAATTTCATATAGAGTGGACAAAGTTGTGGGCAAATCCTAATAGTTGAATATATTTTAACAATTTCAAATATTTATCGATAAGGTCAGATTTCAAGTAATCAGATATGAAAGATAAGACATATAAGTTAAAAAACAGTGATAAGACTGATTTGTTACCTAATACGTCATGTTAGAAAATATCGTATTATCTAGTTTTCTTACGGTATATCAGAATACTATGTGGCAATATCATCAAAGTCCCGTTTTCTTGAAGAGTTTACTTAAGTACCCATGTACAGTGAAACTTGGTTAAGTGAGACTTAAATAAGTGAGAAACCTCCATAACTGGAACTCATGCTGAGATCCCAAAACTTTGGCACTGAATTACCCCTGTTAGTGGGACGACACAACAAACCTCTATATCTGGGATTCGTTCTTTCGATTTATCATCATAGTTACGTCTATAACTGAGACAGCGAGTAAATTTTATATGTATAGACCTCTAACTGAGATAATATCGTTTAATATCGTAATACGTGTAAACGTGCTTGCTTATTTTTGTTTATTACTTTGTATGATTACCTTTATTTTATTTTTTTAATTAATACTCATTTATAATGTTTACATAACACGTTATTTAATTTAATAATCGCACCTCTATAACTGAAATAACCTGTATTCTGACCTCTATTAATGGAACCTTCTCTAAACGACACATATATTTATTTTTACTTGGATAAATATCTGAGACACTGGGTATGTTGAATACCTCTATAAGTGAAACCACATTGCAGGTCCCTTGATGTCTCACTTAACCAGGTTTCACTGTATTAGGTAACTGCTTGGCACTGCGAAGAGTATCGCAGAAGTGATAAAAGTGTACGTATGTATGTACATGTACAAGCGAGTTTTCTTTATTAGGTTACGGAATCATAAAAAGCCCTATATCATAAAAACGACTCAATGGACTTCGTTGAAGTCAATTTTTATTGAAATAATCTATTTTTAAGTTTTACATTTTTAATTTATTTCAGAATTTTCGTCATGTTTTAAATGTAAATAATCTTCTTCTATTTACTTCGTCAAAAGAATATATAGTGTTACGAGTTACGGGACTCGAATTAAAATGCCGTTGGAATTACTATAGAATTTATTAGAACTATACAAACACGTATAACACCGAACACCGTATAACAACAAATATAACTGGACGCAACCAGTACAAACGTGATGCACGATTCAATAACACGCGCATCTGTCACTATATAGCTTATCGAATGTACCCACGTCTTGCTCGTATCGGGCATTCCTTTTAACCTGTACTAATACAATATGTCTCGATACAATACTCGACCGCATAACAATAATTTCCTAGAATCACATCTGGTTAATGCCTACCATAAAGGATTACAATACACAATAGGATGTTTTTCTAATTACAAATTTTTTTAAACACAAAATAAACAAAAGAAGTCCAAATTAAATTTTTTTCTTTGTCGACATTTGGTCGTAACAATATAATGAACTGCGGTGTGTTTCTATAAGATTTGAAATTTAACAATAACTCAAGCGAGGATAAACAATGAAAAAACATTTTTCAACCTTTATGCAGGTATGTATATAACTAAGAGTTAAAAATATTTTTGGGCATATTTAATTTTGTCGCGATTTCACTACATTTTGTAGCGCCATACATGTTCACTTTTTTGTTCAATGTCGTCTATAGATATGTAGGTTCTGAGCAAAATGAATGTGATACACCGACAGACGGATAGACAGACAAATTTCTAGACGGATGTGACGATTTATTTCATAACGTTTCATGCACGTTATGGCGCTTTTTATTGACTTTAGCAAAGCTTTTGATATGTTACAATATGATATACTATATGACAAATTATCTCGCAACGGCATACAAGGTCCGATCCTGGAACTTCTCAAAAATTATCACATTAATAGATTCACAACAGTCAAAATACAAAATCAATTCAGTACACAAAAAATACTCTAAATGGCACGGCCCAGGGGTCAATAATTGGCCCATTACAATACTTGATTTATGTTAATGACATGTGTAAACTAATATCGGAGGGCTCTGTATACCAATTTGCAGACGACACGTGTTTAATTGTAGCGAACAAAAAATTTCTAAGCGCCCAAAAACTACTGCAACATAACTACAACCAAGTATGCAAATGGGCACATGACGTAGGCTTAGCCATAAATGCTCAAAAAACGAAAATTGTTTATATTCACTCCAGTCACAACAAAAATTTGTCTGAACCTTGTATAATGGCTCATAGCCATGATTGTTTTCACAAGAAAATTAACTGTAACTGTCCTACCTTAGATGTTGTTATATACATATATAGGTCTCGTTATTGACAGCCGATTCTGCTGGGGCGCGCATGTAGATCATGTTTGAAATAAATTCATGAGATCAGTACTAAGTAGGATGACCATACTAAAATACAAATTACCCTATAAAATATTACGCATTCTTTACTTAGCCCTAGCAGATTCGGTTATTAATTACGGTCTAAGTAGTTATGGTAGAACATATAAAACATATCTAATGAATATTTACAAACTGCAGTTACGTTTATTAAAAGCAATAGTACCTAAGAACATTAAATCAAAACATAAAGATAATTATAAAGAACTATTCAAATATGGTAAAGTTATGAGCATCTTTGACAATGTTAAATTTTCAATACTAACTGAATGTAACAAACCAGAAGTCTTAGTACAGAAGACTAGACCTAATTACATGCGACCGAGATCTGACACATGTAAATATATTATACCTAAATATAATAATGTGTATGGGACAAGGCGCGAGGAATATATGATACCAAACATTATAAATGATCTCCCAGAGGACCTGCAAACCAAGTACAAAAATAACCACAAATTAATCAAGTATAATCTTAAAAGATTTTATACTGATTCCCAAAGCGGACCATCATGTCCACATGTGCAGTCCTGGGACTAAAATGAGAACCATATACTAGAATGATGATACCCCTCCGCTTTATTATCAAATCGGAGTTAATCACTAGAATGATGATAACCACTAATCGCCTCTGCTCCTATTTATTAAAATAAAAATATTGTGTACACGACTCTCTGCGGCACGAATAAACCCATCAGGTTTCTGTGCCACAGTTCAAATGTGATTGTAATGTATATGAATGTAAGCATATTGGATAATAAATAAATAAATAAAATAAATAAAAACCGTTCTATTTTCGCCAAATTGACTACGGAACCCACGAATACATACATATGTAAGCAATTATAATCAATAGCATCAAACTGTGCTGCTAATATAGTCGGTTATTTATAAAGAAAACATTATTGATGACTTTAATAATTTAACAGTTAGCCCTCGTATACCATATTGATTCACATATTTTAACCGTGCAGGAACGGAGAAAGAATACAATTTCCTGCGGCCGAGCGGCCTGTCGGAAGAGGCGACAAAACAACTCACAGCCAGATGGTAGGGCATTTGCCCGTCTGGATGCCTACCACCCCTGGTCTAGAGTATGCCGCCATAACAACCTTGAATTGTGTTCCGGCATTAGTAGCCGGGTTCCAGACTTCCTTAAGAGAGCAGCAGCGCATTTGCAACACCAAAGGTGTTGCAAATGTGAGCGGGCTAAGCCTTTGCCGACTTACCTCACTGCAACGCAGAGGTTCCAGGTTCGATTTCTGGCATGGTAAATTTCGGAAACATATTTTCTACGTTATTTACTATGGCCTGGGTGGAACGGCCGCAGCGTAGTCTGTTGTATATTACCCATAACACAATCGTTACTTGCTTAATTCGGGGAAATAAAATATGTGTGTTTGTCTGCTGATTATTATTATAAAAACTAAAAAGGTAATACAAGGAGAAACTTAATAAAAACAACAAAAGTACAAGAAATAAATGAAACCGCACTGTCACATCAATAAGCTGGATAGAAAAGGTGGCGTGGATAACCCTTATGGTCTAAGGGATAACCTGATAACCTGATCGATGACAAAATGCCACAATATAATGTGAAATGTTTGCACTAACTGTACTGTATAATTCGGTAGTATTAAAAACACGTGCCGTCTAAGAGAATCACACATATTTTAGGTTTTTTGGTTCATGTGATATTTCTCATTTATAATGTATTTAAAACAAAAAAAAAGATAAAAAAATATGAATTATATATGATGTTGAAATCCAAAAGAATTTAATAAGTGCGGCATACACAGTACTAAATTGTTACTTAAAGTTTAGCTAGTGTATACAAAATAAAATTGTATAGTAATAAGAAAAATCTTTTTTTTATAATTTGTTTAGAACTTGTCTCACCGTTCCATGAATACGGTATAGTTCACTGGAACATGAAAGTTCCGGCAGCGTAAATACAGTTTTCATCCCGGCTAAAGGTGAATGAAATGGGCGAGCGAAACCACAGGTCAGATATAGGTCATTTGGAGAAATGGCGAGGGGGTCTTGTGGGTATCCAAAACCCGGGCGGCAATAGTACTTTTACCCTAACGTGAAGATGCAATATATTTATATTTATCTGCCTATTGAAAAAATTGAGAAAAATTCTAAACGAACTATCTTATGTTTTGCAACAGTTAACAAAATGTAATGAACTGGGCGTATTGCTGGATAAACCGCGAGACGCTGGCTCTACAGGAAGTTGCAATTTATTTTTAGATCATGGAATGTAACAAAACATTAACGTATTTTTATTGACTCCTTTATTTTTCTTAAGAGCAACAAGTGTATTTTAAAGAGCAAGTTACTGCAGCCCACTACATACAGGCTCTGAAAGTTGAGACTTCGGACCTTGAGACAACTTTTTGTACCCGGTGTTGCTAATTACTTATTTTATGTACCCCGTATTTATTATATTTTGATCAATTTTATATCAGTTATTGCTTTGGAGAATTAAAAAATATAAAAAGTTTTAAAAATAATTGTAATCTTTTTAATGTAATTTGTATTGTACATACATACATAACTTCACGCCAGGTCCCTTGCGGGGTAGGCACGAACAACAGAGCGCCATACAGGCTTATTCTTACACACCTCACTTGCTTCTTTGACTTTCATAGCTCTTGTCATGAACGCTCGTCTGTTCTTAAGGCTCCTGACATCACCTTCTGCTAATATACAATATTTGTATTGTATCCATCAATATTACGGCTTAAATATTTTGAAGTTTTTTTGGTTGTTTAAACGTCTGTTTATCATGAATTCCTCACAATACAGTTCCTTGGCCTGCCATTTTGTCAAAGTTTAAACAATAACAACAATAGTAAACACTAAAAAACTGTCACAAGTGTCAAATCAGGGAGTTTTTGGCGGGAACTGAAAGGGGACGTTGTGCTGTGCAGTTTTATTTTCTAAAAATGTGTAAAAATACTCTAAAATGAACAATAGTTGTAGGATATTGATAGTTTTTGATTAGTGATTATGTGTTTTTGTAAGAAATGTGAACTGTATAGTCAGATGTGACCTTTCGAGTTTTCACAAGAACTCCGTTGAAAGGCGTCGGTTGTAGCCTGCAATACAACTGCGCTACTATACGAAGCGAACGATTTATATATCAGACTTGGCTGTATGAACTAAGATTCCTTTGCCTGCCTTTGTGGTGAATTCTACTACTACTACTTAGGGATGTTCATACAAAAAAAATATCGATATTATTTTCGATATAATATATCGTAATGTTGTATCGATACTTTGCGATATATCGTAGAAATATATCGATATCTTCGATATATCGTAACAAAATGTAAGTTTCTTATTTAGTTAGTTTTTAATATTAAGTATTTGATAGGGATCAGGTTGGTATAAGTAAAAGTAGCTAGGAATAAGAAAAAAATCAAGTTTAATTATTTATAATTACCAATATTTTTTGTCAAGACCTTGCTCAAACAAAATTTTAATTAAAATGTAATATATAAAACAGGTAATCAATTTATTGCCACAGCTTGCTTCTTCTATACAATTGAATTGTAGCCGCTTTTATATATTGTGCTATTTATTTATATTAGTTAGATTTTATATAACTGTATTTACATTTCGTAAAATGTATCAAACAAAACAAAACAGATAGCTTTTATTTGTAAGTTAGTCTGTACTGAGACCGAAACGAGTACCCACAGACACAGATTATACCATTTTTAATACTAGTGCTGCCCTTACTAAGAGTAGGAGTAGTATGTTGTTTAGCGGGGGGCGATTATGACTAATGTCATAATCGAATTATTTTCGAATATTAATATTGAAAATCGATTATGAAATTAGTAGCTTACTTATTTTATAATCGAATCATTTCATTAGTATATCCCATAATCGACCAGCGCTGAAAAAATAACAAAAAAATAAAACTGAGAGTTTATTGGAGAAACTCAGAAATCGCTCTTTAGCTGTTGAGACGAATATACATTGTAGGTTAGATATGTAGTGGAGTTTAATTTGAAGTCATTTAGAGTACCTATTTTGTTAACCACGAAACTTTCGTTACTGGGAAGGCTAGTTATTCAATAATTCAGGGTTTTACGTTTTATTTTTACTCAAGTTACCAACCATAAATCAGTTTAAAAAAGTAAAAGTTTGTTCTATAATTTCTACCGATATTTGATGTATCGGATAAAATGTATCGATTGTACATATCGATACTAGATTATTCGATAATATCGGGTCGAATCGATATATCGTGTACATATATCGATATTTTATTCAATATCGATATATATCGTGCACTCCTACTACTACTACTGTTACTGTCAAATCAGATTTAAAAGTCACACACTGCGTGTCACATGCGATATTTGCCCTGTTTTCTTGTGAATTTACTGCAAATGTGTAAATAAAGCAACATGAACAATAAGAAAATATCTAAAAATCCATCCTTGGCTTACACAAGCAATCCAGATTATAGAAAACCGCCGAAAATAGCGAATCCTGTACGTAACCTATCTTCGTATTTATTTACTATTTTTTCCTCAAATAATTATTATTACTGATAAACAACGTTATAAGTACATTAACATTTAACTTCTAATTATTTTAGTACCTGCAATGTCTCGGAGCACCTCATATAGACTCGTTCAACTACATGGTAACAGACGGCTTAAAAGCTGCCATAGATAACTTAATACCGTCTCAGTTTTTATTACCTAGTGGCGAGAAGGTTAAAATCACCATAGACGAAGCAGCTTTTGCCAAACCAAGCGTCCCAATGGATACAGTTGGTGTAAAAAATCAAAATGTTTTACCTACAGAATGTAGACAAAGGGCTGCGACATACAGAGGTGATTTTAAAATTAGAGTGACATTTGATATAGATGGAAGACGTATGACGATGGACAGGTCTTTAGGAAGCTTACCTGTTATGATCAAGGTAAGTTTATTTAAGTATTTATTGCTAACAGAAGAGGAAGCAAAAGTCTAAACAGCTCACTTTTAAAGCATGATGACCTCTGTATTTGAGTAGTGTATGTGCCCGGATTCTCAAAGAATACCTTAAGAATATATCTGGGCATCTGAATAAAACTACTGGTTAGCAAATAGCTTAACTTTCCGTGTCCGTTGTTGTGTATTCAAAAAGTAATAAATGTGAATACATATACCTTACATAGCACATAGAACATTTATGTCCGCTAGCACTCTATACAATCACATAAAAACAAGTAGAATAGTTCACTGGGCTGGCCTTCGATATTGTTTTGTATATGTATGTTCAGAAGTTTAAAGTCCCATGGTACATAAAGAAGTGTTGCAGCTGCTCCGATGCCACTGCATTTCACGCATACACTGTGTTGGGGGAGGGAGATAGACATATATACACATTACTATAGTCAGAGGGAGAAGAGTATAGTATGTAATGTATGAAAGTGTAAGGCTGGCAACCACACTTGAAATTTCCGCTTAAATAATAAACAAGTAGTCTAAACCATTGCCTGTCTAGCTAATTGGACTAGATATGTTGTGGGTTCAGTTTTATTGTAATATAATGTTCAAATTAAATCTTCTTTCAGTCTAAAATCTGTCATCTAGCTCATCTGTCTCCTGAAGAACTGGTAGAACACAATGAGCATGCCGATGAATGGGGTGGATATTTCATTATTAAGGTAAATATATTATACGGTAGCTGTGTCCCACATGCATTGCAATGCCACATAAAGTAATAAATTATTTGTTTTAATATTATGTTTATTGAAGTGATTTTTTATGAACAATAACATATATTTTTATTTCAATTGCTTTTTTAGGCCAGAAACCCTCGCAGGTGTTCCCAGAGCACCCTGACAAAGTTTCATCATAATCAGAGCAATGTCTTAGGAATCCATGGATGACAAACCTACAAATAGTTGTTTTTTATATCTATACATATAATAAAATTGTAGAGGTCAAATTTCTGTACAACAAAAAAAAATGCTAAAAACCGAGTCAGAGGGATGTAAGAAGTGAAATAGAACTAATTTAGATTTTTTCAATTTAGGTTATAGGCTATAATATCATCACGCTAAGAGCAATAGGAGCGGAGCACCAATGAAGAATGTTTCAAAATCAAGGGGTTTTTTAACTTACTTTTTTTTAAACTATTCCACGCGTACGAAGTAGTGGGCAGAAGCTAGTATGTATGCTAAAACTAAGGCATAAGAAGGGCTGATTTTATTTTTAAATTAATTGATTTATATTGTTTTCAGGGTCATGAAAGACTGGCCCGTATGTTACTAGTGACAAGAAGAAACTACCCAGTAGCCATCAAGCGATCAGGGTGGAAAATGAGAGGAAATCTCTTCTCAGATTACGGTGTATTAATCAGATGTGTAACCCAAGATCAGACCACTACTGTAAGTGTCTTCCATTCTTTCTTTTTTGAGATTATAGAATAGCCAAATAGTTGGATCATAATTTTTTTTCAGAACAATGTCCTCCATTTCCTTACAAATGGTTCTTGCAAAATTATGTTTTCATACCGAAAAATGATGTACTATGCTCCATTGCTGCTTATAATGAAGTGCCTGGTTGACTGGTCTGACCACCATATCTACAGAATGTTGCTACACGGAAAGAAGAATGATTTGTATTATGTTAAGTAAGTCTCGACGGGTGCAAAGTAAATAAAGTTATCTACAAAATTATGATTTTTAGTTTATTGTACAATCGTTTTAATAAAACAATTCTTTACAATATGACATTATTTGTTTTGCATAATAAATTTTCGTACGTAAAAAAAGCCAGCTATGTATGTTCTTTTAAATCTTTCAGATTCTTTCAGATCTTTTCGCTGTCCTGTAAAGTAGCTATTTTGCAGATATCTCTTTTTACTTTGCACCCATCGGTATAACTTCAAACTGAAATCCATACCAACATACAAGTATTTTTATATATATTTTTAATATAAATATCAATGACTAATTGGATGTTCATGATGGAATTAATTTACATGTAATTCGGTAGGTGCAGATGTCATCAGTCAGTGGTCATTATCTTCTAGGCTCAATCGGTGTGTTACCAAACTCACACAATGTCCATGTGAAATGGTTAACCTTGAGCTAGTCATGTTTCATATGATGAGAGAGAGACCTGATGGTCCGCTTCCCCCCATTACCCTTCTTCCCTATCATCTGTCCCATCCCCTATATCTCTCCTGTGTGATCCCTTCATCTCATCTCTTATCACATCCTAGAGGCTGACAATGCTTTTGCCTCGCCATTGGTGTTGCAAACGCTGTTAGGCAATGTTAACCACTTTCCATGAGCTAGGTTTATTGCCTGTTTGCCAGCTTCACAATAAAAAGTGGCTCCAGCCCTTGTGACATGACTATATTTGCCGCTACATAACGGTGTAGGGAATATATTTATGTATTTTAGATCAAATACATTTTATTTGGTATTATAGTTAAATAATGAAAACAGTGAATGATTATCACCTCTTTAAAACCTTTAATTGTGCATGGTCAAGTATTCACTTGGCTAAAAGTAATTGAAAATTTTACCTATATTTCCCTTCCCTGTATCAATTCCCTTACTGTCCTGTTCCTCCTATCTCATCTGCCTATCTTAACCTTAAGGTTGAGGACACGTGGGTGCTGCAAACATCTATAAGTGATAGTAATAACTTTCCATTAGGTGTGCCGACTGCCTGTTTGTCAGGTTCAATTTTTTTTTTTTTTTTTTTTTGCCATAATTCAGACTGCCCACTTGATGAAAAACAGTTACCATCGCCTATGGACATTTGCAACACCAAAGGTGCTACAAATGCGCTGCTGCTCTCTTAAGAGAGGCTGAAACCTGGTCACTAATGCCAGAACACAATTCAAGGTTGTTATGTCGACATACTCTAGACCAGGGGTGGTAGCCATCCAGTCGGCAAATGCCCTACTACCTGGCTGTGGGTTGTTTTGTCCCCTCTTACGACAGGCCGCCCAGCCGCAGGAAATTGTATGCTTTCTCCGTTACTGCACGGATAAATCTGGCCTTTTTTCTTTTTCAGCTGTATCCAAAACATGCTCAGAGAACTTCATGAAGAAGGTCTCCATACTTCTGAGGAATGCCGTTCATACCTCGGTAGAATGTTTAGGCAGAAATTATATGAACTACCCCCTTGGAGTACAGATTTGGATGCGGCAGATTTTTTGATTGACCGTTGTGTTATGATACATCTGAAAAACCACAAGGATAAGTTCCATGCCTTGGTATTTATGGCACAAAAGTTATATGATCTTGTACAGAATAAATGTAAGGTAAGTGTTTATTTTTTTACATTGATACAACCAAAGCGTTCCGAGAAGTCGAAATCCATATAATTCTTTACCAACGAGGTGTTTTAGTGTCTTTGCTTTTAAAATTATTTGGAGTTCTTTTAATGATTGCTTTAATTATTCACTGCCATATGATTGTGCTAATTTTAAGTTTTTATTTCGGGGTCCTTGTATTTGCTATATTTACTCAAGTGCTAATCCTTTTGTTTTTATGGCTGGCCTTGAGTAACATAATAAACTTTTAGTTTCATAAATCATACCATATTCTCAGACACCAGCCTCTTACTCAATGTTGTTACTAGTTGTAAGTTTCACAGTGTACTTAGAGAGGAAATAAATAATTATATTATTAGGTATAAATATGTAATCATATTATATCAAAGTTTTATTGTTGAAATTTAATTGCAAGTTAGAAGCTATGCTGTTCTGCATTAAAGTGTGTATGTACTATTGGGAGGGCGTGAGTATATTCTATTACGTAAGGTCGGCCCATTGAGATTGAGGTAGTTGAGTTTGAACTGCGATAGAGGAGTTAAGTTTACATTTGGAACTCTGGTCTGGTCTCACATTGGCAAACTTTGCTTATTTTGTGTTATTTCGATCTTCTGCCTTACGGTTTAGACTTGTTGTATTTGGTTATCTTTGTAAGAACTGTAAATTAATTACGTGTGTGTACTTCTAATAAAATTTGTGATCTAACAAAACGACATTTTAATTCATATCCCACAAATATGTTGTAACTTTGAGAGATTTTTGTCCTTTATCAGTAAAAAAATTTGCTTTGGAAGTGGGAGTAGAAGCATAACTTTTACTGTAAGATTACACTTTAAAATAAACACATTCATTTTATGGGTTTTTCTGGGAAAATGATTAAAGAACATAGAAAAATTGTTATAGGTAGAAGGTGCGGATGCTGTGATGATGCAAGAATTAATGGTTGGTGGCCATTTGTACCTTCAAGTGTTAAAAGAGAGATTAGAAGCTCTTATCAACGTTATGAGGATGCAAATATTAAAAAAGGCCACTACCACAAAGAGTTTCAGTTTGGGGCAGGTCAGTAAAAGTTCTTTAGTGTTTGTGTTGAATGAGTTTTCAAGTTTTTGAATAATTTTCAAGTACCAGACGAAAGCCGGAACCCTATATCAGATATAAGATATAGGTTGGCCAAAAAGAGTAGAAAATAATTGTGGCGCCACTTTCACAGTTGCTAGTGCAACCCCAATATAATGACGAGGCTAATTTTGGTACTTACTAGTAATTTTATGTTGAACATAGTGCAACTAAAATCTGCCTAATCACGTATTACCTGGGGGTTGCTAACAACATCACGTGATTAATGGAAGATTGATTTTGTAAAAAAAATTAAACTTTAAACTTATAAAGTTCTTAAAAATATATTTTCAGAAAGAACTTCAACAGATAATTAAATCAGCTGGTAATTTAGAGCAAAAGATGGAAACATTTTTAGCCACTGGAAATGCTCCCTCGAATAATGTGAATCTCTCACAATACAAGGGTCTTACTATAGTGGCTGAGAATATTAACAGAATGCGATACATGTCGCATTTCAAGTGAGTGGCTTCTTATTGTGTTAAATACTGTTATTGGTTTAATTAATATGTAGGTATGTAGCGTTTGGTGAGCATGTATGCATATTATTATCAGAAGACTCCATTACTTCGTGAATACGTAGGGACGTAGGGTAGTTGGATAATAAAACCATGGTGTTCATACAATGTCTAATATGCAACCAAGTAACGAAATACAATACTGCAAGTGGTTTAACTATCTAATCTATAACGATTACCTTCTGAAAAACTGTAATGCACTCTGTTGTCTTTGACATAATAGAGTAGAGTAGTAATAGTATTCGCCAAAATGGCAAGCAAGGGAAGCTTCTATACAGTCAATTCTGAAGTATGAGTCTTTGTTCAGCTCAACTGAATAGGTCTTCAACTGACGCCAATCAACAAAGTTTTTGTGAAAACTTGAAGCGCCACATTTGACTACACAGTTCACATTTCTCACAAAAACACGCTAGTTACATCTCAAATACTATCAATATCCTACAACTATTGTTCATTTTAGAGTAATTTTACACATTTTTGGAAAGAAAAACTGCACAGAAACAGACAGAAACCTGATGGGTCGTTCTCCCTTTCAGGTCCCGCCAAAAACTGAAATAATATAATTACACACTAGCGTCCGGACTTCTGTCAGCGTGACATTGACAACTGACAGCTGTCATTGCCACTTTAAAAAAATAAAAAGTAATCTGATTATCGTCTAAAAGTTAACATACAGCAGTACAACTGAAAATATGTTTTTTTTTTTTTTTTTAAGAAACGAACAATCTGTTACTGGAATTTTCTTTTAAGCAAATGTTTCTTGTATCAGAAGATTGCGCTCTTCAATACCTTAAATATTACATTGTATAGTATCAAAAGAACTTAGTTATTGGTGTGTATCATAACATTGTTGTTATCTGTATGTATTAGGTCGATCCATCGGGGTTCGTTTTTCATGGAAATGCGTACTACTGAAGCGAGGCAGCTGCTGCCCGACGCTTGGGGCTTCGTGTGCCCCGTTCACACGCCGGACGGAGCGCCGTGCGGGCTGCTCAACCACTTGACTATGACTGCACAGGTTTGAACCAATCTCATTGAATTTAGTCAAAAAAGAACCACAACCAACCCAAAAAATTACTCAGTTACATTTTACTTTAATCTTTAGTGATTTATGGCCCTTTCTTACATTTTACCAAACGTTTAATAGCCTCATACCGTTCACGACAACTTAATGAGCAGTGTTACCAAATTATAAAAAATACCTTCCCTTTATATTAGGTTATTATAAAATAGGTTAATAAATGGGGATTATTAATAGAGATTATTACAAAACGTAAATTATTTTCTCAATTTTTGTTCGAATTTTCTAGTCATTATATCGATTTTAGATGTTTTTGATACTAGCTATAAATGTAAATATTTTTGATTGTTGGTAACCCTTCGCGTCCAGTTATCGTGAGAGTTTTTGGCGGGAACTGAAAGGAGACGTTGTGCTGTGCAGTTTTATTTTCTAAAAATGTGTATAATTACTCTAAAATGAACAATAGTTGCAGGATATTGATAGTTTTTGAGTAGAAATTATGTGTCTTTGTGAGAAATGTGAACTGTATAGTCAGATGTGATCTTTCGAGTTTTCACAAGAACTCCATTGAATGGCGCCGGTTGTAGCCTGCAATACAACTGCGCTACTATACGAAGACCTATTAATTAACATGTTTCCGACTGAAAGACTTTGATTCTATGGTCATGAATAAATAATAATAAAAAAAAGTTATCGTGAACGAAGAATACCTTATGTCAATTAAAATTTGACATAAGCTGGAAGAAATCTCTCTCTCTTTCTTTGTCCAAATTGTATTGTACCTAGTTTTTGAGAACTTAGTTTAAATTTTGGTAAACAATAAAGTGTTTTCATTCCTTCATTCATTCATAAGTTCCATACAAGTAATGCCAAATTCCACCGATAGTAAGGCGAGGGAATGAATAGTAAAATATAAGAATCGGCCATTTTTTTTTTCGTATATTCGATAATAATATAATAGATAAATCAATATAATCATTAGAATTGTTAGAAATTAATAAGAGTTATAATCATGAAATATGGAATCCATGCTAATTTACAAATGCGAAACCGACTATGTCTCGTGCGCTTTGACGAAAAAACCACTGTACCGATTTTGCTGCAATTTGGTATATATGTAGTTTCAATATTAAGATTGGACATAGGTTAATTGCAATCCCTAAAAATTTAATGTTTCAAATGAATAAATTAAATTAAAAATGATTTACTATCAGGTAACACAGCAACCAGACCATAAACTGGTGGAAGAACTTCCTCGGGTTTTGGAGAAATGTGGTAAGTAATTATTTGAACGAACGAAATGAATGAAAATTTCTTCAAATACTCCTTATTGTTCACCATAAACTAAAGCTGGATAATTAATATGGTTACATTTGAATTAGAACAATAGGTGGTTAATTAACACTTGTAGCGATCTCTTCCAAGCAACCCCGTGTCCAAGGAGATCTATCAAATTCCTGTTAGTTACGCCGTTCATAACTCAAGAACGGCTGGCACAATTTTTATGATTTTTGTGTTTTTGGATTTGTCTTCGTCCGGATAATAAGTATTAAAATATGATATTAATTGATATAAATTATCAGTCACAAGATCAGTATAGCCATTCATTTGTTATGATCTCTCCCGGCCGATTTCGGTAATGGTGACTGCATTTAAACTCTTTTTTTTATTTATCTGATTTAGGTGAATTATTTTTGTTTGTGTTCAAGTGGGTCCCGGGATGGTTTAGATTCAAATTTGAACCAAGTAGATGGCGCTGCAAGTGGGTTCCAGGATTTAGGTAAAATTATTTTTGTGTGTTCAAGTGGATCCCGGGATGGTTAAGATGCACGATTGGACCCGGAAGGTGGCGCCACTGAACACCTCTTTAACGATGGGATCGATTTTGATGTCATTTTTTGTTTTTGCAAGTAGATTCGAGAATGGTTATATTAACAATTGGTCCCGGTTGATGGTGCTGCAATCGGTTTCTGTTTTTCTTTTAAGGGCCAGACAACGCCTGCGGGGTACAGCCAGTATTTAATAAAAGTAAATGCTAGCAAAACAAAAACCGATTTTAGGAGTAACTAAAAAGCAAACAATAAATAATTTCTAAATTTTGACAGTCTTCACTTCAAAAACGGGGAGGAGGTTCTGAATTTGTATGTTCAGCTATAACGTTGGTTTCTGAACCGATTTTGATCATTCTTTTTGCGTTGGATTCTGTACAGCCACCCTGAGGCAGTTTCATGTTAATTTCATTGTTATTGGATATACGTAACTTAAAAGAGAAAAAGAAAATCTAGCATAAAAGAAATCGACGTCAAGAGTAACTAAAAAACAAAAAAGAATCTAGAACATCTTGAACTCGGTGCCAATTGAAAAATTAAAAAAATAACAAATTTAATTTGTAAAATAGAGTAATTTTTAACACACTTTTTTTACATTTTTTTAAAGTACTTTTGCACAGACTTCTAGATGTTGTAGATTTTTTTTTTTGCTTTTTTACTTTTTTTATTATTTCTAACTCGCTGTAGTCTGTCCAGTGAAGTGGGCGCGGGGCCCACTTCACTGGACATCATAATATTATTAATCACAATCAAACAGATATAGCCTATATCACTCAGGAATGTAGCTTTCTACTGGAGAAAGAATTTTCAAAATCGCTTCAGTAGTTCAAGAGATTACTTACGGCAAAGAAACTCACAAATTATACCTCTTTTTATATTCGTATAGATCTATGTACAGCGTACAAGTTCCTTGTTGACTTTTTTTAAGCAACCTTATATTTTACGACATATAATAATAATTCCTATAGGATTGGAGCCGATAAGTTCGGTATCCCAAACACCCCTATCCCGGGACGTGTACAAATATCCAGTGTTTTTGGATGGGCGCCTGATAGGATATCTAGGGGAGGATACAGTGGACAATTCCACGACTTATCTAAGAACGCTGAAGATCAAAGGAGAAGTTGTGCCCATCACAACAGAAATCGTCGTCATACCTAAGAAACAGGTTCGTTGTTAGAATATCGAGTCTGTTATGGAAGAATAATTTAAGCGATATAAGAGATACTTTGCAAATTAAATTATCATAGATACATTTTTTTTAGAAATAGTTTTATTTAATGTTTAATGCGCTATGTAGGGTGTTGGTTGTATACTCAATGAAACACCCCTTACCTTTATATATGGACTGTATTTATTATAGGCGGTTACAACAATAATAGGAATCATTAGCACTAGTGAATAAACAGCACGTTAAAGTCGATGAACACAAATTAGCACTAGAACCCGGAGGTTCCTCTGAACACTTTCACTACTACTGATATTCAACAGCACGTTTACTCGTATCTAATATATAGAATCTCGTGTCGCGGTGTTTGTTGTTAAATTTTGTATGTATATCGGGTAGGTCTAAAAATCGGCCAACATTTATTTTCCATATGGCATTATTATATTAGATTTGGCATTAATAAATACATACCACCTTAAATTTTCACCCTACCACCAAGCCCTATTTTTTAATAGCGATATTAGTATTTTAATAATGTTCTACTCTCGGCGGTTGATAATTGATGAGTTACCACTGGATCAGTTTTCCCCCAGGCGTCTACCGGTGTCACTTCTCACCCAATAAACAGCACGGAGCTGTGTTCAAGTGGGTCCCGGGACGGTTTAGATTCACGATTAGACCCGGTAGGAGGCGCCGCTGAAGTCCTCCTAAACGGTGGGCCCGATTTTGATGATTTTTTGTTAGTTCAAGTGGATTCGAGGATATATTAACATAACATCCCGGTAGATGTCGCTGCAATCGGGTTCTAGATTTTTTGTTGTTTAAAGGCAGGACAACGTTTGCCCGGTAAAGCTAGTCATTTTATAATATATCTAATTTATTTATAATTCTCCGTATTTTCGTATATTGATAATGTTACCATTGTCACAGTCATGGACCTAACGATGTTTGTAATAGGGCTTATATTAGTTCGTCTGTATGTTGTAATAAGATATTGACTAAATTCTGTCAATAAGGCCGATTTTTCCATAAAAGTCCTCGTTTGCTCTTTCACGACAGCGAACAGGAAAATGGCAATGGTAATTGGCACCGCGAGTATATCGTGCACACAATTTATTTGAACATTTGATATTCACGCTGCCGACTTCCCTCGCCACTTTCCTGTTTGCTGCCACGAAAGTGAATATAATGTTATATAATATTGTTACACGCCGACAAAGTGAATGCACACTTGCAGTTTATTGCCTTTTCCGCATTTGGACTTCTTTTGTTTACTTTGTGTTTAAAAATTGTAATTAAGAAAAACATCCTATTGTTTATGGCCGCAGGTGTGCAGATTACGTTTTCATGAAAAATTCAGTCCACGCGGTCGATTTGTTGTATTGTATAGTTTAGTATAAAATAATGCCTGAACAAGGGGTGAGACAGTCAAGTGAGGATTACGATACGAGCAAAACGTGTACATTCGATAAGCTATATAGTGACGGACTTTGCGCGTGTTATTGAATCTTGCCATTTGTACTGGTTGTGTCCAGTTATATTTGTACATGTGTTATACGTGTTTGTATGTTTCTAATAAATTCTATATTAATTCCAACGGCATTTTAATTCAAGTCCTGTAACTCGTAACAATATCTAAATGTTCTGATAGGAAAAATCGATATTGACAGATATGCTCTCAATACGCTGGCGTTTTCCTCATGACGAGCGAAGCGCGGATGATGCGTCCGGTCATAAATTTGTCGACTGGACAGTTGGAACTAATAGGGACTATGGAACAACTATATTTGGACATAGCTATGACTAGCAGCGAAATATATAAAGGTATAATCACCGTTTCTCTTTAAGTCTTAAAACTAAATAATAATGTACTATAGTAGAATTATTTTCGCCGTGCAGTTTGGGTTATAAATAATCGGAGCGGTGAAGCGAGTATTTCGCTCTCTCTTCCACTCACGGGCCTTATGGGCAGGCATAGTGATACGCATTATTGATAGTGTATTTAGTTTTGTCATTTTGTGGGTTAGTGATATAAATGAAAGAAAAAAAATATAGATCAAACAACGTATTTATTAAAATAAGAATAATAATGATTTAAAATAAATTATTAATTAGGTATTAAAAAACTATAAGTACAAAGGTTTAGACTGTAACAAGTTATATTAAAAATAAATATAAAACAGCAAAGAGATAATAATGATTTTTATAAGAATGATAATCTTTCTTTGATAAGAATGAGTTTTTATCGATAATGGCGTTGCGCCCGCGCAACATGCTCACCGCCCTAGCCGGGCTGAGGCCGAGTTTGATTTATGACCCAAACTGCACGAAGAAAATAATTCTAATATAGTAATTAAGATTTTTTAACAAGACATATTAATTTTTCGATTTTTTCAATTAAGTTCTGAAATGTGCATAATTCGGGTGATTTTTTCATAAGTATTATATACAATGTTATTGGAGCATTTACTTATCAGTTCTGATAGTCGCCGGTCGCTATCATATCAATGACAAGATATTTAGTAAGGTCATCTTATTCTTGAATTTTTGGTTTTATAGTTTTAAAATTCCATGAAGCAAGCAAGCATACTTAATTGTTTCAAAGCTTAAAATGTGAATATTGTATACCTGAAATATACATAATAACTTGTAATATTTGTGTTCTTCTTTTATAAATTGATTTTGCTGCTAGCCCAGAGGGAAATTGAGATTGATCTTAACTATATAGGAAAATCATTTATTATTTCATTTCAACAATGATTAATAAAGATTTCTTCATTTCAGGAAAAACAACACATTTAGAACTATCAAAATCCGCGTTTATGAGCAATTTGGCACAATTAGTTCCTATGCCAGATTGCAATCAGTCTCCAAGGTAACCGTAATTCGTATTATAAGAAATATCACATATTAAGATTTTTTTATATTTTAAAAAAGAGGGGTGGGGTGGTGCCAATAATTGCATAGTTTCCTCTACTACACCCTTGATAGAAGATGCCTGTCCATGAAATTTCAGTCATATATATAATCCAATTATTTTTTTTGAGATTATATAACTATGCTAAAGATACAGGTTTATGCTGATTTAAAAATAACACAATAATGATGTTATATGAAGTGGGTAAAGAGAATGTTAAGGGTAGTCCACCCCCAATTTTTTTTGTATTTATTTTTTATTTTTATTTGTTTCTGATACAGCATTAAAAATACATACAACCCTAAATTATCAACCCTCTACTATCAAACCCTATTTTTTATTTGTTAAATATCGACTGAAGCTTTTCCGGGCAGGACGACTTCTGCCGGGACAGCTATTATTATATAAACATTTTAGAGCTAGGCATGTTTGCTGAAGAGTTTCTTGCGCCGCTTCTTCTCTTCAAGCCACAACATGTTGTGAAGCGGTGGTAAATTAGATTTGGCTCTCATAGAGTAAATAATAACCATAAACAAAATTAAAACTAAATAACTAAAATGAACAAGTTGGCGGTAGGCTAAATAAAACTTTAACAATACTCGTTGGACAAATGTCATCTTTGACGTCCCTGACCACGGCCACTGAAAAGCGGCCGAAACGTCGGAATAACCAAAACCAAATAAATTACCGCGCTTAAAACCGTTAAAACGTAGTTTTATTATGTATACAAGTCGCGAAAACTTAGGCAATATTATAATCTCTAGTATTCAACCAAATGACGAAATGTCATATTGTAAGAGTGTATAGTGATTTACTTATCCGTTCTACAACGACCCTCCACCAGACACCTAATGTTCGAGTTAGATATTAATGGATTCTCTTCTCAAAAACTAATAATGTTCTTTATGACATAATATAACCAGCATTCGCGCGCGAATTTTTTCTTGTATTCGGTATTTATGGTCTATTCCAGAGTATAATCTATCTCTATGCCAAACTTCATCGGGACCCGTTCAACGGTTCTGGCGTGTTTGGGTAACAAACGTCCATCCAAACTTATAAGATTAGTATATAATACATACATACACATATATATATATATATATATATATATATATATATGTATATGTATGTATGTATGTATGTATGTATATATGCACACTATCGCCCCGAGTTGTGTCAGAGTGACATGTGTTTCCCCCAGGGGGCGCCCCCCGCGGTCCCCTCCCCCTCCGACCGCGGTTGGCGCACGGGTAAGCGACCCCGGGGCCCCGAGCGACCATTGCCACATTTCCCCCGTTCTCTCCGTGACAGTGGTGTCCCACCTACGTTCCCATCCTTAAAATGGTTCCTGTGTGTCCCTCCTTCCCAAACACCCACCTACCTTGTTATTTGACGGGCCACTCGCACCTCTCCGTTCAGCGGAGAGGCTCTTTTGCGATGTGGCGGCGACGGGTCCGGCGTCTAGGCGTTGCCAATCACTGGGCTGGCGACGGGGCGGGCCTAAGGGCGGTCCGCCCCTTTTCTGACTTCGTCACCGTCGCGCGATGTAGGGTGCGGTGGCGGCGGTCTCACCCGACCGCACCCGCACGCGGCAGAAGAAAAAACACACTCAGATGGAAACGGGTGGAGGATTCGATCTGCTCGCCCTTAGGGCAGACTGTTTTCCCCACCCACCCGAAGTTAAGTTGGCGTGCTTGGAGCTGTATGCCGGGCGGGTTATCCCGGCTGCAAGCGCCCTGTGGGCGGCGTGTGGGTTGTTCGTAAACGGCGGACCTCACGCACGCCGCTCACAGACCTTTAGTTGTAAGTAATTCAGATGGTCTCCCGTAGCGGAGACATTTTTAGTTTTAATAACTCTTCGGAGTTCGAAAACCATTATGCAAGCACCTATTCAAGAGCAACTACCCCAGGCAGGTCGATCTTCCGCCGAAAAAAAAAAGGGAGGCGAATCCTGCACCGATGCCGGTACCTATGGTAAGGTCAGCTGTCCCCCATCGTATTCTGGGGGGGGGACGAATATTTGCTTACCAAACACCTGGACTTTGTCCAAAGATAAGAAGCCCGGAATGGGCGGTGAAGTAACGTTCACGAGAAGCAGCAGCAGGATGAGCGGCCGCGCATCCGCAGCTAGTGACGTTAGAAGCGGCAACGTAAGCGGGGCCTTGAGTGGAGCTGTTGACGAGTCTGACTCGAATCTGTCAATGTTCTCCATTCGGTCCCGCTCTAGAACAGGTTCGCGTTCGCGGTCACGCTCACCAACGCGATCGCGCTCACCGACGCGTTCACGCTCCGGATCGGGGCCCGGCATACGCACCGAACCGGAAGCCGGGCCTTCGAATCCGTCGAGCCAGTGGCGCGTGCAGAAGAAGAGAAGGAGGCCTGCGCCATACAGAGGCCCCCAACGCATCTCGCTTGTGTCAAGCGATGAGGAGACGGCGGTGCCGAAAACCTGCCGTAGGGTGTCCCCACCCTCCGCAGCTACTGAAGAGGCAACCGAACAGGCCGCCAGCTTGGCACGAGCCAAAGAGACTGTCGCCAAAGCCAGCAGGACTACCGACCTTGAGCTGGATCACGAAGAAAGCACCGTCGAGCTGATTAGAGCTGCCGAGGAGGCGCGTATCGCTCGACGGGCCCCAGAACTTCTAAGAGGCTCAGGGTCGGTCACCACCACAGACGAAACCGGGGCCCGTACGGCTCAGGCCATAGAGACGGACGTCCGCAACGCCCTGGGAGTTATCCGCCACGTGGCGAAAGTCCCCAGGGGGTTGAAGGGGACGTTCATGAAGTCCTTGAACGATTCCGTGGGCATCATTAGTGACGCTTTCGAGGTGTTGCGCGGCCGCACGGAATCCGAAGAAGTCAGGCGACTCGAAGCGGCCAACCGGCGCCTCGAGGCCGAAATGAAAGAGTTGAGGAAGGAGCTGGCCAGCCTACGGGCCGAGATCACCCGTCCCCGGCCTGCACCACCCACGTCGACGCCGAAGCCACCGCCTCCACCGCCGCAGCCTTCATCGAGGCCTATCGTGGGAGGGCGGTTTAACGACCAGGACGAGCTCTTGCGCCATCTGACCCTATCACTTGGGGCCATGATGGACGCTAAGTTAGCCGCTCTAAATGACCGCCTTCTCCCAGAGAAGCGAGTCCGCCCGCCGTTGGCAGTAGACGCCCGGCGGGCGAGTGCGAGTGCGCAGCAAACTTCTGCACCTGGGAGAAGTGGGGGCAACCGCCCTCCCGAAGACTTCCCTGCGCTACCAATTCCTAAGAGGAAAAGAGGCACAGTCGATGGAAACAACGGCGAGGGGAATACTCCAAGACCTAAGAGGCCAGCAAGGACCGATTCGTCTGCTCCAGAGCCGCCCCAAAGGCAGGAAGAAAGCTGGTCGGTGGTGGCTCGTAAGCCAAGAAAGAAAAAGAACCCACCGGCACAACCCAGTGGTTCGGGCAGGACTGCCCAACCTAAAGAGAAGCCAAGACCGCCGACTCGTCCGGCGAGAAAGAGTCCGCGTTTGCGGATGCCTAACACCACTGCGGTGATCCTCACATTGTTACCCGCAGCGGTGGAAAAGGGCATCAGCTACGCGGACGTAATGCAGAGAGCGAAAGCTAACATAAAGCTCGGCGATCTTGGCATCGCCAGTGTCAAGTTGAAGACCGCGCGGACGGGAGCCCGTATGCTCCTTCTCCCTGGCAAGGACAGCGGGGAGAAGGCTGATGCCCTCGCCGCGCGGCTCAAGGCAGTCTTGCCTGAAGAGGAGATCAAGGTGTCCAGGCCCGAGAGATGTTTGAACGTGCGCATCTCGGGTCTGGATGACTGCACCACTACAGAAGAGGTCGTGGCTGCCGTAGCCCGGGTCACAGATGTTGCCGCCGGTCGTTTCAGTTCCGGCGCCATTCGTCAGGGTCCGGATAGACTGGGCTATATCATCTTGGCATGCCCAGTGGCGGCGGCCATAAAATTAAAGGACAGACCAAGAGTCATGGTGGGGTGGGCCTCGGCAGACATTAAAGTCTTGCCGGGCCGGTCAGAGCGGTGCTGGCGCTGCCTAGTGGCAGGACACGTGGCCTGCGCCTGCTCCTCCCCTGTCGACCGCAGCAAGGACTGTTATCGCTGCGGTCAACCTGGACACCCTGCCGCTACATGCCAGAACGCGCCCCACTGCAGCATTTGCAGTGCGGCTGGCCGGGCGGCAGGACACTGGATGTGCAGGGGAGTGCCGGTTGCGCGTAAAAGCGCAGGCCCCCCCACTACGGCTAGGTCCACCAATAAAAAGGTGGACCAAGAAAAAGGAAAAGGCGGCTCCAAACAGACGCCGAAGAAACGCAAGAAGAAGAAAAAGAAAAAGGAAAAGGTCCCCACGCAGGCTGCGGCAATCAACACTTTGCCACCGCAGCCGCAGCGGCCGCAGCCCAAACCACGTTCGCTGCCACCGCCGCCATCGCCGTCGCCAGCGCCTGGGACCACTAGGATGGAGCAATAAACATTCGTTCTAATGGCTCTCCTAGTGGTCCAAGGTAACCTGAACCACTGCGCCACTGCACAAGATCTGTTAGTGCAGAGCATGGCGCAGTGGAATATTCAATTAGCAGTGGTCGCCGAGCCTTACTACGTCCCCCCCCGTTCTGACTGGGCTGGGGATCTCGATGGCTCGGTGGCTATTATTGTCCGGACCGCCGCCGCATGCCCTCCCCTAGCCGGTTTGGTAAGGGGACGGGGCTACGTGGCGGCAACGATCGGGGAGATAGTAGTCGTTGGTGGCTACTTCTCCCCAAACAGAACGCTCGCCGATTTCGAGGGATGGATTGAGGAAGTGGGCACAGTGGTGGCCCGCAGCCGGCCTCGCCCCGTGCTCGTGCTCGGGGACTTCAACGCAAAATCCGTGGCTTGGGGATCCCCGAGTACGTGTCCGCGTGGTGAGGCACTGGAAGAATGGGCCATCGAAAAGGGTCTCGTAGTCCTTAACCGGGGCTCCGTACACACGTGTGTGCGCCAGCAGGGCGGCTCAATAGTAGACGTCACATTTGCCAGCCCTGAACTGGCGCGCCGTGTGCGGGACTGGAGGGTCGTCACAGAGGTGGAGACGCTCTCCGACCACCGTTATATACGGTTCAGCGTCTCCGGCCGAAATCCGGACCCTCCGTCCCGAGAGTCCCCGGTAGGTGATTGTCCGCGCTGGGCATTGCAAAAGTTGGATCGGGAGCTGTTCAAGGAGGCCCTGATCGTCGCCACCTGGGCATCAGGGTCCGAGGTGAACGCTCCCGATGTGAATGTAGAGCAGGAGGCAGAAAACCTACGGTCGCTCGTCACTGGCGTCTGCGATGCGGCGATGCCGAGGAGGGGCCGATTCCAGCCCTTCCGAAAGGTGTACTGGTGGAACCCCGTACTGGAGGGGCTAAGGCGCGCGTGCAATAGCGCGCGCCGCCAGTACACCCGCCACAGAAGACGGCGTCGTCGCGCAGTGGACGCAGCGACTGTGGAGGCTCAGCTGTACGAGGGGTACAGAAGCGCCAGAAGAACACTGCGGATTGAGATCCGCAACGCAAAAAACGTCGCCTGGGGGGAGCTCCTGGACACTCTCAACCAGGATCCTTGGGGGCGCCCTTTCAAGATGGCACGGAACAAGCTCCGTGCCTGGGCGCCCCCACTCACCGAGTCTCTCCCCAGGGACGTTGTTCACGATGTTGTTGGCGCTCTGTTCCCTTCACGGGCTGAGCACATGCCTCCTGCCATGGCACCGCCAGAGGCGGAGCCCAGCGCGGAAAGAGACCCTGTGCCCACTGTGGACCGGGTAGAGCTGGGGGTGGCCATGCTACGGCTAAAGGCCAAGAACGCCGCCCCCGGCCTTGACGGCATACCAGGGCGTGCGTGGGTTCTGTCCTACGACGCCCTGGAGCCCCGACTGATTGGGCTTTTCAGCGCATGCCTAGAGCAGGGCCAGTTTCCACAGCGGTGGAAGACAGGAAAGCTGGTCCTGCTGCGTAAGGAGGGGCGCCCTGCGGACTCGCCGTCCGCCTACCGGCCCATTGTGCTGCTGGACGAGGTCGGAAAGCTCTTTGAGCGTATCATCGTCCACCGACTCGTCCAGCACCTAACGACGACGGGGCCGGATCTGGCGGACAACCAGTTTGGTTTTCGCACGGGGCGCTCCACGATCGACGCGATCATGCGCTTGAAAAGCCTGGCGGAGGACGCAGTCTCCCAGGGCGAGGTTTTGTTGGCGGTGAGTCTAGACATCGCCAACGCATTCAATTCCTTGCCCTGGGCATGCATCATGGAGGCGCTCCGATACTTCGGGGTGCCGACCTACCTCCGCCGAATAGTCGGGGCATACTTAAATAGTCGAGCCGTCACTTACCCGGTCCACGAGGGTTGGAATCGGCGAGCAATGGTGTGCGGTGTTCCACAGGGGTCGGTTCTGGGTCCCCTCCTGTGGAACATCGCATACGACTGGACTCTGAGGTGTCGGGTCCTCCCGGGCGTCAGCGTCGTATGTTACGCAGACGACACGCTGATCGCCGCGCGCGGGAGGACCCATAGGCAGGCGTGTCTTTTAGGCACGGCTGGGGTGTCAACGATAGTAGGCAGGATCCGGCGTCTTGGTCTGGAGGTGGCGTTGCAGAAGACCGAGGCCGTGATGTTTCACGGTCCTCGTAACCGCCCACCTCCAGGCAGTAGCATCGTTGTAGGAGGCATCCGCATCGGCATCGGGGAGACCATGAAGTATCTGGGATTGGTCCTCGATGGCCGATGGGATTTTTCGGCACATTTTCGGCAGCTGCTCCCCAGACTCAAGGGGGCAGCCGGTGCGCTGTCGCGCTTGCTCCCAAATGTCGGGGGGCCTAACGCCACGTGCCGAAAACTCTTCGAAGGCATCGTACGTTCGATGGCCCTGTATGGGGCCCCGATATGGTCGGACCGCCTGACGGCCAAAAACGCGGCGCTATTGCGTCAAGCGCAACGCATATTGGCCGTCAGGGCAATAAGAGGATACCGTACGGTGTCCTTCGAAGTGGCCTCGCTACTCGCCGGATCCCCCCCATGGGACCTGGAAGCCAGGGTCCTTGCGTCACTGTACGTATGGCGCAAGGAAGCCCTGGCCAGGGGCACCAGACCCGCGCCTCGCGAGATCGAGGCGTGCCGGTCGGAGCTCCGCCAGGTAGCCGTGGGGGTCTGGGAAGATCGCCTACGACGCCCCAGCGCGGGCCCCGCCACCATTGAGGCGGTGCGGCCCGTCCTGCACGAATGGCTAGGACGACGTCACGGCACCCTGACCTTCAGGCTGACGCAGGTCCTGACGGGGCATGGTTGCTTCGGCAGGTACCTGTGTCGCCTCGGCCGCGAGGCAACGTCAGGGTGCCACCACTGTGACACGGGCGACGAGGACACGGCGCTGCACACACTCCAGGAGTGTCCAGGCTGGACAGAGCAGCGCCGAGAGCTCGTCGCCCATACCGGATTTGACACCTCGCTCCCGGCCGTGGTACGCACCATGGTCGGGAGCTCCACCGGATGGGACGCCGTCTCCTCCTTCTGCGAGCAAGTCATGTTTGCGAAGGAGGAGGCGGAACGGGAGCGTGAGCGTAATTCCCTGCTCCGCTCCCGACAAAGGAGGACGCGCCGACGCCGGAGGTCTGACCTAGACCTTCGGCCACCGTAAGCGGGCGGCGCGGGTGGGGCCTCTAGGGGCATAGAGGTTCTCACTCACCCGCACATGCCGTCGAGATGAGAGCGCGAGTGTTCCGCGCGCGCTCATCTCTCTTCCCGTGGGGCGAGTTACAGACCGCCCCACGCCGAAAAGACCCAGTCGTCGCCGGGGGAGCAGCTCCCCCGGCATTGGAAGAGGCCCAGTGAGCGGGGCCCACGCCTGCCAGGGTAGCGGAGTTGGGAAAACCGCATACACGTAGCCCTGGCATAAGGCGCAGGACGGAACACCCAGGGGTTTTAGTGGGTATCCCTAACTGGGGAGTGGCAATAGCGTGGCACCGGTTCTGACCGGGCACGCTAGTGCCACCCCCGATCTGGCGAATCCCACACTATCTCACCAAGGTCGCGAGCATCCCCCAGGCTTCTGTGCCTGTCGCGGTCTAGTCCTCAAACGGATTTCCCCTGGCCAAAAAAAAAAAAAAAAAAAAAAAAAAAGAGTGACATGTGTTACAGCCACTCAAAAATAAGTAAACTGTTTATCGACTAATAATGATTTTATAGTTATTATATTTTTATATCTTATATATAAAATTCTCGTGTCACAATGTTACTTACCATAGTCCTCTGAAACGGCTTGACCGATTCTCATGAAATTTTGTGTGCATATTGGGTAGGTCTGAGAATCGGACAACATCTATTTTTCATCCCCCTAAATGTTAAGGGTAGTCCACCCCTATTTTTTTTAAAGTTTTTACATACATTTTTTTTATGATACAGCATTAAAAAATACATACAACCCTAAATTTTCAACCCTCTACGATCAACCTCTATTTTTTATTAGTTAATTATAAACTTTAATGCTGTCGATATATCGATCGAAGCTTTTCCGGGCAGGGTGACGTCTGTCGGGACATTTAGTTATTTTTTAATTTTATTTGTAACTATTTTGTGTACAATAAAGAATGACAATTTCGTGGAATTATTATCGAAGTGTCTTCAAATATACGGTTTGTTTTGATTTCATAACAGAAACATGTACCAATGTCAAATGGGTAAACAGACGATGGGTACACCCATCCACACATGGGCAACGAACGCTGAGACCAAATTGTATAGGCTTCAAACTCCAGCCACTCCTTTGTTCCGGCCGGCGCACTATGATAACATTGGCTTGGACGACTATCCTTGTGGAACAAACGCTATAGTTGCTGTCATATCTTATACGGTGAGTAACGCCTTATATATCTTTAAATATTGTTACAACTTAGGCTCTGACAAAGACAAATTCCACGTACAGATTTGTAGAAGCAAATTTATTACCCGTCGGCATTTGAACTAATTGTAATTCTTTTATGATCGTCTTCTTTTGTTTACTTATTTATTGGTATACGTTTCTAGAGAACAACCTATTATTTTACTGTACTCATTTATGACTGCTTGCGGTGGACTCATTAGCCAGATGTTTCAGATTATGTCGACTACGATACGGGCGCATTGCATTTGTGCAGTATAAAACGATGGCCTGATTGAGGGAGGGGGAGTCGAGCGATAACCACGAACGAAGCGAGACGTGTATACTACAATCGGGAATCTAATAAGTGACGGCCTTTGCGCGTTTTATGGAATTACGACCTTCTTCATTACGTTTGGACTTGTTGTGTTCGGTTATATTTGTACCTGTGTTATACGTGTTTGTATAGTTCTAATAAACTCTATAGTAATTCCAACGGCATTTTAATTCGAGTCTCGCGGTTCGTAACAATATATTTCTTCTGTATATGTATGTATGTTTCTGAACTCGAACTTCGAATCGCTGGACTAATTTTAATGTCATTTTTTGTATATGTTGGAGTGCGTCCCAGGATGGCTTAGATTCCGAGTTGGTCACTGGTAGGTGGCGCTGAAATCGGCTTCTAGAAATATGAAATTTTGTGTGTGTGTGAATGAGTCCTTGGAGGTGTGTTCACAATGAATGTTCCTAAGCAAGTTATTATTGCGTTATGTCTTACATACAACAATCTACACTGGGGATCCTTATGTATGTATTTATTTATATACATTGTTGTATTTTAATTTTTTTATAGCTGTGGTATTTATAAAATTGAATGCAAATGTTTAGGGTTATATTTAATAGATGGAGTCTTGGGTATATTTTAATAAGTGGGACGGTTATTGATAAGGGTGGTAATGCAATGAACACCAGGTTGTTCCACAAATAAAACCACATAAATTTAGCCAGTAATGAATTTTATTTTCACACACCCCTTTAGTGGGCAGCGACCCGCAACCCGGAGATCCAATCTCCTAAATACAAATATAAGTTAAATAGTAACAATAATCCCTATCAATATTTCAAGACTCTTTTTACCACGGAAACTAACCCTTAAGTATCTCAGGGATGGTATTCGGTCTAAGACCAACAACGTATGGAATTGCTTGTTAAATACTAGGATGAACGATACCTTCAGGACCACTAGTCATTAAAAATGGTTGGTATTCTACTTTTGAGTGCCACTGGTTGAATGAAGATAGGCTGGCAACCAGTCCAGCCAGGTATTCTAGTTCTGGAGACGGTAGCGGGGTCGCCTACTTCCAGGAGCACTGGCCGTGCATCAAACTCCCACTATGCTCCTACTGGACACGTGCAACATGGTGATTTTAATCACTACGTAACATGAAGACTAAACTGTCGGCGACGGGTGGCTATTCTAAGACGAGTCGAGGCTCGCCTCAAGTGTGGTCTGATGGAAGAGTGCAAACCAGGGTCCGCTTTCCAGTCGCCCTGCTTTGTCACCAGCGACTATGGTACCTCGTGTCACGATCAACTTGCGTGACCTTTACTATGAGGGGAATAATCTAAACTTTTCTATTTTGAATATTTGAAACTAACATAAAATTGAAACAGTACGCACCTAAGGGAAAACAATACAATGGTGCGAAGGGTCACCTGGGCTTCCAAAAAGTACCCTGCACATGTACCACATGTCTCCATGTCTGTACTCCATTCTGTAACGAATGCAGAACTATAACCTCTGAAGAATGTTTACGATGCGAGGATCGTTGAAAGATATCAAAGGCTACATACCTCCTGATTTCCTGCACTGAATGTAAGGTGCTACTATGCACCACCAAAACACAATATATTTCAAACCGACTGCTATGAAATCAGAAGCATGACGCGGCGCAACCTGTGTCGCCGGTCAATTCGAAGCACTTTCTATTTGAATAGGGACTATTCAATTTCGTCACATCCTTCTGCATTTTTATTCCAGAAGGTTCTCCGCCTTGAATCAATTTTCGCGACTTGTGACCGTCAGATGTCGTTGCTGTACTTCCGCTGGCCCTTAAACGGGGCTGACACCTCTTCTGGGTATCCAGCCTGGAACCTCTACCCATGTCTACAAATTAGATGTTTTTTAACTAATAATTGGAATATTATCGGATTTTTAAACGGGAAGACAAGTGACTAAGAACAACGACATCTGACGACACGCTACGGCAAGTCGTCGCTGCTTTGCCTACGAAACAATATGGCTACTGCTTGCAAGATGGCTAGAACCACGCCAACCCACGACAGATGGCGGTACCTGTTTTCAAATCTCTATAGATCGTGTATTTTTTACGTAACAACATGAAATATTAGTAAAAATATATTGCTACGAGCTACATAGGATTCGAATTAAAATGCCGTTAGAATTACTATAGAGTTTATTAGAACTGCACAAACACGTATAAAACAAGTACAAATATAACTGGACACACCCAGTACAAACTGCATGATTCAATAACACGCGTAAAGTTCGTCACTATATCGCTCATCGAATCTACGTCTTGCTCGTATCGTAGCCCTCGCTTGACTGACCCCTTGACCCCTCCGTTTGGTCATTGTTTTATACTAAATATACAGTACAAAAAATCTACCGCGTGCACTGGGTAACACTAATTTGCACACCTGGCTAATTATTCCTGCGAACGGCCAACAAAGTCGAAAAGAATAACAACAGGCTATTGTCTGACAAATTTTAAATACGAAGTAAACAAAAGAACTCCGAAGCGGGAGGGGCAATAAACCAAGTGCGCGTTTCTTTGTCGGTATGTAACAATATATATTTTCAAGGGTTACGACATGGAAGATGCGATGATAATAAATAAGTCTGCTTACGAGCGTGGTTTTGCTGCCGGTTTCGTATACAAGTCTGACTTCATAGAACTGAATCATCCGCTCTCGTACTTCAGTCGGGATAACACTAAGCCAGATTTGGTCAAGTTCATTGATGATGATGGGTTGCCAGCTGTCGGGGCAAGAGTGCAACCCGAGGATCCTTTTTATTGGTAAGACAGTTCAATATTAAATAATAAAATAAATGTGTGGAGGTGTCTTATTTGTACAATTAATTTATAAAAATGATACAAAATTGGGGTTGCTAATTAAAAAAAATATTTGTCAATTGGAGCATCACGTGAAAAATAACATTTTGATTCAAAAAATCCTTTCCGCTACTTCGCCGTTTTTATATTCCTTTAACAAAATTGGTCCTTACAAGCTACACTATGGAGTGGTATACTAATACAGGCGAGTTTATTTTTTCAAAATAAGGCGATTCGTTTCTTGACAAGGGTAATTACGGATATACAAGGTGTATGTCTGGTTTTTTAATTTATTTATATAAGGTTTGCATTCGACCACGATCACGTCCAATGCCGGACGATGATGCGGTCGAAGATGGAGCACGCTTACCTAGATAGTACCTATTCGCACGAGACTTGAAGATACCCGGATTGTACTTGATTGTATGTTTGTCCGCCGATTTTTTTTTAAATTTATTATAATATTTCAGTTATTTTGATGGTGAGAAAAGCCAGTATATGGTGAGTAAATATCACGGCAAGGAAGAGGTGATCGTGGACAGCGTGAGATTGTGCGGCGATTTCAGTAGTAAACCACTGAAGAAGGCCTGCATCATGTTGAGGCTACAGGTTGGTCATTACTTTTAGGGTAGTAACAGCCCCTTCAGCATTCGGACTTTTCTTTGCCCGGCGCCTCCACCATATAACGGGACTCGCTTTCCAGGTATCCCGGAGTCCTTCAAACTATGGAAGCACGTAACATAAATCACAGATCAACAAAATTAAAAAAAAAAACGAATGCAACGTACAAGTGGAAAAACGAATAGCAACGGACCCACCAAGATGTAAAAAAAATACCTAAAATCGCGTGCGCTGCGAAAACTATTGATGATAGAATAAAATAATGTACTACGACTTTGCAGAACACATCATTTTTTACAAAAAGTGTCGCGACAGCATATGTCTAACTATTATAGTTATGCCACAATAAGTGTTCTTTTATTTTAAAAATTTAATTAAAATTCCGTCGCTAGAAAAGGCTCTTTATTTGTATCTTGGTATTAATCCTTATCAAAATAAATTACTTCATATTCAAGACTGCTTCAATACCTTTATATAACTTTTTGAATTATTCAATTCGGACATTCCATTCGAAAGATCTCACGAGTTTAAAAATGTAAGTATTAGACCACGTGACCGTGACACCTTTTCGTGAGCGAAAAATCGTAAGACCCCGTCTATATAGAAGTTTCACTTCAAAAAAAACCTGTACGTCTCGGGACGCCCGACAGAAGTGATAACTTAAACTGATCTAAGTTGAACTATTTAATATTGAAATCGTTTAACTTGAGAAAAGCTTAGATAATTATTTAAATTTTATGTATATTAATATGATAATGTAAGGAAAGGTAATTTATTAATAAAATCTTTTATTGATTGTAAAATATATTTTATTCTTAGTTACAATTCTTGAATATGTACATTAGCATTTTGTGTATGTACATTATTAGTATCATAATTTAATTACCGAAATACGCCTACCGCTGCCGTATGCGTGAGAGAAAGAGAAGTCAGACAGACTGGCGCCGTAACGCGTTACGTACCGAAGCGGTTTAGCTTCCCATAAGAAGTTATCACTTCAAAAAGTTGATGCCCTAGATATGTCTGCAGCTTTTTATAGTTTTCAGTACACAATTTGCGAATATATTGATGGAAGTACTGAATTACTCGCATAATTGTCATTTGACCAATTTTATCATATTAATTTTGGAATGTGTGATTTTTCAGCGGAACCCAACCGTGGGCGATAAGTTCGCCTCTCGTGCTGGGCAAAAGGGCATCTGCTCCCAGAAGTGGGCTACCGAAGACCTCCCATTCACGGAGTCCGGGCTCATCCCGGACATCATGTTCAATCCTCATGGTTTCCCGTCTCGGATGACCATCGCCATGATGATCGAATGCATGGCTGGCAAGGCGGGCAGTCTTCATGGACATGTTAGTTACTCGTTCCTTTACCTTCTGCATCCAAAAGTACATTTAGATAAATCATTTTTACTACACCTAAAAATATATGCATTCAAAAGAAACTTCTACGCGAATAAACACACACACACACATGCACACGCACGCACGCACACACAACAAACATGCACACACCTGGGCACATCATTGTCCGAGACTTTTTTTTTTAAACTCGTGTTGTTGTTGTCATGTTGGCACACTCTGGACAACGAGTGGTAGCCATCCAGACAGGCAAATACCCTACCACCTGGCTGTATTCTTTCTCTTTCACTTCACGAGTTATAGTATTAATCAAATTCGAAATACAGTGTAAACTCTATATACCGACACTGAAGGGACTGTGAATTTAATGGCGTTATAGAGAGTTGTCGTTAAATGCAGAAACGTATGTTATTTTTCTGACGTATTTTGCTGCTCCAGTAATGTTGTTGTATTTTTTTAACTTGTTTTATTGTTGCGATATTGAGGCATCTTGGTTATAAAAGAAGTACTTAGAAATTTCGGTATACATAATGCCGACAGTTGAGTTTGTTACGGGCTAGGATAATAAAGCGATAAAATAACGTACACAGCTGCGCAGTTTTTACTAATTTTGGCGAAAGTTGAGAGTGGGTGTAAAGCTATATAGTGTATCATTGTATGGAAGACAAGCTAAACCAGACACAGCCAAGTGATTTCGACGCTTAAGGGAGTTTGTCGTTAAATCGAGTGACGTTACATAGAGTTTATACTGTGTCATAAGTATGCATACATATGTGTGTTTGTCTTAAATTATTATATGTTGATGGATGTATTTTTACTCCATTTTGGAATTGGTTTCGACGTCGTAGAGCCACGCTGGAATCATTATCTCGACTACAGCTCATAGGGCCAACTCGATCGGTGTGATACTACGCTCTCACAGAATATCGGCAATATTCGCACGATTGGCAGGTCCACGACGCGACGCCTTTCCGTTTCAACGAGAAGGACACGGCCATAGACTACTTCGGTCGTCTGCTAGAGTTGGGCGGCTATAACTATTATGGCACGGAGCGGATGTACAGCGGCGTCGATGGCCGCGAGATGACCGCCGACATATTCTTCGGGGTGATCCATTACCAGAGGCTCAGGCATATGGTCTCCGATAAGTGGCAGGTGAGATTTATAAATGAATAAAAAGCCATTTAATTTTTACAGTATGTCTATGTATTCTTAGTATGTTGATTGGTTAGTAATTTTAAATTAAATTCAAATTCAATTTTTTTTATTCGTAACTAGCTGACCCGGCGAACTTCGTACCGCCTATTTTCTGAATTCCTAAACGACTTTGTTTCATGACACAAAAACAAAATCACCAAAATCGGTCCAGGTGATTAGGAGGATTCTAGAACCCGATCTCAGCGCCTACCGGTTCCAATTGTGCCTGTACACCATCCCGGGACCGACTCAAACACACACACAAAATTTCATCAAAATCGGATGTGTAGTTTACGATTTATATATCAAGAAGATAAAAAGCCTTTTAATTCTTACTTTTTACAGTAGGTGTTCTTAGTATGTTAATTGGTTAGTAATTTTAAATTAAATTTAAAAGTTTTTATTCAAAATATGTGCCACTGGAAAACACTTTTTGCATGTCATACATACAAGTTAAAATTTATTTTTACTTCCTAGTCTATGTACATTGCTTCGCAACGTGTTATTCCTGTTAAGGAGAAGAAGCGGCAAGAAACTCCCAAGCAATACGTCTAGCTAAAAATTGTTTTTCTTTATATTTCTTTTTCTATTTATATCTCAAGTTTTTAGTATTATTGTTGTTAGTTTGTTAGTTGGATATATTATGTAAGAGTCTGAAAGCGGGGCTTTCAGCTTAGCGTGTGTCCATTCCTTTCTATGTTTATGTTAAACTACCGTTCCTAAAAATTTCAACTTTCCTAAAATCACATAAGTCCCATACTTGTGACCGGGATCTTGGACTATATTTATTTAAAAACAGATAGTAGTACTAAGTGGCTTTCGAAATGCAGGTAATGTTTTGGCCTCTCCGACAGCAAGAGGCAAGTGTTTAAGTGTTCATTCACTTTGACTCGCGGGCGCGGTAGACTTTAGTTATACGGCGCGTGCATTCCGCACGTGCACACTTGGATATTACGCGATATGTTTGTTATTTCGCAACCGCGCCCGCGAGACAACGTGTTTCAACACAAACAGTGAAAGATGTGTACCAGTCGTGAAAACTGAAGGAGTTACGAAACGGAATGAATTGGGTATAGGTGCGTACGACGGGCGCGATGGACGCGCTCACCCGGCAGCCGGTGAAGGGGCGCCGGCGGGGCGGGGGCGTGCGCCTCGGCGAGATGGAGCGCGACGCGCTCATCTCGCACGGCGCCTCCTTCCTGTTGCAGGACAGGCTCTTCCATTGCTCGGACAAGAGCGAGGTACGTACACCCGTCGCCTCGTCGTCAGCCAATTTAGGGTCACTTTATACTAGCGCAGAGTCGAAGCGTCAAATTCTTTACAACTAAGACCTGATCCAGAAAGGGCGAATTCGCCGTGAAATCATTCACGCGTTAGTGAGATACTATATTAGAATTATTTTGTCCTTGCAGTTTGGGTCTTAAATCATTGCTCGGCCTCAGCCCGGCTAAGGCGGTGAGCATGTTGCGCGGGCGCATCGCCATTATCGATAAAAACTCATTCTTATCAAAGAAAGATTATCATTCTCTATCTATATATATATCGCCCACAAGCATCGCGCGAATTCAAAATACGCGCGTAAATCGCGTGCACTACGCCAGACTCTCGACTCACGCGTGATTCTATATTTATATCGCGAGTCGAGATACTAGAGACGTCTTGTTGCGCCCAGTTAACGCGCGAACTCCAGAGTGAGTGCACGTATCCAGGGAAATAGAGCGCCAAAATTTTGATACGGAATTGTTTTATAGACGAAATAGAAAAACGACCGGCGATATGGGATTTGGAATCACCTGATTAATCACCTGCCAACCGAATTTTAATTAATTTTGGATACAAAGTTACAAACATACTATGTGTCAGTCTATAAGTAAGAATTGGATGTACTAAATACATTCTGTTTTCCCTCCGTTTTTGTCTCTTTCAGCTACGGTAAGCTAACCACAACGTGACCGCTTCGTTCAACTCCATGTTTCGTACCACAGAGTACTTTATATATAGGGTATAGAGTCAACAGTCATAATATATATACTAACGCACTCTATCGGTATACGACATAATACAACGGCAAAAACCGTCCAGGGCGTCTAGTATTATTTTGATTTTTGTATTAGACTTTTGGAAATTGCGGGAGTTAATAATTTAAATCCTGCAATTCCCAAAAGCATTTTCAAATTTTTTATTTATTTATTTATTTGTTAGTAAATAAAACAACAATTTAGCGGTAGCGTGATTTATTATGTTTCCTTTTATTAAAATATTCAAAGGCATACATTTTCATAACATCATTTGTATCCACATCTAATCTGGTGCCGTTACGATGATTTACTTACAAGTTTTACCACATCTGGGCACACAACAACCTCTTTCAGAAGAAGCCATAATCCAAGTCAACAGAGAACAAATCGTTAGGCAAATCGGTGTTCAGGGTACATGCGTAAATCCAACGTGACTACAGAACACTAGTAAACGTGATACGCGAAGTCTTCGGAGTCCAGGAATCAAACAAAGTTGTCGAAAAATAATCAAAACACAAACAAAGTACATACGTTCACGAGTGTGACTCATATCGATTGGAATGTCGTTTTGCTTTGACATAATTGACATCTTTGAAATGAGTTTTTGGTAAATCGACAATTCACCAAAAATCCAGTAATTAAAGTTAAAAAGAAAAAGATTTGAAAAATGTGAGGGATAGAACTTACATACTTTAAAATATATTTATTAGCTGATATGGCTTGCAAAAACATAAAAACATCAAATATTTCTTAAACAAGTATTAAAACAACTGCTTATAACGAAACATATTATTTTCTTTCATTTCCTGTTCAATTTGAGAACAGTGACATCTACTGCAATACGTACCTACTAATAGAACGCAAAGAATCTCTAAGAAAAAATAATTGTACTGACTGTTATGACACTGTTTCGTACTGACTAAATTCGTCCCCAAATGCTCGCGCGTAGGTACGCTCTTTCTGGGCGAATACGTGTATTAATGGGCATCAACAGCAGTGCTATTGAATCACTTGCCAGTTGACTCTCGTGGCTGAAACGTGTGTAAAATGGTTGACATTGATCTTGCTATGATATTACTTGTATCGGAGGTTGAAGAAGAAACCGAAGAAAAAGAAAGCGGAATTATAAGTGTTCACAACTTGTGGAAGAAAAGACACAGGCCAATTTCCGATTGATGACGCGTAGTTTTGCTAGTGGGCGCATGGATACGCGAGAATGCGCGCGTCTTTTTAAAATCTCAGAAGTAATGTGTGCGTTACGCTGTGGAGTTAAGGAATGAATGAATTTGTTATGTTCAGTTTTTGGATAGACACTTCGATGCGCTTTGACTCTGCGCTAGTATAAATCGACCCTTTTTTTATCCAGGGCCTCCGTCATATATTAAGACAGAGACTTTGTTTTCTTTATTATTTATACATAAAGTCAATTTCTACAGTATATAAAAAGCATCTAAATTTTGCTGCTACTTGCTATTTTATACAAAAGTTTCTACGGTAATGGGTCTAAATTTTGCTACTACTTGTCATGTTTTCTCGGTGTAAATATATTGTTGTCTAGGTAATCGAGTGGGCAAGGTTATAATTGGATAGGTAGATGGATTTGGTATGTGGTTGGTTAGTAATGGTAAGTTGGAAGGGTATGAGTGGGAGTTTGGTTTAGGTTGGGAAAATTGACCCTTACAGTCCACTGCTGGACGTAGGCCTTCCCAAGACTGCTCCACGCATCCAAGTCCTCAGACTTCCTCATTCGGCGCCTACCGGCGACCTTGCGCAGGACACTACGTTTACCGAGACGCCGTCTCCCCTCCAGCCCATTCTGCGATTTCAATATTCTGGCATTGCGAAGATATTCATGGCCTTACTTATAATCGTTTGTTAAATTTTAAGAACCTGCTCAGCAACTGATTGACGAAAATCTTACCCATAATCTCCTCTTAAGGATAAGAGGTGGTGGTAAAGTAACTCATAAATAACTGTTAGTTTAAGGGACTGCTTAGACGCAAGATGGCAATTTTTATTTGAAACAGCCCGATTAGGGGATTAAGAGTCTCTTATTAAAGAGATGGCTAATCCTTTCTTAACGAGATTATTATATTGAAGCCCCTTAAAGTACAATACCATTGTGTCAGAAATTCGTATTCCACTAAATCCTCAATATCTTGTCGATATTGTCGCGGCGGAATAATAATAGTCTAAGCTAGCACTATGTCAAGTTTCATTTAAATCCGTTTAATAGTTTTCACGTGATGCTATAACACAGACAAATATTCTAAAAGGTGTATTTTTTAAATCTGCTGGTTCGTTCCGCCTGTGATTTTTCACTTTTTTAAATGAATATATTATGTATGTATATACTATATATAATTTCGGAGAGTCCTTCACATTATTCAGAAAGGTGCTAGAAGCGGTTCTTTAGAGAATATGGAGCCCATAAGATCCGTCTTAAAATACCCCTACGCGCTCATACACTGAAAAATAAATTATTTAATTGCTAAAATTATATCTAGTTATGTTACAGAGGGCGGTCTTATCGCTAAAAAACTATCTCTTCCAGACAACCCCAGGAATGAATTGAGATGATAATGGCGATGGTGGTATACGTAACATATAGTACGAACTACTTACATTTTAATAATAAATGATATATATATGCAGAAATTTTAAATATTACATAGATATATACTTAATAATACCATAAAAATACATATCTACAAAATGTATATATGTTTATAAATGAATTTAAATTGATGATTTTACTAGTGTATCTGTTATAAAATTATTTTCAGGCAATAATTTGTACGAAGTGCGGTACACTACTCGGCCCGATAATTGGGGTAACGGATGGTAAGGACAGCTGTCGTCTCTGCGGTGAAGGCAACTTGGTCTCTGTGGCAATTCCCTATATATTCAAATTCTTTGTTACGCAACTCGCTTGTGTAAATATTAACGTGAAGATCAATTGTACTGGTCAGCTGACTTGAAACAATATGTATAAAGAATAAAAATATTTGAATTGTCTATGGTCGTTGTTTTTTCGTAATTAGAGTGAGTTTTTGGCGAGAACTGAAAGGAGATGTTTTGCTGTGCAGTTTTATTTTCTAAAAATGTGTAAAACTCTAAAATGAACAATAGTTGTAGGATATTGATAGTTTTTGAGTGGTAAGTATGTGTTTTTGTGAGAAATGTGAACTGTATAGTCAAATGTGGCCTTTTGAGTTGTCGTAAGAACTCCGTTGAATAGCTTCAGTTGATAATCTACAGTTCATATTGTAATCTAAGATCTGGCTTAAAGGCCTAGCTGCCAAGCCATAAACCTAAATAAATAATAAATGACGTAATTAGAGTTCAATTCTGTTGAAGCTTATTATCCTACTGCTTAATCTCTGATAATGTTATAGTCATTGACCGGTTTATTAACCGACTTCGAAAAAAGGAGGAGGTTCTCAATTCCTCGGGATATTTTTTTTTCGTTGCTTTTTTTATGTATGTTCGCCGATTACTCCGTGATTTATGATCCGATTTACGTGATTCTTTTTTTATTCAAAGCGGAATAGCTTCCAATTGGTCCCCTAAAAATGTTACATAGTTTGGCCCAGTAGTTTTCATTTTATGAAGAATATTTCCTTTTCGTTCCATATGTACACCGATTACTCTGAGATTTATGATTCGATTTACGTGATTCTTTTTTTGTTCGACGCGCAATAGCTGCCATGTGGTCCCTAAAAATTTGACATAGGTTGGCCCAGTAGTTTTCATTTTACGAACATTTTTTTGTTCTCGTTTCTTGGGACCTATATTTTTTAAGAAGTGCGGCACCATTCGTAAGTCCACCCATACATAGCTAGACACTAAAAAGTAACAAATAAAAACTTCGTTTAAAAAAACCGACTTCAAAAACTAAAATGTCTAAAATAACTTATTTCTAAAGCTATTATTATTAATATATATTATTTAAAACATCTTGAAGTCGGTGCAAAGTAAAACATAATAAAAATTACTATATTTTGCAAATTACTAAGCACCGACTTTAAGATGTTTTAGATAATATATATTAATAATAATAGCTTTAGAAATAAGTTATTTTTTACATTTTAGTTTTTGAAGTCGGTTTTTTTAAACGAAGTTTTTTTTGTTTGTAGATATAGCATAAGCACATATTTTTTTTAATTTAAAAGGTTTGTACGTTTAGCAATGACTAAACAAAGCTTTGACAACCGTAACAATCAAGTAACTAATATTATAAAAAATACCAAAAATGACCAGATAAGTATTTTTTCGCGATTTTTTAATTTTTGTTTTATTTATTTTTAATTGAATGGAAACATAGGACTTTCAATATTCAACTTTTAGAAAATTATTTTCAAGCAGAGGCATTAGTGGAAAGGATAAATTGTTAAATTTTAAATAAAAAGCAAAAATATAATATCTATTTTTATTATAACTATAAAAGGCAAAGAATACCACATTGAACTTAGACAATCATGTAGGGTTTGTGACAGGTCAACACATGGCAAGGTTCTAGTGATGTGACGTTCCATACCAGGTAGTCGATATCGATATTTTTTTAGTACACAACAAAACGAAAATATAATTATTGGTGTTAGCTCATTAAAAGTCGAGTTTTCATATAAGAGCCCCCAGTATGGAAAGTTTATGAAGAGTGAAATAATACAAGCATTATTTTTTTATTATACAATTTTGAACTTTAATGCATTGAAATAAGATCTAAAATAATGTCCATCAATGAAAGATACGGTGTTTTGAAATCAGAAGGTCTTTTAACCGCTCTTATTTTGTCATAGCATTGCATATTTAAAGACTTAAGGGGTAAATTCCTCGGTGCCTCGGAACTTACGCACATTTTGTTCCATTCAATGTCACAATTTTCTAATACTTCTCTGGCTAGTTCTCGGCAGTTTATGAGGCGACCCCTCCACCTTACACAATTTACCCTATATACCAATTGTCATGTCGACCTTTCGCGAACTATAATACACAAAACTTTCACATGGTCAACATTTAAATCAATGATTAAAAAATCAAACGAAATATTATAACTTATCTAGGATTTAATGCACGTCAGTTTTTAGTTGTCATTCCTATAATTTATTCTTTCATAATGAATCTAATGAAAACCCTTTGAAAATTACAACACTTCGTTTAATTTGATCATTTGCTAGTCCTCGTCCATAGCTTCTGCTGCCTTTTCCTTCTTCTTCTTCTTTTTCTTCTTCTTGGCACTCACATCTAATTCTGATGCTTGAACCTAAAATTCAACAAAAATACTATTTAAACAAGAAAATTTGTTAGGATAGAGCGATGTTTGTTTTACTCCATCTCTCGGGAGCTAACAAATGGATTTTTATAAAAATTCACAGTAATATGGTTTCTCTCTTTTACTTTCACGTTCTACAAATCGCTTGGGGTCAGTAGAATATGTATTTTCCTTTCATACTCTATTCTGGCATATGTCCTGTCACACCATAAATCACCATGTCATCCTTCACACAATTCTTTCATCTCTGTTTTAATCTATATCTACAGCTGCATACATCAATCTTCCAGTTTAACATTGTTTTTGCCACAGGACTTTCATCCATCCTCATTATATTTTATGCCCTTACTTCTTAAGGCTTCTTCATCTCAATCAATCATGAGTGCAACACTTTTACATGGTTAAATAATATTTGTCAAGTATCACTGGTTGTAAGAATCTCCACAGACAAATAATAGCTCTACTGGTCTACCCATTAAAAAGGCTTTTAATTGTTTTGGAGATTTAACACAATCAATGAAAGTCTTACCTGTTGTAATTCTTCCAAAGCCTCCTTCATGACCTCTATATTCTTCTTGGGAATGTCACCAGTCTCGTAGAACTTCAATCGGTCTTCAACTTGTTGACGGAGTTTTTCCCCAAATACGGAAGACTGGGTTTCTGTAAACACCATAATAGGAATGCGGACATATGTTATAATAAATTTTAACATCATTTACATTAATCTTAGTTTTAAAATATCATGATGGAAATAATTTCATAATAATCACAAAATAAGAAGCCCGATTTGAAGGTTCTCATTACAATACATATTTAGGGAATTGAAACCTCCAATTCGTTAACCAAGTTAACCGATTATAACGAAAAATTGATCAAAAATTACATGACTGTGATAATTGACTTAGTTTAAGATAATTACTTTTTGTGTCACACAAATACCTCACTTTTGTCTCACATCTGGTTTTGCACCACCGCATGCATTTATCACGCGTCACAATTAATCTATAGAACTTTTTATTATTTTACCCGATATATTTATTCAATTGTTTTTGTTTTCAATACATAAATAATCTAAGTTTTGGAGTCAATATGTAGACGCTGAATTGAATTGGGTTAATGAAATGCTTTTTGGTAACTAAAATTAAAAACAAGACGCCTTAGAAATCATAAATGTTTTTGGGATTTCGCCAAAGACTAATACGACAATACGGTATTAATAAAAAAAAATAAGATAAAATTAATTACTTTATGTGTATGTGGTCAACAATAAAGTATTTTCTATCGATCGATCTATCTATCTATCTATTATTTCGTTATTTGATCGAAAATAATAATTGAAATATGTTTTATAACATTATAATTATAATGCACCATTAAAAATATTATGTTATCAACCAAAAAAATCATTGTGATTGACTTTCAGTTTTGCTGATATTATGTAGTTACGTTCTATTTACTGACTTTCCTTAAGTGTCAAATTGGGATTCTTATTTTGTGATTAGTATAATTACTGTATAAAACATATTATTTGTTATTGTAAAGTAACCATATGACGGAAGTAGTCAATAACCGGATAGAGTAGTCATTAATGTAGTAACGGAAGTCGTATAAACGGATGTCAAGGTAGAAGCATTTATTATCAAGCCAATGGATATCGAAAATGGAGTAACCGGAAGTTGGAAATTATACGGATGGCGGAAGTTGGTGTTATAACGGAAGTTAAGTAGCGCCAAAGTATTACAGAATGGTGTCTCTGCAGACGCACTACGAGGATCTTATAAATACTCTGTGTACGGGCAGAGGGGAGCTAGTCTGCAAACGATATTCAACTAGTCTACAAATAATTTATTACTTTTTGTAACACACGCTTGTACCAGATTAAGGCTAAGGCTGCTAAGCTTTGTAAGATGATAAAATCTATTAAACTCCCAAGCTATTAAACTTTTTTGCTAATTACATGAGAGATCGTCAACAGTTTGTCGATTATGCTGGTTGTAAATCAGAGCCATACTATACCCGATCAGGAATTAGCCAGGGAAGTAACCTGGGACCACTCCAGTTTATTATCATGATTAATGATTTGCCTGAGGTAGTGAAAAATTCCAAATGCCTTTTATTTGAGGATGATTTAAAGTTGCTGCTTGCGATCAAAGATAAATCGGACTATGAGATGCTCCAGAATGACGTAGCTAAAGTAGCAGACTGGGGTGAAAAAAATAATTTATTTTTTAACACGACAAAATGCTCTCTCATTTCCTTTAGCAGAAACAAGCGGCCTCTCCATTACAACTATTTCTTGGTTAACGAAGCAATTAAAAGAGTTGAAACGGTGCGAGATCTTGGAGTATGTCTTAATACACAGCTAACATTTCGCGATCACATAGTTAAGATTTGTAAGAAAGCTTATCGAAATTTAGGATTTGTATTACGTCGAGTAGAAGGTATTAAAAGTATTTATGTAGTTAAAACATTATTTAACGCTTTAGTAAGAAGCCATTTAGAAAGCAACGCAATCATCTGGGCTCCACATGAAACTAAATATAGTCTCATGTTGGAGCGCATACAAAATAAATTTACCAGATTTCTATACCTAAGACTTTATGGTGTTTACCCATTTTATCCTTTGTTGTACCCAACCTTGTTTGTCTTAGGCATGGTTGGGTACAATAATTTGGCATCTAGACGAAAGTTTACACTCGTCTCATACTTATTTAAATTGTTAAGAGGTAAATTATTTAACCCAGGAGTATTAGCTGAAATCAAACTTAATGTTCCAGCAAATTTTGTGATGAGACGTAGGCAGCCACCAATGTTCGTAGTGCCATACGGCAGGACTAACCTACTTAATAAGGCGCCGATGACACAGGCCTTGCGAACATTGAACAAGACATGTCAACAAATTGACATTTTTATCTGTACTGTGACTGAATTCACAAGAACGGCGTATTATATTATATGTTATGACGACTGAATGTATATTCATATCTAAAATGAATAGTATGTGTACCACGCTACCGTATTGGTGGCAACTGTAATGATAGCGATGTTTGTATGATAATAAATAAATAAATAAATAAATAAAAATATCTCAGTCCATTTGAGTGCTCTCCCCTATGCATATATGTAGTATCAACATATAAATGTCTGTCTAGTCTTTCGACGGGCTCGGGCCTGCCCACTGTTACTAAACTGACAGTACATGTCAGTTTATCATGCTTGTCCAAGGCAGATTGAAGATCACATAAAAATTTGCTCCTTAGGTCAGAAATCTGTCTAAGTGATGCTTGCCGAATTCGAACCCACGGCATTTAAATTTAATGTCGCAATATATTAATTAACACAAGTATATATTGATATATTATGTTTGGATATATAAAGCTTTTTATGTAGCACCACTGTTATTACCACAAATGGGTGTGATGACATTTGCGATAGATCAAAGTGTGCAAAGATATTCTTACAATCACCTAAACTTAAGCAAATAGCTTTTCAAGTGATTTTGGTCATAATATAAACTTCGGAGCATATCTAGAGGTAGCTATACCAATTTCTTGAAATCAAATTTATCCAATTTTCATCCCTGTTACTTGAAATGGCGTTGAAAATACTCATGAATCAAGAAAGCATATACATTACTTATAACAAAAAATCAATTTTTCATTTATTTTTGTTTGTCTGGATGTTCTGGCTAATTCTTGAAACGGCTGGATCGACTTTAATGTGACTTTCCAGAGGCAGATAGCTGATGTTATGAAGAGTGTTTAGGGTTCCGCAAAAAACAAATTCCACGCGGATAGAAGCCGCGGGCACAGCTAGTGGTTAATAAATTTTGACTTACCAGAAAAACAGTCGATCCTCGAAGCGATGGAGCATTTGTTGGCCAAGTATCTGCTGATGCGACCCTTGTTCTTCAAGCCGGCGCGGCCGATGAACGTCGAGTGGTAGAGAAGTCCGTATTTAGGAGTGTTGGAACGAGTTTTCAAAGCACGGAATAATGCTTTCTCGGCGCCTGATTAAATAAACATCTAAGCTGTTACATGAATATCATTTAAAGACAAACACAAATTATTTCTAAATTATGAGTATTACAAGAGTTAAAATGCATCATGTTTGACCAGTTAAGCATAGAAAAATTACAATAATTATAAATAAATGAAATGTCCTAAAAATACAATAAAACGTAAGTCATTAAAAAAAAGAGTAACATTAAAGAGTGTTTGGTGACTAATCTGTAGACTGCTCAAAATTCACAAACGCATTTGTTGCCTTTGAATACAGAGTATAAATAAGAAGGAAATACACACATTTTATAAAGATAAATAAATTGACTGAATATACTTACAAGTTACTTATTATTATTACACTTATTTACTATAAATCTTAAAATTTTAAAAAATATATCTAATACAATATATTTTTTTAAAGGACATTCAACTTTTTATGGCAGCTGGTCTAGAGTTGCTTTAAGTATTATTTTTTTTAATTTTTGGGATCAGTATACGAATTCTGAGACAATTTCAATTATAGTCATTTTAATTTAATTTTTAGATGGTTTTTATAACTCATAAATATAGTAGAGGATTTCCAAGACACTTCACACATTGATGTGTATACTTACCTAATATCTGCAAAGTGGATGCTGGGTATTTGGCCAAGCTCGTGAGTGAGCCAGCCTTTGAGATGAGCCTGGCCCCCACCTGGTCGCCCACCAGGGTGGTTAAGTTAGGTGCCACAGAGTTCATTTTTGTATGGAGATACTCCGCTATTTGCTTTCTGGAATTGGTACAGTTAGATAGATAGATAACACTTTATCGCTCATCAAAATAAGTAGTTACAAAAATCTGCAGTTAGTAAACTTTTATTTAAAATTATAAAATCCCGTAACATAATTATAGGTGAAATATTTACTTCAAGCATGGCAGAATTTTAATAACAGTTGCCTAGTAAAAAATAGTAACTGAAAAGAGCCTCACTCCCCCTAAATATGTATCATTACATGTTTTTTTTTAGTGTATGTCTTAGCAACAAGGCCTTTAAGCCTCTTTAACGACAGGTCGACATGGCAAGTGATGTGACATTGCAGGTAGTCAATATCGAGAAGTTTCACACAAAATGAGAGTAAAATTATTTTTATTTCAACTAATATTTTAGAGATTATGAGAGGATATTTATAACAATAATTTTTCAGTTCAATGTTACAATATTCTTATACTTTTCTGGTTAGTTCTTATGTTTGAGAATGCATATTTGTTTTTTTTTATTTTAACAGGTGATGAGTCATTCTCTATACACAAGTATTATACAAGCAACAACTAATGCGAGACCGAAATCGATAAAAGTGGTTCATGTGCACTTGTGCATCACTAAAATGAGGACTGAGGGGGTGTGTGTTAAAGTACAAACAATACACTACTCAACTGCCCTCTTGAGTTGTGTATTGTTTGTATTTTAACATCTAAAAGAATGCTGTTACATACCTATAGTTACTTAAGGCCACAACTCTTCCAGCAAACATCTGTATATTGATCAAATCAACAGGCGATATATCCATTCCCATAGACATTTTCGATGCGTCTATGATCGCTTGAGCCTTCTCAGAGTCACCCAATATCTCGGTGAGTGGCTCTACAGACTCTTCGGTGAGAGATTTCCTATCTTTAACAAATTCAGCGCACTTCGTATACAAATGGTTCTCCGGTACTATACTGACAAGCTCCGGGAAGTGGTATGAGTACCATTCTCTAAAATTAAAAATATATTCTTTAGTATCAATATAAAACATTGATACCTATCTAATGAACACACTATGAATTATATTAATAATTTAGGCAACAATTTGGGGCATTAAATCCCAGTTGACTTCAGGATGTACTTTGTATGGTGGAATTAACTTTCTTTGATTAGTCTTCAGTATTTATTTTCTATCCCGAGATCATTAGCATGCATATTACCTCACTACCTCAAGTAGGAGGAAACTATTAGACCGACTTTGATGTAACTAATATAGTTCTAGTTCACTTAATATTGAATTACAAGTATTTATTGGGCTGGTAGTGTATGTTTTTGTTGTATACAGAGTAGAAATCTTTAGTGGGGCAAAAAGGAAAAGTACCTTTTAACCATTGCAGGTACAGAAAAAGTCTTAGGAAAATATGCAGTTCTTCTTGAAATTATGATCCCCATTACCAGATTTTCCAAAAAAAAATACAGTTTAGCAAGAAAGTGGCCATTTAACACAAAAAAAATTTTTGAAGACAATCAACCCTGTTTCTGATACTGATCAAAAACTTCTATTGGATTAACATCATTGGAGTGCTGAAAGATGCCGAAATAGTAAAAATACATCATTTAAGAAGTCCAACTTAAATATCAATCTTGATAGTTTGTTGCATCAGAAGAGCTCTGTGTGAATTTTTTTTGATGAAATTAAACCACCAGAATATGTATGAATTACCTGATCCTCATAGAAAAGGTGTTAACATCCTTATCTAACTGATCCAAGAGTGCAATGGACTGTATGATCATGTTGTCCACACGGTGGACGTTGAACTTGACCCGCGCACGCGAGTACGAGTGGCCAAGCCCTAGCTGTGCGACGCTGCATGCCTTTAATGTCAGCCCCTTTATAAGAGCGTGGAAATGGTGGCGGATACCTGAAAAACAATACCGAAAAATCATATCTCTATCTACATTGTAATAAATACAGATAGAATTTCTTTTATGTCAGGATGCTGGGAAGACAATGTTTTTTTTAGTCATAAGGCAATCTTTTGTTATACCAATTAACTATTGTAGCTATGATTTTTTTTGTGTACTCTTTTATCCTCTAATGTGTCAACATTTCAACAGTTATGGCACCAATCTTTAATCCAATAAATGTCTAGGTCATTGTTTCTCTAGGAGTTTTTATGATAACCCACGAAAAAACCAAAAACTTGCAAACCCTTCACTACAAAATTATAATATTTTAATTTATTTATACCATTGATTGAATTGAATCTTTTGTATTATATATCTTCTTATTTCTTAACAGATTGCAAGCCCCAGGTTGAGAAACAATGGTATAGGTTATGCCATGGTAAAATTTTGAATTTTGCCATTGGTTATGTTTCACATGAAATATAGTGAATAATTTCTCTGAAAACTGAGTTAATTAAACAAACATTTTTTTTCAAAATAAGTTTTAGGTAGATATTTTTCAAATATGTCAATCTCTAGCAATAGTAAAACGAGTGAATGAGTAGTAAGACATTCACACCAACCACTAGTTATCTTTTCAAGTATCCTGGAGATCTATAATTATGTTACCTTACCTCTCAGTATCTCTGGAACAGCTCCTGTGTGCGAGCATGGAATTTCAAGAGCTTCACTGATGGCAGCACCTAGCTTGGGGTCCAGCACTCCCAGGGTACATTTTGCCCTCTTCTTACGTTTGGGTAGAGCTCCCTCCAGAAATAGGTTTAGATCTTCTGGTAATATACCTATAGTTGTTAACATTAATTAGATCGGTCTGTACTTTAAGCATCAAACATCAAAAACATAGTTGATGGCCAGTTTTTATATCTTACTGACCTTTCATTTGCCTTAGGATCAGTTAAAGTTTGATGTAGCTTCATACAAGTAGAGTCAAAATTTAACCTATATAGTAAGGTAAGGGAATGAATAGTAATATACGAACCAGCCGTAAGATGCTGCATCAGTTTAATTCATATAACATGGAGTAAATTAAATTATTTCTTATCTTGAAGTTCTAGTAACCTTGAAGTGATTAGTTCTATGAGTTCAATATCAGGGAATCCTGTGCTCGAGTAATACATACACAACATACTATTGAACAAAATGTAAGCTATACAAGCTGTTTTGAGTTAATAATGTAACACCTCTTTATGCATGTTCCTACTTTATCGTTTCGGTTTTCAACAGTTTAAAATTGATTGTATACTAGCAGAAGGTGATGTCAGGAGCCTTAAGAACAGACGAGCGTGCATGACAAGAGCTATGAATGTCAAAGAAGCGAGTGAGGTGTGTAAGAATAAGCCTGAATGGCGCTCTGTTGTTTGTGCCTACCCCGCAAAGGACCTGGCGTGAAGTTATGTATGTATGTATGTAAAATTTAGAATGACAATGTAAAAAAATGAAAGTCAGTCTTATTAATAAAATGCATAAACAAAATATATTCCTGTAAATACATGATAATTTGTTTTTTGCTTCCACACTATACAAACTGAGTAAATTCAAGACACAAATGTTCCTTTTTCTCAGCTTTTGGAATGCACTTTGACTAAAGGCACATACATTAATTATGTGATGCATAATTAATGGATGCTTCATACAACTCCTATACACAAAACAAGACTATCAACAGTAATATGCCAAGTGGTATTTGCCTGATTTGATGGCTGCCAACCCTGGTCTAGAGTATGCCGCCATGACAACCTTCATTTGTATTCTGGCATTAGTGACCAGGTTCCAGTGTTCCTTAAGAGAGCAGCAGCGCATTTGTAGCACCTTTGTTCTTGCAAATTTCCATAAGCGATGGTAACCAGTTTTCATCAAGTGGGCCAGATGCCTGTTTGCTGAACTCATGCAATAATATAAAAATAAATAAAATATTATACGATGTAAATTCTGTGCTTTAATGTGATATAAGAAATTCACCTTCAGATATAGCATTGATATTCTCCAAAGCAACTACAGCAGACTTGAAAGGCTGGAACGCAATTAGTGTCACAACGGAGTTGAACCGCTGCAGATCTGTCACAGATTCTTCAACTTGAGGCAAAAACGCTGCCAATTCTTCAAACTCTGCCACTCTGAACAAGCCAAAGCCTGCACTGTGTTCGTATAACACATATAACTTACTCTGTATCAAACAAATAAATCGAAATATATTTAGCTATAAAATTTTATTTGAACCACGTAAATGATTAAACCTTTAGCCTATATAATAAAGGGCATCTTCAAGATTTGCTATTACAGCTTTACAGCCGCAGCTTGTGAAGTGAATTGTATTGATAAAGACCTTTGCGGTCGGAATATCAATATTACGTTAAAAAAATATAATAATGTTTGAATATTATAAGTAAAGAACAATTACGAACCATTTTCACGTGTGTTTTAGGTATATTTTTTCATATTGTTTAGAACAATAAACAAAATCAGCGTGGTTAAGTAGCTGTCCGCGTTGAAAATTTGTAGGTTATATTATTACGTTCCATTATGCTTTGTGAATTATGCCTGTTGCCAAGTATTCTAATAATACATAATAAAACTGTGTCTTATTTATAATCGTATAAATCAGTTCTCATCATAATATAAATAGTATAATCAAATATTCGTGGCTTTTTTTAAAAATCTATTAAAATAAGTTATTTCGTGATAGAAAATTCTTTTTGTTTGCAATAAAAATTTGCATATAATGGATTTCAAGGATGCATTCGTTCAGTATTATCAATAATAAAATTAAAAATATTTTTTTTACTGTAAATATATTTTTTTGTTTTTGTAAGATATATTTTAAAATACATAACTGACTGAGAGTCTCAGTCTGAGACCAATATAAAAAGATATTTTTATGGACAATTATTATTTCTACTGATACAAAGACAGTATTGTCACTCATTATATACGACTCTATGCTTTTTATATTTCTCATTCTCATTTATCAACGAATGTTTACCAACGCGACGTATTGCAATAACGGAAAATATACGTTTGATATTTTTTTGAAAAATCATTGCCTAAACTAAATGTTTCATTATAGTTATCGTGCATTTAAGATTCACGGAATTCATATATATATTAGAATTGGTGTAGAAATATAAAACATACTAACAGACATGGCAATCGCAATGACCCAAAAGGAGCTTGTTTTGGTGTGGAAAAAAGAAACATTTTTAAATCTTGGATTACTAAATAGACTGCAGCCAATGCCCTGTGAACTATCACGATTAACATTCAAAGATAATATCTTAGAAAAACCAACACAGAACTTTCTATATCACTTGTGCTATTATTTAGTTTCGATCATAGACGAGCAAGTTTCAAATACATTTACATGGCCTTTATATGATACTAAGACGGAAAAAGTGTTTCGGAATGAATTGGCAAGATTTATAAACGACTACAGTAATAAGGGTTTGCTATCTTCTGTTTTGTCTTCTTACTTGGTAAACCCTAGTTCATTCAAGGTGGTAAAATTGTTTTTTCAAATGTCCCAGCTGGCAGTACAAAAGTTACTATTAGCTAATATGCAAACAGACAATCATAAGAAGCTTTACAATGATATAACTGAAAAATACAAATTGAAACATAAGGATGGTTTTATTGAAGAAATAAATCAAACGACCAAGGCAATGTTAAATAAATATTCCAATTATATGAAAAAGCGCAAAATCATAGAAAAAATGGCTGAGTTATTTCGAAATAAAATTACACAAATGGAAGATAAATTAAATTCAAGCAGAGCTGTAGATTATATTAATGACATCATAGATAATTATGTTAATACTCATGATTTAGATGAAACAACTAGAGCTTATATTATAAGTATTAAGAATGTTGATAAGCCTGCAAAGTTTTTTGATGATTGGTTAGCATGCACAGATAAGGTTATTGAAGAAATGGAAGAAACTTGGTCATTGAAAACAAAACCAGTATTAAATACAGCACAAGCAACATATGATAATACAAAAACAGTAATATCTCGGTACACTGGTGAAATGGATAAAAGTGCATATATGATAGAATATAATCCAAAAATTGATATAATATGCACAAAAGAGTTACACAATCAAGTGAATAGTGAACAAAGATATATATTAAAAAATATAATAAGGGATGACTGTTTAAGTTTTCCTAATCTTGTGAGAGGGTTTCTCATAGCTATCTCTTTTATATTAAGAAATATAGAGATTGATGATGATATATACAGATTCAATGAATGTATGGATAATGGATTGAAAGTATATGAAGATCATGTCTCAACTTTGCATGAGTTGCTTACCAGAATTATGAAAGCTGAGGCAAAACTACAGGTAATTATAAAAAGTTCCTATAGATTTTAATAGATCATGAATTTGTATGTCTTCTTTCTTATTATGCCAACAAGTGGTTTCTGCAACTGCAACAATGATTTAACACCTATTTTGTGTTAGATACTTCATCCTGTAATAGTCCACCCGTCTACATTCTAGCAGAATATAGGTGGCTGTTTCTAACTTGTGCCACAAATTATTTTCATCTTGATACCTGTATTTTCAACTACCAAACTAAAAAATTTCAGGAGCAAATAATTCTTATTTTCTTTTTAGTTGGTTAAAATTTTCTATTAGTAATATTTTAATTTTAAAGTGTTAGTCCTTAATTACAATAGTTGAACTTACAATACTACATTCACATCAATCATATGAAGTATGATTGAAGTGACTAGTCTAAAAATAATGTTCCAATAGGATTGTGGGACAAAAGCTTGAAAATACTGCAACTATGGCATGCACTGTGTCACATTGTTTTATTATTACAGACCCATTGATCCCTTTCAGGTTCTCACTTAAGAGTCTAATCTAAGCTTCCAATACAAAAATGTACAAATTAGTTTTAAAAGTTATATCTTAAATGGTCTCGGCATTATCAGCAGTAACATTCTCATAATAAATAATTTATTTATTTATTTTTAGGCAAACTCTGAGGTAACAACTCCCTTCATATCACCAGCCAACAACCACCTGAAATCAGTATTTGAAATACCAGACTTACCTGATCTCTCAGATATATTTAACCACAAACATCACCAAAATCAAATTTCTTTCAACACCTTTACTCCTTTGAAAACTGCTAAACATCAGTTCAATTTACTAAGAAGACCCAATTCAGCTTTTTCAAAAACTCGGTCAAGATCACTGTTAGCAGCACCCTTGTATCAAGCTCCACAGCAAGGTTATAGAAGTTTAATATCATGTCCTGCAAATTCATATGATCGTTTGAATATGACACAGGACTTTCATAACTTGTCAATAGTACCGAAAGTTGACAAAGCGAATGAGACAATGGCAGAATGTGGGACAGGTTTCACTAAACAGCAAATAATAAGATTGCTATCAGCAAAAAAGACAAGTAGTTCAAAGAAATATAAACATAAAACTAAAAGACCAGATGTTAAACTTCAAGCTACTCTTTTTGCTGAACACAATACTTCTAATGAAAGCAAGGGCTTGTTCAGAAGTTATTCTTCACCAGATCTATTTGAAAACAGGCAAAGAAAAACTTATGGAACACTAAATAAACGAAGACTGTCAATTATGCCTGAGAATTTTCTAGAAGTATCAGGAATTGCTGCATTAGATAGTAAAGATAGCACACCCCGAGTTATCGCAGAAAGTTCTAGAGAGATTGAAGGTTTTAATGTGCCTGCTATAGTATTAACTCCGTGTAAAGAAGCAAAGATTAAAATTGTTCTACAGGAAATGGAAAAGGAGCTAGAAATTAAAGATGATTTAAAGTCACAATGCATTGAAAAGACTGAAACACCAAAAACTAATCCACCAATTATTAAAAAAACTAATTCTTTAGAGAAGATAATTCAAAGATTTAGGAAAATAGTTTCTAATGACAATAATCTCCAAGAGGCGAAAGTAAAAAAGATTTTATTGCCAGATCTGCTAAGTCCGAGTTGCAGCACACATTTAGAGAATACTGATTGTATGGACCAGATATTTGTGGATATAGATAAGAGATTGGACAAAACATCGAGGCAAAGTCTTGGCGCAGCGCTGGGTGTGGATAATACCTTTCTAGATCAATGTGACTTTGTAGACTAACATTATATTTTGTGTACTCAAATCATACAATTTTAATTTTATACAGTTGATCAATATTGATCAGATAGACATTTAGCACAGCAGTGTAGAATTATACAATTGGTCACACTATAGAGTTTTGCCATCAATATGTAGTACAGGACTTAATAGAGTTGAATATTTTATAAACAAATAAATTATAGGAATAGTGAGTTAAAATATAAAATGATTATTGACCTGCATTGAAAAATCTTTACCATAGTGCAATGTGTACAAAATTTGGATAAAAGCCTGCAAGTTAGTGGACTGTATTTATACTTAATAATTTATTATACTAACAACATTAAATTATTTTAACAATAACACTTTCTGCCACATTCACAGATCTTATTATATTTTCTTTTTGGGCATTTTATCAAGGGTCAAATGGTTTGATTCCTTCGGTATTACTGAGTCTGTAACTCAAAAAGTGCAATCAAATTGAATTATAATCATAACTTTTGATGGTTTTGGTTCTCTTTAAACCATTTCGACTCACTATTGAATCAATCTTTATTTAACAGAGACTGATTTATTATGAATTTTAGAGACTACAGATATTTGATCATTGTCATTCGAAAAGATAACTCGCACTATCATGTTTTTTCTGTGAATGTTAGAGACTTGGGCCCCTGCTACGTGGCTCTGATTGCTCGAAAACGTCCAGCGCTGTCCTATGCTGAAAAAGCGGTATCTTAATTTATGTGTATTTCACATGATTTATGGTTCATTTTTTACCTTACTATTGGTATCAGTCAAAAGTTGACATAAGCACCATACAATTAATGTCCAAATTTAACTGATGGTAGTGTGAATGAATAGTAAGATATGGGAGCCGGCTATTAGACATTTCAACACCGTTAAATAGTGTAGTACTTCATTTCAAAAATTAATAATAATAATATACAAACAAGAGTTCAGGAAAAATTATTTATAGATAGAATTATTTTGCCTAGTCTATTAGCTGCAAACCCTATGGCACTGAAGGCCCCATATACACGGCCATAAAGTATCTTAATGTCAGAGTGACTAAAATGAGTCACTAATTTTATAGTATAGTAACTACTTTTTTTATAATAGAGAAATTTATCTTTTCACAACTTGTTTATTTATGTAAGGTTCACAATTTAATCTTTAATAATAATTTGCTTCTAACCTATGTGAAATATAGATTTAATGAATAAAATAAAAACTTGTAAAAAGGATGGAGACAAATAAAAGAACAGGCGTTATAAGTATTAAAATATCATAGGAAAAATGTTAATTCAAATTATATTATAGGCTGTTTGAGTTATTTTACTTGCACCCACTTGTGACGTCCATAAGTTGGTACAGTTTTGCACAACAAATTTCTCCTGATATACCGGCTCAGTAATTTTACACGCGACAATGTAAGAATCGTGTAAGCGAGACAGAGCTAAGAATGCATAGCAAGCAATACTCTGCCTTTTGGACTTTCGAATAAAGTTAAATAATAGATTTTTTACATGTCGGAAACTGATCCACCTTGTCTACGCAAATGGACACTGCCGATCGGAATTATAATATGAGTAATACTATACGGCGCTTTTACAAAGTCTATGAGGCTGCGTGGTTTAGTAAGTTTATGTATTGTTGTTTTTTAATTAAATCCAATTTAAGGCTACCTTCCATTAGAGACACAACAACCACGTTCATGACCGCGATTTTGCCCGTTCCACTTGCTTGCCGGCATTACAATCGTAAACCCAAGTTGAATGGTTATTCGACCCACCTCTTGACATGGGTCGTTGTGAGCGTTGTGTGATCGAAATTTTGACGTCATTGATGATGTTTTCGTCACGATCCAACGACCGCGGTCGCCTTGTGGAATGGAAGGAAGTGGAACGCGCTGTAAATACCTATTACTATTCTAAAGCGCACCGCTGGTTTTTATTTATTGATTTGATATACAAAAACACCACTAGACTTACAATCGACATTTTATTATCTAAAACATAAGTTTATACACTATCAGTAAGATTTAAGTTTCTATAGCCTGGGGATATAAATTATTTTTAAGAGCAAAATTAGGTTATTATATTGTTTAAAATTATAATAAAACTATTTTTAGAATAATAATCGTTTTATTATAGAAACAATTACATATTTTTTTTGTCAATGACGGAGGCCTTTTCTATTTGTTTTATAGCAAATTTAAATATATAAGCAAAAAGCGACCACTTTTAGAGGATCGCTTATGACCAGTTTCTATATGTTACCAGCAATTCATTCGCCTTACCATCGGTTGAATTTTGACACCTGGAGCTCATATCAAAGCAAAAATTATTTTTATATCCATGATTTGGATGTTCAAGTTATACTTAAGATAGGTATCTTAGTTGTTTACAGTTTCCAGAATAAATTATAGGTATTTTAAACAGTTATAGGTATTTGTTTGATTATTATTTCATTGTTTCGTTAGGGTATATTATTGTATAATTCTTATATTTTTATTATTATTAATGTAATAGTTCAAGGCCACCCACACACTTGGGGTCTTAGGACATATGAGATTTTGGAGGTGGGCACTGAAAACCAGTGCTGTGCCGGAACATGTTTCGGCACTTCGGCTTTCATTTATTGTTATTTTCTTATCAGTTTGTGTTGTGTGAGTCGCAATTAGAAATAAATATTTTCTTTCATTCTTTCAAATTTTAATCGATAGGCAAATTAACGGTTGGTAAGATAATAGGAGGATTTTAAAATTACTCGTAGTGGTAATGTCCCCGCTACACCTGGGATAATCTTATTAAATGTGTCGCGCAGATGTAGCTAAGAGTTTAATGCGTTATTTGAGAGGCAACATTGTTACTGGCGTTAAGCATTGACAGATAACATAAATGTATATTATATCTGCTAATATAGTTATTTTCTAACGCTATAAATATTTTTTATGTTTATGGCTTGGCAACTAGGCCTTTAAGCCAGGCGCAGTTGTATTGTAGGTTACAATCAACGCCATTCAACGGAGTTCTTGTGAAAATTCGAAAGTCTACATTTGACTATACAGTTCACATTTCTCACAAAAACACATAATTACTACTCAAAAACTATCAATAGCCTACAACTATTGTTCATTTTAGAGTAATTTTACACATTTTTAGAAAATAAAACTGTACAGCACAACGTTCCTTTCAGTTCCCGCCAAAAACTCTAACGCTATAAACAAAATGAATTTGGCCACAGACACTAACGCAGATGGTAAGTTAGGCCATTCACAAGATTAAGTACCACCCCAACAACCGCCAGCTTTGTTCAAGTTATAATTTATGACCATTTTATTTAAAACAAAACGCTATTACTGTGCAAGGATATAGGTAGTTCCTTGCTTCTATTTATTCTGCAGACATAATTGTGCTTAAGTACCGAACTTTGATGCTGGTTGTAGGTACCTACGCCAGATTAGCTACTAGAATCTTATTGCTTTGATATTTTTAAACAAATAAATTGATTACAATAGAAATATTAAAATGGTTTTTTAATTAAATAATACGAGGTAAAAATACTTTGTAACGGGGTGATTAGCGAACATGAACAAGGTGATAATATTTATATATTTAATTAGTGATTTAGTCAAAACTTGCTCAAATAATTAAAAATATAATGAATTTCAATGCATTTACGGCGACGTGTGGTTTGCTCACTCCATTAAGCTAATAAAATCACCTGTGTCAAAGATCCCTAATAGTTAAATCAAATTTAATCCAAATTGGAATTTAATCATATTTAGACTACAGTATCCTTGGATCATTCTCCTCCAAACCAATAATCTTTTCAGATATCTCCCACAGTTTTCTAGCTTTTGCCATATCGCAAACTCCAGTAGATAGTGAACTTTCCCGACAATCAGAGAAGTATTTCCCAGTAACTTTTTCTAATGTCTCATCAACTGCCAGCATTATTGACGTCTGACAACCTTGTTTTGGTGTTTTGAAAAAGCATTTGTCTATTACTGCCAATCCCCAGCTGAAAGGCGCTGGAACTGCCCTCCAGATGCCGGTCCCAATCAATCCAGGGTGCAGACAGTTAGCTGTCACTCCAGAACCTTCTAACCTTCTCGCCAGTTCCCTGGTAAATAGTATATTAGCTTCTTTTGACGCGTAATATAGCAACGCTGGTAAAGAATTAACAGGATTTGGAACATTTAAATCGAATGAAGCGATTCTGTATAGTGACGAAGCAACAATAACAACTCGTGATGGTGAGCTTTTTTTTAGTAAATCGACAAGAAGATGTGTTAACAAAAATGGGCCATAGTGATTTGTTTGCATAGTCGTCTCGATGTTGTCTATGGTCTTGCTTTTTTTAAACGCTCCAGCGTAGCCGGCGTTGTGGATCAAAACATCCAACCGCTGTTCTGTTTTTAAAATATCGTCGGCGAATTCTCTGATCGAAGTGAAGGAACTTAGGTCCAATTTCTTGACGAACACCTTAGGGTTTTTCGTTGAATCGATGATTTCGTCTGAAATTTAGATAAGTAGAGTAAATAAAGGTGCATTATTCAATGGTAAAACCCATTGAGTACATGATAGCAGGCCCAGACAAGTGAATTCGGACTAAGCGTGCCGCAGAACAACACCAGTATAGTAGTGTTATTATAATTTACGTCTTATGATATCGTAGATGTGTAGCGACAAGCTGAATGCTTTATAATTTCATCATGTAAATGTGCCTTATGAATTCTTATCTATGGCCAGTTCCTATATTTTATATATACTATTTAGTATTCATTCTCTTGCCTTACCGTCGGTTAAAATTTGATAGTAGGGCAAATGAACGCTGGGTAAGGTATAGGAACCGGTCTTTAATTGCGTAGAAACCAATGTCCAGATAGGTCACTCATTTTCGTATTTATATGATTAATATACCTATAGATTTAAAAAACTTGAATTCTTAATATAATTGGGTTTTGTGCAAGTGACTTTATCTATACTTACATATAATAAAATTGTAGAGGTCAAATTTCTGTACAATGAAAAAAATTGCTAAAAACCGAGCCAGGGGGACATAAGAAGTGAAATAGAACTAATTTGCATTTTTTTCAAATTTTTTGTTTATCTGATTGTTTTTGTTTGTCTGTTTGTAACGGCTAATCTCCGAAACGACTGGACCGATTGAAATTAAATTTTGTATGGTGGTAGCTTATATCCCTGATCAACATCAAGAATACTTTTGATCCCGAAAAATTAAAGAGTTCACGGGAACTCTTTAATTTTGGATAGTTAAAAAAATCGCACCACGCGGACGAAGTCGTGGGCATCAGCTAGTTTAATATAATATCAGCCCATAAATGTCCAACTGCTGGGCTCATTATAGGGAGGTAACGGACAGCATACCCGCCACGCTTGTCCGAGGCGGCTGCGCAGTTTTGACACATCGGTTATCTCGATGTGCAGGTTGCATCACGATGTTTTCCTTCACCGTTTTTAGCACGTGGTAATTATAACAATATGCATATTAGATCAGAAAACTGACTAAGTGATGCATGTGTTCCGGCCAGGATCGAACTCGCGCCCTTTTCGTTGGGGACGCGTGCGCTAGCCATAACGTTACCACGACTTGAAGTCTGTGATTATTATACGATATGTTACCTATAAATACTTTTAAATAGTAGGTAGGCAGTTAGGCACTTGTTAGTAATATATATACCTCTAATCTTTTCGGCAGCGTCCAAATTCCTGCATGCCATGATAACTCTCGCTCCTCTATTAGCCAGTTCCAAAGCGGTCTCCTTTCCAATACCACTCGTGCATCCAGTAACAATCACTGTCTTTCCATCCATTCTGGTTTTCTTTAAGAAATAACCGCAAGTATACTTTGCATAGAGTCTTAACGCGAAGAGGAAGGTAAAGAGTCCCAGAAAAGCTACCAAGGCGATGATAATGATTACCGGTAGCACCCAGTAGAGGATATTTGCGTCCCACGCTCCCAATACAAACATTTCTGGAACAAATGTAAAAAAACTTCATTACTGCACACGCACCGTAAGAATAGAATACATACAGAAGAGGTTTCTGTAGCATGAATGAATGTATGAATGAAGACTCTTTATTAGGCCCCTACAAAGACAAATTCCGCGTACAGATCTGTAAAATCACATTGTATTACCTGTCGGCATTTGAACTAATTGTAATCCTTTTATGATCGCCTTCTTTGGCTCACTACTTTATTTACATACGTTTCTAGTTATTGTGGAGAACAGCCTATTGACATATTGTACTCGGCCAGGAGCATTATTAGCCACGTGTTGCGGATTATAAGTACAAGCTAATTCTAGGAAATTGTGTCGACGTTGCCAGGCGGACACATTTGCATTTGTGAAGTATAAAAAGATGGCCTGATTGAGAGAGGGGCTAGTCGGGCTACAACTACGATACAGGCGTGACGTGTGTACATTCGGGAATCAAATAGTGACGGACTTTGAGCGTTTTATTGAATTACCTTCTACAACACGTTTGGATTTGTTGTTTCGGTTATATTTGTACCTGTGTTATACGTGTTTGTATAGTTATAATAAACTCTATAATAATTCTAAGGGCATTTTAATTCGAGTCCAAACTCTTAACAATACAATTCCATTAGAACAATGGGCGGCCTCAAAGAGTACATCTATACTAATATTATAAAGCTGAAGAGTGTTTATTTGAACGCGCTAATCTCAGGAACCGCTGGTCCGATTTGAAAAATTATTTCAGTGTTCGATAGTACATTTATCGAGGAAGGCTATAGGCTAAATATCATCAGGCTAAGACTAATAGGAGCGGAGCATCAATGAAGAATGTTTCAAAATCGGCGGTTTTGAAATCAAATTCCACGCGGTCGACGTCGCGGGCACAGCTAGTTTAATATATAAAGGGGCGGCCTTATCGCTTATAGCGACCTCTTCCAGGCAGCCCGGGCATGTAGCATGTTTCTCTTGCTGAGCACAGAGTGTGAAGGCAACATCATACCAGAAGACTAATTTATTTTAAAATCGATTCCCTTGAGATACGTAGAATTATTTTAGATGGCATCTTTACTTACAAGTTGTTCCATAGTAAAATAGATTGCCCTCAATTATTAAGCCAATTTCGACTATGAGTCCCTTCGAAACCACCGCGACAACCTTTAGCACCTTTCTCTCCCCCATTATTTTTTTTTCATTAAATTTTCATCAGACAGTCAGACGCCCCACCTGATCGAAAGCGATTACCATCGCCGATGGAAACTTGCAACACGAAAGGCGCTACAAATGCGATGCTGCTCTCTAACTAAACTGGAACCTGCTCACTAATGCCGAAACAACTGGCTGTGGATTGTTTTGTCTCATCTTACGACAGGCCGCCTGCCCTGAGGAAATTGTATTATATCTCCGTTCCTGCACAGATAAGTCTGAATGTAGAAGACAAAACTTCGTCTGGTTTCTACCGCGTAGCCAAAGAAATGCTGGATACTATGACATCAAAGTAAAGGGATACCACCAGCACTCCCTATTGCTGTGACATCTATGGTCCCCGCATAATAAAAGATAGTCTGCGATATGTTACAAAATCTAACTACCGCACGCTAAAGTATTTCTATCTCATCAATATTCCTGTCATGGAGCTATGGCTTTACTTTGTCAGTGGTTTTAAGGTCAAGTTGACGATCAATTCTACTACGTTGCTATTAGACTATTGCTCTAATTATGGAAGAAGTGTTCTTCTTCAATTTTATTTTCAAAGGTATTTTAAGGGTGGGGGGCGCCCCTTGAGAATAAATATATAAAATATTCTAATAAACTACTACTACAAAGGAAAGTTTACGGGGGTAGGATAAAATGTCTGTCCAAATACACCAGCGCCTCGTCCTTTTCCGACACAACCGCTTGCTCCCAAATAACAATGTATAAGTAAAAAATAGACTCCAGGTCGCTGTCTGCGGGGAGCGTGCACAAAATGCCGGCCGCATTTCCACGTTGATGAGCTCTAGGCCCCCACGGCCTCAGGGCTTTAAACCCGAGCAACAAATATGTACCCAATGGATACATATTTGCGGCGCGCTCCGGCTGTCACAGCTGTGACTGGGAGATGGGAAGCCGCCAAAGTATTAACACAAGTTGCGTCCCATACTAAGGGTCCTATCTTCCATGGCAACAACGACATTTCAACTGGTCTCTTGCCATCGTCACGGCACAGCCCATTCGGTTATTAATTATATTACGCGTGAGCAATCACTCCGTGCGTCTTCAAGGCAATTCCGCGCAATACCGTCTTTGTCTTTTTGACGCGACAAAAAAGTACTCTCGTATGAATGGGGTAACAATCGAAAACAATATGTTCTAATTCTGTATTTGTATTTCGAACATAAAGACTTCACAACAAATCCAATACAATGTATAAACATTGCATGCATTGAATACCAATCACGTATTCATCGAACCAACAATAGAATTGCACAATCGATTTTGATGAATTGTAATATGTAATTTCGTGTTAATTGGTCAAGAACGAAAAAAGGTTCTTTAAGGTTCGAAACTCTATATAAATAAGGCCGTTAGTTTTTAGGGTTCCGTTACCATTTTACCAACAACTGAAACCTTACGAAATTTCGTCTATTGGTCTGTCTTGGTATGCTAATGCAAGTCATTTTTATCGGGAATTAGGTACTACACCAGTAGGCAATACAATTATTTTCGTAGTAAATATATAAAAAAAACTATGAATTAATATTTTTAAATTTTAGTTTATATTAATTTATAGTTAGTTTTATTTATTTTATTTAGTTTAATTTATTTTCAAAGTAGTTTAAATTAATTTTAATATTAATCTTTTATTTCTTTCAAACTGATCTTAAAACCATAGTCTTGAGGGGGACTAGATAGAATACAATATAACTAAGTCTTCTTATATTGTATTAGTTTGTAAAGTCTCTATTACACAATATTATTCATTATTGTATAACCTTTCAAAGATATTTTTGAACTTAAAATAGGTATTTTAAAGTTCTGATCAGCAATTTGTCGTTTTGGTATAATGCTAATTGTAGATGCATCAACGCAGTTAAACACATTGAGTTTGTTTTTAGTTGATGGCTGCAATGCCATTATGCATTTTGCCAATGTCGTGTGAATAGAAAAGACAGGTGATATAAATCATTGAGTTATAACATGTCCAATTTGATTGAAAGGCACATAACTGAAAGGACACGCCAATATGCAATGACATTAAATTAATCAAGTTCATGTCTACTTAGATCTCTTTGTTTACTTCATGCAAACAGCTCTGTTCACAGAGCTATTTGAATAAACACTATTTTAATTAACTTCAGTTACGACTAGTTACTATCCGTGCAGGAACGGAGAAATAATACAATTTCCTGCGGCCGGGTGGTTTGTCGTAAGAGGCGAAAAAAGAACCCACAGCCAGGTGGTAGGGCGTTTGCCCACCAGGTTCTAGTCTCCCTTAATAGAACAGCAGCGCATTTGTAGCACATTTGTTGTTGCAAATGTCCATAGGCGATGGTAACCGCTTTCCATCAAGTGGGCCATCTGCCCGTTTGCTGAACTCATGCAATAAAAAAATTAAAAAAGTTACTAACGATGGACAAACGAATGACACAGACACAGTCACAACACACACGCACACACAACACAGATGTACGCGCCGTGCATTGCTTTCGTTCACTCCTTCCCGTTCCGTATTAAAAATCTCCCCCCTCTACCCAGCTCCCGCACCAAAAGAAGACGTTGCAAAACTCGCTCGCTACGCACGTACGCAAACTAAAAAGTTACTAGGTACTCAAAAATATTAAAATAAGTGCTCAAAATCAATCCATCCGCGCCGCGACGTGTTATAACTTAATATATTCTCAAACTAGAAGATGTGAGAGAGTGTTATACTGGTGCCTGCTCATAGCTATCGAAGGACACGAACAATTTGTGTAAGGTGCGTACCCTTTTATCTCACAACAGACACAACACAAACGCACACATATTACATCTATTACAAAAATTATTAAATTCTAGACAATTAAAATTGTAAGGCACCGACACACGTACATAGTGTTTCGCGATACAGGCTAGTCCAATATAGTGTATTATCTATGGGCTAGTCCTAGTGCGGTACCTATGTAAGCGTTATTTCTGTATGAACCTTTTGACAATAAATTGATTTGATTTGACTGTTTGTTTTATTCACAATCGGGTGTATCAACTTCATAGACCTAATACAAATTGAAAGACAGAAATGAACCGTCTATATTCGTTGGCGCCACTTGGAAAATATAGATAGATAGAAACGTCTCATAGAAATTAGTGTATCGTCTATGGTTTTTTTTTTGTTTTGAGGCGAGGGAAAATGCTTAACCGATTTACGCACACTTTGGGCCGCTGCTAGGAAACGGCACGCGTCGATCGGGGGCGACAACACTAGCAATAGTATGCTTTGTTTGTGCTCCGTCCGCGATCGATGACACAGAGTAGTGTGGAGACTCCGAGCGATGCTACACAACCTCAATACCCACTAAAAACCCCCCCCTCCCTGTCGACCCTGCGCTTTTGTTTGTGATAGAAAGACTGAGATATAGAACATAGTTACGCAACAGTCTATCCAGCGCAATAAAGTGCCTGGAGTGTGCCCTGGGAGAACACACCCCACTTCGAGACGGGGGTCGATGAGTCCCTTGCTTTCCTAGCAGCTAAGGGCCCCCCCTAACGGAACCTAACTCAGGGAGGGAAGTAATGCGCGTACATGCCTCTCCAGGTGCCAGCTGAAGGCCGGCGACCTCGAGAAGAGACCGGAGCACGCGCCGAAGGACTTCGCTCCCTGTCCCGCTCTGCGGCCTCCTTGAGAGACATTACTGCCTCACAAAAAGTAACCGCAGCTTCCCAGCGGTCGTCGCTCTGCAACGTGGCCGTTACCAAGTCACCGAGCGATCCGACGGCTCCTACGTGCGCCTCGAGATCGAAACGCTGTGGCGTCCATGCGGCGCACTCGATCAGCGTGTGAAGCGCCGTGTCGGGTGCGCCGCACTGGCGGCAGTCCGGAGAAGGCAAGCAGCCCACAATGTGATACAGATACTGATCGAAACAACCGTGTCCGGTGAGTATCTGCGTCATCTTGAAGGTCAGGGTTCCGCTGGTGCGGGTGAACCATTCCTCCAGCTGTGGCCTGATTGCGTCCACCGTAAAGCCGCCGGCCGTACCATCTATGGTCTATATCAGGGGTCGGCAACCTTTTGAGTCGGAAGAGTCAAAAATACAATTTCATAAACTTCAAAGTTTTCAAAGAGCCACAATATTTTTCTTGGCAACAATAAATATTACTTGCATAAATTAAGTGTTTGATAAAAACAAACAAATCTATTTGTTCATATATAAGTAGTGTTTTTCACAACAAAAAGATAATATTTATGTGACATTATTATTATTTTTAAATAAAAAAATGAAAATAATTAACTTACAAGACTAACAAACAATTAGGCAAACAAACGCAATGAAAGCCATGTCATTTTTTACATATCGAGAGCTTCATAACATATAGGGGTATATGCAAAAATGCAAACAAAAAATATGCATGTTACAATTTAGGAGGTCTTACCAGTATGCAAGTGTACCTAAGAAGAAGGGTATTCCGAATTCCAACCTTATACAATTAACTAGTTTGTTTTATTCACAATTTTGTGCATTGTGTAAAACTGCACTTTTGTCTGTACGCCCATTTGTTATGCAGCCCTCAATGTATAATTAAAGAGCTCTATATCCAAAGAGCCACATGTGGCTCGCGAGCCGCAGGTTGCCGACCCCTGGTCTATATGATTGTGGTATATTTTAATTTTATTTGTTGCTATGGGGAGAGATCTTTATAAATATTAATTAACATGCTAACTGACTTCAAACAGTTTATTTTAATTTTAAAAAGAAATACAATAATAATACGACTGACCGATATGACACATAGACAAGAGGAAGAACAAAAATAGACAATATAAACTTATTAACTAGTGATGTGGATACACTATAATCAGCTTAATATTTATTTAATTGAAAAAGAGCTGATTCAGTAGTACCAAGTAATCGTATATAAGTACGTACACTGTTTACAGATGATGTAAAAATTGCACATGTTCAGAATCCGTACACTGCATTTCCCGCAAAGAAGGCTTACTACTTATTAGTATATCCGAAACCACGCTGATGTTCGATGATAATGAAGATTGAATGCAACTGATCAATTTACAAATGCACTACGCGTTATAATTATTATGATTAGTTAATTTAATTATGTAGTGAAATAGTCTCTAATTAGTTATTATTAGAAATTGGTAAATAGCTTTCTTGAAAGTCACAATTATTTCACTTTTCCCAAATAATAATATTGAAATTATAGTTATCCTTATCCTCTAAATCTTTAATTATGAAGTGAATCCACGAACGAATGCAGGAACGGAGAAAAAATACAATTTCCTGCGGCCGGGCGGCCTGTCGTAAGAGGCGACAAAACAACCCACAGCTAGGTGGTAGGGCATTTGCCCGACTGGATTGCTACCACCCCTGGTCTAAACCATGTCGCCATAACAACCTTGAGTTGTGTTCCGGCATTAGTGACCAGGTTCCAGTCTCCCTTAAGAGAGCAGCAGCGCATTTGTAGCACCTTTGGTGTTGCAAATGTCCATAGGCGATGGTAACCGCTTTCCAACAAGCGGGCCGTCTGCAATATAAAAATATTAATGATAATTACTTTGAAATGTAAATAACATGGAGGAAGAATAGTTTTCCATGGTAATAGCCAAGATGTCGTACTTTATATTTGTTAATGCTCCAATACTTCCTCGAAATAACAAGCCTTAAATGTTAAGAATAATAAGTTATGATCACGTTTCTCTATAAGGAAACCGGAAAATAAAGTTCACCATATCTTTTGTTGATATTTCCTAAAATACGTCATCATTGCAAAGATTTTGTTGTGGGGGATTACAGCGCGTGATTGCAGGGCGTTGATTTTCGGACCCTCTCTATGAATTAATTACATCCAAAATTCCAAAAACGCCGTGGTATCTTAGTGATTAGCGCATGGGTTTACATCAGCGTAGCCAGATTTTTTTTACTATGTCGGGATTTTGGAAATTTATGATTGAAAAAAGCGGGATTCTTTCGTCGAAAGTATATTATCAAAAGTTTTTGAATATTTGTCTTTTTATTTGAGTTCTAATTACGTCCACGTGAAAATTTATTTTAATAAAAATATGATAATTTAAATCAGATTTACCCGACTCAACTATTTATCGTTAAACAAGTAGTCGTCTTATTCGACTTCTGAATAAAAAAATAGTCTTGGATTGAGTGTTACAAATTGCAACTTACAATAAGAGAATAATTTTATTTTTATGAAATACTTATTCATGATATTTCTGTGAAGATGTAACTTCTTCCTTTTTCTCTTGAATAAAGATGAAGAACTCTTCACAGGACTGTAGATTAAACTGGATGCGAAATGTCGCTTCCTCAACACTCTGCACGCACGATCGAGTTGTCCCCGAAAGCGGAACTGAACCTGTCCCTCGCGGGATATTTAATTTTGTTTTAAAAATCAGGACGTCTGGCAACACTGATTTCCAGTCATCCTGTCGGAAAGCATGCATCATTTAGCAGTTTTCTGACCTAATAGGTATGCATATAATTACCACGTAATAAGCGTGGCGGATATACTGTCCGTTCCTCAATAGTGGGAAGCCCGAGGCCAGCAGTGGGACGGCTATGGGCTGTATTTATTAATGATCAGGATAATGTTTATTAGCAGACTAAAAAACCAAATGGCTAATGGGTGAATGTCTCGCCAATCGGTAGCCGAAGGCTGAAGGCTAAACTGTCAACTTGTCGGTTTTCGATTTTATTCGACAATCATCAGCCAGCTGGTTGTGGTTGCCATCTTAGGCATGGTTATTTTGTGAATAACCGCTAATTAGCTGGCTTTTAAAATAGCTACTCACTACACGACCACACAAGGGACATAAAGTAACGCATTGAAGTGTATTGAATTTGTGGAGGGGCAGCCATAGCCCCTGCACAATTTTTCAATACAAGCTAAATCAAGAATACGAGTTATGAAACACCAACCCGGTCAAGCTTTCGTTTGTGGTATGGATTGTAGTGAGAATGCGGTGTAACTAGAAACTTCGCCCAGGGAGTCGGTAATACTACAACCAGGAGGCCTAAAGCGTCCACTTATGGAGAATGGCTTAGTTGAATTGACATGTGTCTAGATATACTGGCAGGTGTTAAACAGCATGAAATCCCACTTTATTTTAAAATCTTTCATATCGTAATACGAATCTGCAAAAGCAGCAAAAACTACTGCCATTGATGCGATTCGAACAACAAGCAACGTAATATACCTTCCACCCATTTTAATATTATATAAAACTTTAGAACTAGGCATGTTTGCTGAAGAGTTTCTTGCGCCGCTTCTTCTCTTCAAGTCACAACATGTTGTGAAGCGGTGGTAAATTAGATTAGGCTCCCATAGAGTAAATAATATCCATAAACAAAATTAAAACTAAATAATTAAAATGAACAAGTTCGCGGTAGGCTGAATAAAAACTTTGACAATACACGTTAGACAAATGTCACCTTTGTCTTCCGTGACCACGGCCACTGAAAAGCGGCCGAAACGTCGGATAAACCAAAATCAAATCAATTACCGCGCTTAAAACCGTTAAAACGTAGTTTTATTATAAAACTAAATACTTAAAAATAAACTAAATTATAAATAAATTACACTACAAACAATAACTTAGAAATTAAATACTACTTAATACTATATTACTAATTAAATATAAACATTTACAAGTAAAATATGTGTCCAGATCGCTGGTGGTGGATATATAAATAAACTGGAGCGTTTTCAAAAGTCACGCGAGACTTCTTTCAATCGCCTTGAAAGGTATCGATAAAGTGACCCCAAAGTCTCAACCCCGAAAGCCACCATCACCGATGGATGCATATTTGCGGCGTTTCAGGGTTTCTTGAAAATAAAACTAAATTATACTTCATTATAAAATTAAATATAAATTAAATATAAAGATATTTGCAGGTTAAAAGTAAAGTCTACTTATCTCAAATAGACACGTAAACTTTAGTTGTAGCGTCAACGTAAACTTTCGTACGATGTACATAAATAATAAAATATTATTTATGTACATATCAGTATTCTACTTATAGTCTTGAGGGACTATGGGTAGAATACAATACAAATAAGTTAAGTTTTCTTACATTGTATTCAATAGTATGTAATTTATATTATAGTTATTCAATAATATTTTTCATTATATAAACATGTATTAAATCCTGTATGGCGCTCTGTTGTTCGTGCCTACCCCGCAAGGGACCTGGCGTGAAGTTATGTATGTATGTATTAAATCCTCTTAGAATCACAACGTGTATTTCCCTATTTACGTAATTTCGCCCATACGGCCTTATTTAAAATGAAATGAAATTTATTAGCATATAAGTAGTGCATGGTTCATATAAAATCACAAAAATACAGAGAACAGTACAAATGGCGTCCCAAGGGAAACTCTGTTTCCCGCGCTAGGTCTCCTAGTGGCGAGCCACAGTAGGATTCGCTTCGGTCATATAATTCTCATCATTGCTGATAGTATTACATTAATGCAATGTCTTTGTGTAGTGAAAATTTATATGTATAAATAATATTTTCTATTCTTAAATTAAAAAATAGACTACCTACCACATTTTTAGCATATAAATGAATTGCCCTGATACGACTAAAATTAACCTAACTTATCTGTTAACCGATTTAATTGGAACAAACAGTACTTAAAGTACAATTTGATAAAGAATTCTAATTACTGTGAAATAATATCGTCATGTGAAAATATATCACTGCCTACTTTGCTTACCTACTTTTGGTGATTGATCTCTTCACTAGATATAAAAATATAACGCACTCTGTTAATTTTTTTTCACACGAGCACACTGCAGTGCGCGTAACTTCAGACTGGCACTGACACACTGACTACTGTAGTTAATGTACAGTGTAGTGAGTGCTGAGTAGGTGTCAAGTCTGGTGATTTTGGTTCAAGTAAGTTCAAACCCCCACGACTAGTCTGTGGTTGAGTGGACTAAGACTGACTGCAGCGCGGAGGTTCCGGGTTCAATTCAGTTCAAAAATTCCGTGATTTCCAGGGCCGTCTTCCTCCCTCTTACCAGCGCCTAAGAGGCCATCCACTAATTACGTCACATGAATTTCATGTTTTTTGACCCCTCTCCCGTTACAGCTGGTCCCATTCGTGAGAGTCCTCCCTCCCTAATGTGATATCACATATTAGGCAATTATACATCAAGAAATTATTAAATTAAAACAGCAGTACCGTGATCTTATACTACCTATATACAAAGCTGAAAAGTTTGTTTGCTTGAATGCGCTAATCTCAGGAACTACGGGTCTGATTTGATAAATTCTTTCATTGCTAGATAGCCCATTCAACGAGGTAGGCTATAGGCTTATATATCATCACGCTAAGGCCAATAGGGACGGAGCACCAATGAAGAATATTTTAGAATATTTGCATTTAAATTATTTTTAAATAATTTAAACATTATGTTTATAAAAATAATATCAAATCACAAAAATAACATTTTTAAAAATATCGTGCAGCATTCATACCTTGCCCTAGCTTTTGTGCCATATTTTTCTCTCTATTCCAATGTTTACTGGAAGAGATCGCTGTCAGCAATAAGACCGCATTTGTACCGAATTCTAAGCTGTTTTTTGTATTATTTCATTAATATTATTAGTATAAACTAATATTTAAATCTGGAGAGTTTATTTGTTTCCTTGAACGCGCTAATCTCAGGATCTACTGGTCTGATTTGAAAAATACTTTCACAGCTAGATGGGCCACTTATCGACGAAGGCTATAGGTTATATATCATCACGCTAAGACCAATAGGAGCGGAGCACTAATGAAGAATGTTTCAAAATCGGGGGGTTTTTTTAAACTATTTTTTTTTAAACTATTCCACAGGGACGATGTCGCGGGCAGAAGCTAGTACTTATATAAAATACATACACTCAACACTGGTGGATGTTTTTTTTTTAGTTCGAAATGATACAATCGTATACAGTGGTCAGCAATTGTTTCTTTCGGTTACATTTTTTTCGTCGAGCCCTCGTAACGTGCAATAAGATATGATGCAATAAGAAACTCCTTTCCGAAAATATTTATAGTCTTTTATTTCTTTTAATTAATTTATCATTATTAATAAACTGCAGAACTATTTATATATCCACATACAACACACTTATTTATATATTACCGATGCATTTCAATAGCATTTATGAACTATTATTGAATGACTTGCTGTTGATAATTCTTTGTCGACTTTCGAAAGTTGCGAAGTTTGTACTTCACACATCTTTTGTTAAATACTTGATTGTCCCTTTTGTTAACGACATACATCAACGACTAGAAAGTTATTACACAATGACGGACATCTTCAAGTTTATTTGTGTTACTTATATACATGTAGCGAGTTCCGTTTAAGCTTGTTCCCTTTAGTGAAAACTTTTACTACGAAATAGGTACAATACCTACTACAAATAGTAACATAATGAAAAACTTATTTCTGATAAGCTCGTAAGTCTTACATGACTATATACTTCGTTAATACCTCAAATCCGTTTTATCCGTACAGGAATGGAGAGAGAATATAATTTTTTGCGTCGGGGAGGGCCTGTCATAAGAATCGATAAAACAACTCAGCCATGTGGTAGGGTAGTTGCCCAAATGGATGGCTACCACCCCTGGTCTAGAGTATTCCGCCAAAACAACCTTGAGTTTCGTTCCGGCATAAATGGCCAGGTTCCAGTCCTCGTTTAGAGAACGGCAGCTCATTGTTAGCACCTTGGGTGTTACAAATGTCCCTAGGCGATGGTAACCGCTTTCCACCATGTGGGCCGTCTGTCTGTTGAACTCAAGCAATAAAAAATATAAGTACCTATTCTATTTTTGTTTCTCATTTGGTATGAAAGTATTGCAAATACAAAACGCGACCTGCAAGTTTAGCGACACACCTGCGAAAGGTTCAGCAGCGGAAAGTTCAGCTAAATACGCCCACTGTTGCGGCGACGCTGGATTTAGGATAACAATGGACTGTGTTAATTTTGTAGGAAGAGAAGTGTTGGGCAATTTAGATGAGAATGTGAGATTGAGCATGTACGTACCTGATTAATGGGCATGAAAAGCAGCTGCTCCTCGCTTTCACTTCCTCTTTACTTGTTATAAAATATTTATAGTATTTAATTTTATGTCTATTTATTTTATATTTTTACACTATAAATATATATATATCGAGTTAAAAAAATTCACCCTTATGCCAAAGAGGCGCCACCCTATTTAATGTATTTCGACGTACACTTTTTCATAGGCTGAGTCTATTCGTACGGGTACCGTACGAATAAATATAATTTATTCGTCCAGTGCCCGTACAAATAGTCACGTCGAATGGCTGAGTCTATTAATACGGGTACTGAAAATGTTCTTAAAAAGGCTCGGCCAAAAAAAAACCTGACCTAACCTAATTAAAGATTGAAAATAAGTATTTTACGAAGTTTTTCCAATCCATACAAGTTATTTTTGGGTGAAAATTATTTTTGGGTGGTTATAAAAAAAATAACCACGAAGGCTAAGGCGAGTGCTCCGCTTCGCTTCGCACTCGCTTAGCCTTCTAACCTATATTAAAAATGTTCCGATTTGTTCATAATAAATAAATGTGCCGTGTATCTATACCCCACCCTCATTTTAGAATTTATTTATTTTTATTTTCATGTTTTCAATAATTCTTTAAAATATGTCATTAAAAAAAAACCTAACCTAACCTAATTAAAAAACAAGCTAATCATCCAATTCATTCTTAATTTTTTTTTAAATAATTGAATGTCTGTACGAATAAATATAATTTATTCGTCCAGTACCCGTACAAATAGTCACACCGTTTTTCATATACACAGATAATTCTCCTTACCTCTACCCTCCATACTATGAATTATTACTGGTCGTAATCAATAAACTGACAGCCGAAATTCCGATGACATAAGGAAACAAACATGCGAAATTCATATCGTCAAACAATCAGCTAATATAATTAAAAGTTATATAATTTTACAATAAAAAAAAAACTTTTTATATCACACGAAAATGTCTAATTTCGAATCACCCATACCTCTATCGGAGATTGAGTCTGTGCTGGCATGGGTGGACACATTCAAATTGTCAAAAGTCACTAAGAAGATTAATAGGGACTTTTCTGATGCAGGTATTTTTATTTTCTTTTTAGGTGCGGTATACATATACGGCACCTTGATTTCAAGTATTTGGAGCGTTAGGGGGAAGGGTAGGGAGGAATATTTACCCCTTCTATAATCCCTATGTCAAGAAAATGTGAAATAGTTCTTGAGATATTAATGTTTTTATAAAAATAACCTCACTTATGTTTTTCACGGCTGCGACTTAACAATCTAATACAGGAATTTTAAGTAGTGGGGTGGTGAAGTGGGGAGGGGGGGGGAGGCACACTTGCCTTTACAACAACCCAACATAACCTCACTTATTTTCACTGAGTTTTCCGTTAATATTGCACTTCTATCATAGGTCCAAAGCTGAAAACTTCTTTCAAAGTAAAAAAAAAAGCCAGTAATCAACATAAAAAAGCCAAAATAACCAAAAACCTTAAATTGGATAAAAATGAAGAAAAAACACAATAGAGCACATTCATATACACTACAAGAGTAACCATTCAAATTCTAGTCTATCTAATCTAATTTCAAATTTAATTGACGCATAATTACAAATTACATGCTAGACATATAAGCAATTGATTAAAAAGTGACGCATAATTAAAGCATTAAAAAGACGGCTTTTTAGAATTAATTGCCGCAATAAAATATATTTATAAAGTTAATTAATATATATTATAGAAACCATGTTTTATTTAAAGAGATCCTTTACCTGATAATAGAGCCGAGCAAGCGTAGTGAGCGTGCCGCGGCAGCGGCCGGCGAGTGCCAGAACCGACTGTAACCATTTACTATTTTTTTATACACACAAACAGATACGACGCCTTAAAAGCCTCGCATGAAACATTTGTTTTATTTATCAATTTAGTGGACGACTAGCAAGGTGGTTTTTAATATGCCAATGAATCAATATATTAATGATATCAATTTTTAAACACATTGCTGAACAATTTTAATTTTATTTTAATTTTAGGTTAAACAAATTAATGCGATTACGTACAAAACAAACATAGTCTTTATTGGTCGCCATTTTGAATGGTTACTCTCGTAGTGTATATGAATATGCTCTATTGTGTTTTTTCTTCATTTTTATCCAATTAAGCTGGTTTTTGGTTATTTTGGCTTTTTTATGTTAATTACTGGTTTTTTTAACTTTGAAAGAAGTTTTCAGTTTGGACCTATGATAGAAGTGCAATATTAACGAAAAAATCAGTGAAAACGAGTGAGGTTATGTTTATTAAAAAAAAAAAAATCGCGATCGCCGGACCTTAGGGGTTGTTGTAAAGGCAAGTGTGCCTCCCCCCCCTCCCACTTCACCAACCCACTACTTAAAATTCCTGTATTAGAAAGCTATACATTTACCTTTTTCACTAATATTTCACAAGTTTTTATTCAAAATAAGTTCCACTGGAGAACACTTTTTGAAGGTCATAGAAGTTAAAATTTAATTTTACTTCCTAGTCTATGTACACCGCTTCGCAACGTGTTATTGCTGTTAAGGAGAAGAAGCGGCAAGAAACTCCCCAGCAACACGTCTAGCTAAATATTGTTTTTCTTTATATTTCTTATTCTATTTATATTTAAATTTATTTTATTTAAAGCTTAAAGACCTAGACACAATATAAGGTAAGAAAAATATTATCATAGTTATAATAATGACATGACGAACTAAACTGTCATGCTGCAATATATCTCCATTTTAAATTCTTTATAAGCTTGGCAATATAAAATATTGCATGTGGACCTATGAAATAAGTCGTTGGTCCAAAGTTAAAAAAACCAATCAAAATCGAATAGTTAACATATAAAGATCTATAATACTTCTTATGGCAGGTCGAAAAATTATGTACCCTTCAACAAACAGTTGAGATTATTAACAGAAACGTATATAATACTTGATTAAAAACAATCGGTATACTACTGCATATGTTGTCCACTTAGAACCACTATAAACTATACAAACAGATAGATATAGAATAACTACACAAACACGAATAACACAGGTACAAATATAACCGAACACAACAAATCCAAACGTAATGTAGAAGAAGGTCGTAATTCAATAAAATGCGCAAAGTCTGTCACTAATAGTTATTCCCGAATGAACACACGTCTCGCCTTGATAGTTCTCGCTTGACTGCCACCTCCCTCAATCGGGCCATTGGTTTATACTACACAAATGCAATAAGACCGTCCGGCGACGTGGACTGAATTTCCTAGAAACTTGTAGAAGAAGCTTGTACTTTAAAATCCGCAACACCTGGCTAATGATTACAATACAACAATAGACCGTATGCCAATAAAGAAGTAAACAAAAGAAGACGATTACAAAAGAATTACAATAGTTTCAATGTTATTAGTTATTAGTTCAAATGCCGACGGGTAATAAATGTGCTTTTACAGATATGCAGGTGTGAATTTGTTTTTGTCGGCGCCTAGGTTTGTGCAAAAAGTGCATAAACACTCACAGATAGCCTAAAATCTACATGCATATTTCAGTCTTGCTAGCAGAAATCCTAAGCGTATACTATCCAAAGCTGGTGGAAATGCACAACTATCCACCGAGGAACAGCCACTCACTGAAGTTAAATAACTGGATGACCCTTAACAGAAAGGTGCTTAAGAAGTTGAAATTGAACCTATGCTTGAATACCATGGAACAACTTGCAAATTGCGCGCCTGGGGTCATTGAAAGGGTTTTAGTAATGGGTAAGTGGTTTTAGTACGGTCTTGAAAAGAGTTCTCAAAACCCAAAACGTAATATGGAAATCGTTCTAAACTCAACATAAATTACAAATAATTTTTCCATTCATTTTTAACGTTATATTGTATACTAGCGGCCCGGTGCGGTTTCATCCGCACTCTGTCCCGCTTCCGTAATATATAGCGTCATGTTATATGGCCTATGACACTCCCTGTTAACGTAGCTTTCGAACAGTAAAAGATTTTTTTTTATCTGTTTAAAAGATCCAGAGATTACCCTCTACAACGTCAGAAACTCACAAACTTTACCACTTTATAATATTAGGATAGATAACATTTTTATTTAAATTAAATACTTATGTCGACAATTAAAATTGCTTAATAAATTTTGTTTTCAACTTTACACTGATTTTGTTTCAAAAAATTGTTTATAATAATGAAACATCAAAAAGTGAGGGTAGAAAGGCCTGTGCTGCCATTTAGTTGTATATGATTCAGGAGCTTAAATCGTTTCCTGCTTCTTGAGTCGTAATCCTCATTCCTGAGGGTCGTAAACTTTTCCCACTAATTTTTCTTGCACTATTTCGCGCCATTGGTGACGATCACAATATGCAGTCATCGTACACGGAATCTTTGAGTATATCTGATCGAATTAACGCATTGGACTGCGGCCCAAAGATCTTTATCCTTCTATTTATCTAGTGGACATTGGTTTTTCTAAATTGCCTCCCTGTTTTTTGGCTTATATTCGAGACACCCAAGAATCTTATGGATGCAGATAGATGGTAGTGTTGATGTTATATTTCTATCGTTTAACTTTTGGAATTATTAGTGATAACGTTTGGAGCTTTCAATATAAGTATTAAAGAAACGATAACTTATTGAATGATAATTTGCTTTTAGTTCGTGAAAAAATACGCCGTGATGAGGAACTAAACAAAAGTACTAAAGACGCTGAACAGAATGTATCAAGTGGCGGAAGTTATTATGAAGCTTGTGGCGACGATGGTAAGCAAAGCAATTTTCTAAATTGTCATTGTGAACAGTAAGTTAATACAACCTGTCAAAAAATTAATGTTATTCAGCAAAAATCACTCAGCTGTAAGGTCTCCGACTCTATATTGTGCGTCTTGTAAGATAAACTTTGCTATCTTATTGTTAGAAATCTTGTTTTTCAGAACATGTCTTGGTGGTACCATTAAAAACCAGAGTGAACGGTGTACTAGAAACTGTACAACAGAAAGTCGTAAGCTATAATTCGTATCAAACTCTAAAAGTACAATTGAAAGATGCTACTGATGGTTCTGAAGTACTTAAACAAAAGGTAAACTTCACGTTCTTTGAAACTATTTAAATTCATAAAAACTTTTTATGAGAGCCACCTTATATTTACAATTCCTTTTCAAACACAATTTTCAAAACCATCTGATTTACATAAACTCATGTCATATTTATTTAATAGGTGGAACATCTAGATAACCTTCTTAAACTAAAAGATGAACGAATAGAAGAATTACAAAAACAGCTTGAAAGAAAACAAAGTCGACGTAAAGAAGTAGAAGCTTTACAAAACAGTCTAGCAGTTCCATTTGAAACTATACAAAGCCCCGCACATATCACAGAAAATGTCATTCCTCTCGTTAAATCTGTTTCATTAAAAAACATAGACAGTAAAACGTCAAAACTTGAAGAAGTTAAAATAACCAAAGAAGAATCAAAAGAGTCAAGAATACCTGTGCTTAAAGTGGAATCTTCTAGACTATCCAAGCCTAGTCTAACAGAAGTATCTGATATAGATCTAAAGAAAGCTTCTATCAAAGATATACCTAATGCGAATTCAGAAAGCAAAACAGATGTGGATAAAATTAAATCTGAAGTTTTTAAAGAAATAGAGATAATTGACGAACGAACATATTTTGTTCAAGATTACGAAGAATTCAAAGACAGCGAGCAGGGGGGTATTGTTACAATCGAAGAGACAATTAAAAAAGAAATAAAAGATATTACAACACCTATAGAATATGCACAGGACTTTAGTTATGTTAATTAAGTATTATGAATATTTACAAATATACATAATCTAAACCTAGCAAAAGCGGGTGATTATACAAATTTGCCTCACCGAAAGATAATAACGAAAGAATTTTAAGAGATTTTCTAAACGCACTGACTTTATTATACCACTGATTTCTTCGAAACTTTAATGTCTACTTTAAATTGTGTTCTGGATTCAGATCTATTTTAAATGGTGTTGGATTTAGATTCTATAAAAACTTATCAAGTTGCACCTCGGAAATTACCTATCAATTTTTATTTAATTAATTTAAAAGTCATCGTTTTTGTCAATGTTTTTATTAGTTTATAGTTTGTTACTTGTGATTTAGAATACATTATATACAAAAAGTTTGTCATTTATTATCTTAAGTTTGCTTGAAATATATCTAGCAGACTTGGATGCTTCTTTAATATCTTCGTAATTTCTTGTAATCTCGAGTTCGTGAAGTTCTGTGTGTTCTTCATGTCTCTAAAACATAAAATGTTTCCATAATCGTAATTTTGATATCATTTTGTGAGACTAACGTAATAAAGGACTAAGGTAGACTGTTATTAATAGGGCTTTTGATGCGGTTGCCTTCGCGTTTTCGACTCGGTGTACCAAGGAAACAGTCAATAACAAGGACAATGGCAGACGGCCCACCTGAGCTACGACAAGAGAAACAACGACCACGTTTACGACCGCGATTTTTTCCGTTCCACTTGCTTGCTGGCGTCACAATCGTAAACTCAAGTGGAACGGCTATGCGACCCACCTCTTAACATGGGTCGTTGTGAGCGCTGCGTGAGCGAAAATCATGACGTTTTCGCCAGCCCATAAGCACCTTGGTCTCCATATGGAACGGCAAACGGAGCATTTTGGGCGTTGTGAGATACTGATGGAACGCGCCTCTGATAGAAAATGATCACCGTCGCCGTCGCTTATGGAAACTGCAACATTAGGGGCTCGTCAACTTATCTCCAGCCATGAAATGAAATAGGGTTGATAGTCAAATTCAAATAAGACATTTTTGAACATCTTACAAAAACGCAGTCTCCTAGAAGCGGAGCAAGTTTGATGTCATACGTGTCAAATAGTGCATTATTAATTAATTTATTACTAGCTGACCCGGCGAACTTCGTACCGCCATATTTTGTGAATTCCTAAAAGACTTTCTTTCATGACACAAAAACAAAATCACCATAATCGGTCCAGGTGATTAGGAGGATTCTAGAACCCGATCTCAGCGCCACCTACCGGTTCTAATTGCGAATCTAAACCATCCGGGAACCCACTCAAACACACAAAACAAAATCACCAAAATCGCTCCAGGTGATTACGAGGATTGTAGATCCCAATCTCAGCGCCACCTACCGGTTCCAATTGTGGATTTAAACCATCCCGGGACACACTCAAACACACACACAAAATTTCATCAAAATCGGTAAAGTCGTTCTCAAGTTATGCGCTTACCAACACATTTTGCGATTCATTTTTATATATAAGATTACTTGTAGTGGTGGAGTGCTGGTGCTTTCTCGGCCGGCGGCTTTACGGTGGACGCAATCAGGCCACAGCTGGAGAGATGGGTCACCCGCACCAGCGGAATCCTGACCTTCAGGACGACGCAGATACTGACCGGACACGGGTGTTTCGATCAGTATCTGTGGCGCATTGTGGGCTGCTTGCCTTCTCCGGACTGTCGCCAATGCGGTGCACCCGACACGGCGCTTCATGCGCCAGTCGAGTGCGCCGCATGGGCGCCGCAGCGTCTCTAACTCGAGGCGCACGTAGGAGCGGTCGACTCGCTCGGTGTCTTGGTAACGGCCATGTTGCAGAGCGACGACTGCTGGGGAGCTACGGTTACTTTTTGTGAGGCAGTAATGTCTCTCAAGGAGGCCGCAGAGTGGGACAGGGAGCGAAGTTCTTCGGCGCGTGCTACGGTCTCTACTCGAGGTCGCCGGCCTTCAGCTGGCACCCGGAGAGGCAGGTACGCGCATTACTTCCCTCTCTGAGTTAGGTTCCGTTAACGGGGGGCCCTTAGCAGCTAGAAAAGCAAGGGACCATCGACCCCCGTCAACGAAGTGGGGTGTGGTCTCCCAGGGCACACTCCAGGCACTTTATTGCGCTGGATCGACAGGGTGTAACTATGTTCTAAATCTCAGCCTTTCCAACACAAACAAAAGCGCAGGGTCGTCACGGGAGGAGGGGGTTTTTAGTGGGTTTTGGGGTTTCTCGCTCGTGTAGCAACGCTCGGAGTCGCCACACTATTCTGTGACGTCGATCGCGGACGGAGCACTGACAAGAGCATACTATTGCTACAGTGTTATCGCCCCCGACCGACGTGTGCCGTTTCCTAGCGACGGCCCAGATTGTGCGCAAATCGGTTAAGCATTTTCACTCGCCTCAAAAAAAAAAGTGCTGGTGCTTTCTTGTAGTAGGGTGAAGAAAATACACCTTGTTGTTTACAGGGATTTATTCTCGTAGTAGTTGGTCTTGGATGTTGATCCCTGGATTCAACTTAGTGGAAGTTGAAGTCGTATGTTACGACTAATAGCAACTTGTTAGCAACTTGATCACAAAGTATTTATGAGCATAATTTATACTAATATTAAAGTAGCCCGAAGTAGGTCGCAGCGTCAGCATAACACTGTACGTTGAACCGTAAATATCGTAATGTTATAAAAGTAAGATAGCAAGGTACTTTAATGCTCACTTTTCTATCTGAATATTGTTTTAGAATCTATTGTATAATGTGTCACTTAAATGACTCCTTGAACCCCATGTAGTAGCGGAAAGGTTCTTACTCTTTTTCAGGTCGCTCTTGACCTATTACTTTGAATCTGTCAAACTCGATACGATTGTCATAGAAGCACTCTTCAATTATCTCATCTAAAGCCTCTTTGACGGGAATCAAATCTTCAACTGAAATTAAAACAATATTTCTTTATTGCCAAATGCAGGTAAATTGTGAACGTTGTCTATGGACGCTTTTAAATTATTCCCATGTAAGTAAGGTCCCATCACACACAAAGCGGCAAAGACAGGTATAGTACGAACAAAACTAAAATGCGTCCTTGAAGTTCGTACGTGTCATTGCGTAGAACTCAGTTAACTATAAGGTTCGCAGCCGGAATTAACATGGGAGAGATATTGCGCTCTCGCTTGGCCGCAATACGGACTCGCACCACACTTGCACTCGCAAACTCCATTTCGCACAAAACATCGTAGGTTTTGAATGCTATCTTCACTCGAAGCGCATTTCATTTATGCGCATACATTTTGGTAGTTAGTCATCGAAAACTTACCATTGAAGACTCTGATACTGCTAGAAGCAGGTGAAGGGACAGGAGCACGGCAAGTACAAGGTGGCAAAGACACGGACATGTCCGAGGTCTGCACAGCAATGCCCTCAACACTGGGCGTCCATTCTGACAGTGGACTCTCTTCGATATTAACATCACGTGGCTCTTTCTTCTCTTTCTCGGCTATTCGCGCTTTGAGGATTTCGAGTTGTTCTATAAAAGAAATGGATATTAGGATTCCGTAGAGACTTTCGCAATTATGGGAATTTTATACAATCGTCTTGTCCATCCGTCCATTTGTCTTCATATGTCAGAGTTATTTAGCTGTATTTTACGCAGGTTGAAAGTGAATGGTTAGTTAGTTCGGACAACTATTTATTTCATAGATGGTGCAATTTTAATTTCTAATTTTTCAATACATATTTACTTTTTTAAATACAGTTTGTTGTTTTTTATTGCTTGAGTTCAGCAGACAGGCAGATGGCCCACTTGATGGAAAGTGGTTACCATCGCCTATGGGCATTTTTTTTATGTAGAATGACATTTTATGCTTCATCTGTAATAATATATATACCGTTCTAAATATGTCGTGTAGTCTGTACATTGAAGCTATAAAAAAAACCCCAACTGAAATAGATTATACAAACGACGGAGAATACAATGCATTTTTTTTAATTTCTTGTCTTTTTGTCTGTTTGTTCGGGATTCACGTAAAAATACTGGGCCGATTTCGATGCAGTTTTCATTGATCGACAGCTAATCCTTGGACATCTTTATCCTGGGCATCCCGCGAGATTTTTCTGGGAATGATTTAAAATGGCCAGATTGAAAAAAAAAACAAATTCTACTGATTTAATGTACCTAATAAATTATGTGATATTTTTCACCCCGGGAATCCCGCGGAAATTTTCTCGGGAGCGATTTGTAATTGTTCGGATGTGTTAAAATTCGCTTATTCCAACAGTTTTCACTAAAACGATAGTTTACATTATTTTTCAAATGCAGTGGTATTTTGTGTCCGGGGAATCCCGCGGGAATTTAAAGTCAAGCGTAGACGAAGTTGCGGGCATATTTTAAGGGAGGGGAAAGGAACTTCGTCCCAACCAGGTGTCTCGATGACACCTCACGCATTTTTTATAATGGGTATTATTACTGGCGGTTGAGCGGGAGAAGCAAGTCGGCTTACCAGGCGAACAAGTTTCGTAGTCTTCATACGTGTGTTCAAAGTGCATGAATGGACTTGCCCTCATGTAAGGCGGGAGAGTTCTAACGAAGGAATCCACCTGCATACGCTGGCACTTCTCCATTGGACATATCTTAGTAGTAGAAATATGGACACATGTTACAATATAAGCCACGCGCAGAAAGTTTGCCGATGACTATTTACTATTATTGTATATACTTATGTAAAGTATATACAAGAATAAATTTATTGCAACAACTATTTGTGTAACCTTTTTTGACAATCCTTCTGACTATCAACCATTTGCGCACAGGTAGTAAATTCTAAAATTATTTACATAATAAATTGACGAGTAACGAGTTTGTTATGAATAAATAATTTCTAAAATCATATGAACAAACAAGCGTATAGTAAAAGTGAAAAGTTTCCGACCTCAACTGATCGGAGCTGATTTATTTTTAGAAAAAGTGTATACATGAGTTATAATAATCGATTAAAACTTAATTTATAAATGATGTCAATTTTTATAATAAATCGCGTTGATAACGCGTTAGGACATTACGACTAAATCCGTCATCGATCTGTCAAAAGTGAAATAAATGCTTCCAATAACGTATTATACCCTTTGGTATAATACGTTATTGGACCCCTTATTTTGTGCAAAGTTGTGACGTCATAACTCTGTACGCTCGCACACAAAATCTTTTGTTTTTTTTTCTTGTAGGAGTTCAGCAGACAGGCAGACGGCCCATTTGATGGAAAGCGGTTACCATCGCCTATGGACATTTGCAACACCAACGGTGCTACAAATGCGCTGCTGCTCTCTTAAGGGAGACTGGAACCTGGTCACTAATGCCGGAACACAACTCAAGGTTGCTATGGCGACACACTATAGACTAGGGGTGGTAGCCTTCCAGTCGGGCAAATACCCTACCACCTGGCTGTGGGTTGTATTTTCGCCTCTTACGACAGGCCGCCCGGCCGCAGGATATTGTATTCTTTCTCCGTTCCTACACGGATAAAGATAGCGGGCAGACGTCGTTGACACATGAATTTTCACGAAAGACGGAGACAAAGTCGTGGGCGGACGCTAGATAGATAGATAGATAACACTTGTACACCATTACAGAAAACTTACGTACTAGTATTAATCTAATTGAGTACAAAGGGCGGTCTTATCGCTAAAAAGCGATCTCTTCCAGACAACCCGTATCTGTATAGAAGCTAAATAAGAACCTTTTCATAATTGATCTTGTGGTCTTTATCTGGTACATGCCCTTGGATAACGTCTAAGCTGTCATTGTGTGGACTCCTGTAATAACAACGCGGTTACATTAAATGATATATATTTGATTAAAAAGTATATAAGTACCTACAGGTGAATTTTTTTAAGTGGGCCTCCATGCCCAAGTCCCGCACCAGGGTCGTAGCTACCGCCGTATCAATGATGCGGGGCCCCCAGGCTACAGGCCCCCGAAAATGTGTAAGCAATAATTCCTAAAATGTTATCCATAATCTTTTGTAGATTAATAGGTACCTACCAGTTTTGAGAATATCTGCTGGACCAACAGAAACGGTTAATCAGAGTCGTCATTAATGTCTATAGAGACAGAAAATCTAGAAAAACTGAAATCGTCTTCAGCTATGGATGATTTGAAAAATAAGTTTTCCGATATAAAGTGACAAAAGTATATCTATGATTTGAATAGTTTGTATAACTTAGATATTAGAAGCATTAAGTATAAGTAATAACTTATAATTAATATATAATTATTTTCATTCAATTCGAGTACTTTTGTTTCTTTCATTAAAAAAAATCCCCTTCACTTGGGCCCCCCAAAACATTTTGAAACAGGGCTCTTCTAAGGCAAGCTACGCCACTGTCTGGAACTATAAGATATAGCTAAAAATACTCAGGGCTGGTTCCTATACCTAACCGACCGTTCTTTTGCCTTATTGTCGGTAAAAAATTGACATAAACTCCATACGGTAGACGGTAGGGCAAGTGAATGAATAATAAGAAATAGGAACCAGCCATCAAACGACTCTCAGAGCTGATTTTGATGAAAACTAAAACGGTAACAAATCAGATTTTGTTTTAAATTAATAGATAGATAGATAGATAGATAACACTTTATTGTACACCATTACAGAAAAACTTACGAACTAGTATTATTATAGTAGGGTACAAAGGGCGGTCTTATCGCTAAAAAGCGATCTCTTCCAGACAACCCGTGGCAAGAATATTCCGATTAGAAGTGGCGATGGTGGTATACATAATTATTATACGATTACTTCAATTTTATTAATAAATATATAACTATACTATATATACAAATATACACATAAGTTATATACATATATAATATATGGCGATAATATGCAGCTATTTAAACATAATAAACATATAGCTATATGCAATATAACATATACTAATTACATAAAATTACATATCATTATATTGCAGATAGAATTTTCTGACTAAGTTCTTAAATATTATTACGGATTTTGCTTGTCTGACAGCAACAGGCAATGAATTCCAAAGTTGGACAGCCTTAACCGTGAAAGAATTATTGAAGAACGTTGTATTATGAATAGGAGTAATAAGTCTATGTTGACTGGAAGGGCGTAAATTGTGAGAGCAAGAAATAAATTCGAAGCGTTCTTTAAGGTACTGTGGAGTAGTAGGGATGAATAAAATACTGTAAAGCAATGAAAGAAAGAAATTAATTACCCTGGTCAGAAATCGATTTGGCTGATTTTGCAATAAAAACAGATGCTGTAATTATTATAACAAAACATAGTGGCTATGTTCCATTTTTCCCGTTCCACTTGCTTGCTGGCGTTGCAATCGTAAACCCAAGTCGAACGGTTATTAGATCCACCTCTTGACATTGGTCGTTGTGAGCTTTGTGTGGTCGAAAACGATGACGTCTTAGTGACGTTGTCGCCACGACCACAAAGACCGCGGTCGCCTTGTGGAACGGCTAACGGAGCATTTTGGGCATTATTAGCTACTTATGGAACGCTCTGAGTGTCGGTTGTAAATCAATTTCTGTGAAGGAATGTCAAACATAACGTAACGTAAGAGAAAAAGTTTGATAGCACAACAGGATATTTGATTGAGTTTATTAACACATATATACTATACTACTAAAGAATTTTGGAGTGTTTTTCTGTCATTTCAAAAACTGCTATTTAATATGATACTTTAATAAATAAAAAAATGTTGGTAGACAAACACACACATAAGTTATATATGTTCTGGATATTATACAACGGAAAACACCGGGGCCGATCCCAGACACCCAGACCAAAGTAAACAACGGAAAGTTCTACGTTCACTCTGCCGGGAATCTTTGACTTCAAACTTTAATATATACTTACATATACAATACTTTAAAATATTATGTTAAAGTTCTCAATTTGTCCAATTTATAGATGGATGATCAATAATTGAAGGAAATTAAAAAGGTTTTCTTACCCGAAGTGTGATAAAGTCTCTGGAACTTCTTCTTCATCGATGTCCTGACTAGGTCTCTGCGTTTTTGATGTTCTAGAACATTCACAACGAAAACATATTAAGTATTATCAGATGATCAAATAGATTATTACCATATTTATCGCAAGTTCTTTCAAGTTCTTTCCTATTGAGCGATTATCATTGCAATAATATACTTTTGTTTATTGCATGCGTTCAGTAGACAAGACGGCCCATCTGATGGAAAGTGGTTACCATGGCCTATGGACATTGGTAAGACTAGAGATGCTACCAGTGCGCTGCTGCCCTCTAAAGGGAGACTGGCCACTAATGCCACGAACACAACTCAAGTTTATAATGGCGCCATATTCTAGACCAGGGGTAGCCCCCCAGACGGGAAAAATCCTACCACCTGGCTGTGGGTTGTTTTGTCAACTCTTACGGCACGCCGCCCGGCCGCAGAAAATTGTATTATTTCTCTTTTCCTACACGGATATATTTATATAAAGGTATAGGAAATATTTTACGAATAACATTTTTACTGGACGATTTTTATTCCTAAAGCATTATTTTTCCATGACACTACTAAACATAAAAAATAAAAACTTCGTTTAAAAAACCGACTTCAAAAACTAAAATGTATGAAATAACTTATTTCTAAAGCTATTATTATTAATATATATTATCTAAAACATCTTAAAGTCGGTGCTTAGTAATTTTCAAAATATAGTAATTGTTATGTTTTGCTTTGCACCGACTTCAAGATGTTTTAGATAATATATATTAATAATAATACAGCTTTAGAAATAAGTTATTTTATACATTTTAGTTTTTAGTTTTTGAAGTCGGTTTTTTTAAACGAAGTTTTTATTTTTTATTTGTTACTTTTTAGTGTCTAGCTATGTATGGGTGGACCTACGAATGGTGCCGCGCTTCTTAAAAAATATAGGTCCCAAGAACCGGGAACAAAAAAATGATCGTAAAATGAAAACTACTGGGCCAAACTATGTCAAATTTTTTGGGGACCACATGGCAGCTATTCTGCGTCGAACAAAAAAAGAATCACGTAAATCGAATCATAAATCTCAGAGTAATCGGTGTACATATGGAGCGGAGTGAAAATTATTTTCATGAAAAATGTTCATAAAATGAAAACTACTGGGCCAAACTATGTAAAATTTTTAGGGGACCAATTGGAAGCTATTCCGCGTCGAACAAAAAAAGAATCACGTAAATCGGATCATAAATGACGGAGTAATCGGCGAACATACATAAAAAAAGCAACAAAAAAAAACATCCCGACGAATTTAGAACCTCCTCCTTTTTTCGAAGTCGGTTAAAAATACTTTTCATTCAAAAAAATTAGAAAGTTACCGCAGTACATCAAAAAGAAGTACCTACAAGTACGAGCAAATCATAAATGCGTTTTCGAAGTCCATACGGCATATTACACAGTTATAACGTTCACAGACAGAGTTGACAGAGTATTGCCCTCTTGCTCTGCTGCTATCCAGATTTGCATGCCATCTCTTACGCACTACACACTTACGTGTAGTAAACGTTAAAATCTGACTGCAGCATCTCAAAATCAGGAAGCTAACTTCACTCGAAGCGCATTTAAGTTTTGCGCGATTGTTTAAGCCAGTGCGGCCCTCTGGGATGCTTACCTTTCAATTGGTTGTTCTTCCAGAGAGTGTTCAGGAAGATCTAGGAAAAGAGACGTCTGAAACAAAACATATTAAGTAGCCATCGATATCACACATACATTATGTAGTTATGGTAACATTTGATAAACAAACTTAAATTGTCAGTGACTAACCTTACGACTGCCAACGTTTATGACAACCTTGCTATGCTTTGAATGTTTCACCTTTTCACGCTGGAAAATTTAAGAAATAGTATTATACAAGGTGGCTAAACCATAATAAGCTAATAAGTTTATATTATAAGCGAGGGAGGAGCTACCGTTGCCTATGGATATTTGCATGACCAAAAATGCTGGTAATGCGTTGATAGCCTCGACTGGAACCTAGCCGCTGATGGAACTCAACTCAAGGCTGTTATGGCGGCATGCTCTAAACCAGGGGTAGCACCCAGACAGGTAAATGCTCTACATAACTCGTATTCCTTTTCAGTTCTTGCACGGATTTCCCGAAACCTGCAATCCAAGAATCTACAATACTCGCTGCATAGATATTCTCAACTAGTTTAATGGAAAAAACTTACCAATCGAGTTGTGGAAGCTATTTCCATCGAATCTCGCGCTCCGAGCAAAGTAGTTTTGGTTGGCGTCCGGAGAATACCACTGGTGGTCCTAAAAATGTTAAACTGGAAGGTTCACGAATAAAAGACAAAGCAGTACAAAAGATATAAAAGAAGAGGCAGATCAAAAAAAGAGATAACACGTTTTAATTTATTTCTCCAATGTGTCCAATGTGTGTCTCCAATACATTCATATAAATAAAACCATATTCGATTGCTGCACAAAATGCTCATGGGTGTATTCGTGCCGTAGCCATCCGTAATACATAACTATAGTGATCACAAATCTTTATACCCATCAAACATTCCAACCCTGTTTTAGTTCCTGTTTACTTACATTATTTTCAATATGGACCCCATATCTGCTCCTCGAGTGTCGACGCTCTGGGTAGTCAAGCGACGATCGTTCAGCGACTATAACAGAAAGATGACTGTCATGGAGGAAGAGTAAAGAAGAACAGTAAAATGTCTTCTTAATTCCACATTTTTATTGTGCATCACAAATCTATGCATAGGGCCGGATCTAATATGCTCCGGGTAGCCAATTCAGAGGACGGCAAATTCACAGATTTTCACAGACAAATAAACGAGTCATCACTAACGCAACTTTGACCATTGTAACGTATAGGTTAAAAACCACAGACGCACGCGAGTGGGCGTCTGATGGCTGAAATGATGATGATTACTCCCCTTCGAAAAAAATCATAATCCGGGGCCGCTTATGGAAAATAGTTACATTTGCTTATTGACATTTGCAACACCAGGAGTGAAGCCAACAGGTTGCCTATCTCTAGAATTGTATGGGAGGAATGGGATAGCAAAGATGAAATTGGTGGAGAGGAAGGTAGGCCATCGGAACTCTCACTCACCGTACGATATTCTATGATACAGAGCCCGTCTAAGGCAAGCTGCCTTAGACGGGCTCTGTATCAAAATGTGTTGGGGGGCCCAAAGGAAGGGTAAAGTTTTTTATATATAAAATAAACAAAAAATGCTCGACACATTTTTCTCGCCATTTTTCGGCAAGCTTATTCATCATAGCATCCACAGCTGAAAACGATATCAGTTTTTATAGATTTTCTGCCTCTATAGACAATAATGACAAGTCAGCCGTTGTTGGCCCATCAGTTATTCTCAAAAAATATTAATCTATAAAAGATTGTGGATAACATTTTAGGAATTTTTGCTTACAGACTTTCGGGGCCCCTGTAGCCTGGGGGCCCCGTATCAATGATATAGCTGATACGGCGGTATAAAATTACACAAATAATAATTCACAGTTTTCGTTTGTGCAGATTACGCGCGCGTTTCCGACATGTAAATAACACTGGTCGGCAATCAAATTTTTCTTTAAATCAAAATTCGATATATATAAATATAAACTACTCAAAACAAAATAGGGCCCACCATGTTTTATTAATGAATTTTACAGCTTCTTTTTCTTTTTTCAATTTTTATGATTAGAAATGAATAAATTAAGGTTTTTGAAAGTGTGTGAACAGAAACAATACTAAGTTTTGCCAATTTTATGGAATTTAGTCAAAATTTACCGTTTTTAGGAAAGTTTACAGAAATTATTGATTTAAGTAAAGTTTGATTTTTATTTTTATTCTTGACTAAATCAGAATCAGAATGAGTTTGAAGGTGCTTAATAGCGAGTAGGTCCTCCTCTGTTCCGTATGCACTTTCTGAGTCTATGTGGGACACTTTCAATCAAGTGGGTGATGTTTTCCTCGGGTATTCGCTCCCTACACAATTTTAGGGCGTTTATGAGCTCTTGTCGATTAGTCACATTGCTGAAGTTCAATTTGAGGCTTCTTTTCAATTGGTCCCATAAATGTTCAATGGGGTTAAGATCGGGACTCATGGCCGGCCACGGCAAAACGGTATTATTGGCTTCAGAGAGAGCTCTGTGTTGTTCGCGCTGTATGTGAGCGAGCATTGTCTTGCATAAAGACGAAGTTTTCACCCACTCTTTGTGAAAATGGGATGGCATGGGGCCGAATTATCCGATCGACATGCCGGGAGGCAGTTATGGAGCCTTCTTCCGAAATTATCAGCTCAGTTTTACCGAGCATGCTTATTCCAGCCCACACCATAACATTTGGACCTCCAAAACGATCCGTTTCATGTATGCAAGGTTCTGAAAACGTTCGCCTTCTCTTCTCCACACGCGCACTCGACGATCATCGCTGAAAAACTTCACACGTCCGTAAAGAGTACATTTCTCCAGTTGTCCATTGTCCACTCCGCATGCTCGCGAGCAAACCTCAAACGTGCTGTACGATGCGGTCTTGTCAATTTTAGACGAATAACACGAGATCTGGAACGTTGTCCGTCTTCATGTAGTCGATTTCGAATGGTTTGATCACTAATTCGTGTGCCAGTCGATTGCCGCAGTCGATTTTGTAAGACGCGGGCGGGAATCGTGCACTCTCGACGTGCAGTCAATCTGATATACCGGTCTTCCTGGACGGTTGTAGCTCGCGCTCTTCCTTATCCAGATCTCCTCGGGACACTACCTGTCTCTAGAAAGCGTTCCCACGCGTATCAAGTAGCTCGTCGCGACACACCAAGACGTCTTGCCACCGATCTCTGAGATTCTCCCTCCTGAAGCATAAATACTGCTCTTGTTGCGGTTTCCACATCCATATGACGCCGAGAACCAGGCATAATGATCGCGAGTAACAACGAAATCAAGTCAAAAAGAAAATAGTAGACGTGCGACTATAACACTCAGAATGTGACTGAGGGTACAAGTGACTGAGAATTTGAGTAATAAACGATTTTTGGAGTACTTCACTTTTTTTTGTCTACCCACCATTAAATTCGTGACTGAAACATTTATAACGTTAGATAAACATGTCAACAATACTCTGAAATGTTTAACTTCACTATTTACTGCCTAACATTTTTTTTTACACGAAATTCGAGATTAACTTAGAGTGGGCCCTATTTTGTTTTGAGTAGTATATATTGTTATGAGTGTGCAGAACTCGAATTAAAATATCGTTGGAATTACTATAGAATTTATTAGAACTATACAAACACGTATAACATAAGTACAAATATAACAAGACGTAGTGTCTTGTTATATTTGTACTTATGTTAGTACAAACTGCACGATTCAATAACACGCGCAAAGTCCGTCACTATATCGCTCATCGAATATACTACACACGTCTTGCTAGTATCGTAATCGTCGCTTGAGTGCCTCACTCCTCCGTTCGGGGATTGTTTTATAGTAAACTATATAATACAACAATCAACGGGGTGGACTTTTTCTAAGAAAACGTAATTTGCTCACTTGGTTAATTATTCCTGCGAACGGCCATAAATAACAACAGGCTATTGTCTAATTGTAAATGTTAAACACAAAGTATACAAAAGAATTCCATATGCGGGAAGGGTAATGAACCAGGTGCGCGTTTCTTTGTCGGTATGTAACAATATAAATAACATCATACAGCTTTGGAGGTCTGGTTGTCTGTCTGTGCAGCCTGGCACTCCCATTTCGGTGCATCCGGCAGGTGCTTAGGGTATTCGTCTTTAATCCTATCCAAGTTGGAGCATCCGGCTTTGATTGACATTTCGTTGAATACTGAAAACAAGTCATCATTTATTGAATTTGAGACGTACTACACTAATTTATACCATATGTAGGCATAGGCACATTTTTAGCTCATGTTTATGTTTATTTTACTCCCTAATCCAAAGTACATAATTATTTTCTTTATTACTTCTAAGTATATTATTATTATTATTTTATCCGTGCAGGAACGGAGAAAGAATACAATTTCCTGCGGCCGGGCGGCCTGTCGTAAGAGGCGACTAAACAACCCACAGCCAGGTGATAGGGTATTTGCCCGAGAAGTTGGCTACTCCTGGTCTAGGCATGCCGCCTTAACAACCTTGAGTTGTGTTTCGGCATTAGTGGCCAGGTTCCAGTCTCCCTTAAGAGTACAGCAACGCATTTGTAACACCTTTGGTGTTGCAAATGACAGTAATGGTCGATGGAGCAATCAAGTCCGATGGAACGACGACCTGTGCAAGGTCGCCGGTAGGCCCAGCCTGAGGAAATTGGAAGATAGAGATGAGTGGCGCCGTCTTGGGGAGGCCTACGTCCAGCAGTGGACTGCGAATGGCTGACGACGAAAATAACATAAATGTTATTTTCGTCGTCAGCCATTTTAAGTTACAGAAGAATTATTTGTGAGTATATATTCTCTGAAATTTCACTTCTACTGCATGTGAACACGCAGGCGCACACACACATTTTTTATTATTATTCGGGCTATATTATTTTTTCTTCTATGTGTTTAATAATTATACTGATTTACTTACCATAGTTCTTCCACTTCCTGGGAGCGGTCTTTGCAGCTTTGACGACCTTCAGCACTGCTCTTCGCTGCGGTGGTTTAAACTCTGCCATATCACCAAACATGAGGAAAGGACGACAGTCCCCCTCTATCTGTTCCCACCAGGGCTTATCCTCTTTTGGTGCTAGGAATTTAATTGGGTTACAAATAGTTATAATAAATTACCTATATAGCACCTATTCAGCTAGGTAATGCTGCCAACCTTCTAGGTACATTGTTCTACGACAGCGGTTTGGTAGAGCTGGACCGATTTTACGAGTAGTTTATAGTGATTAGTGAGTGTGTGTGTGTCTCTCTCTCTCTCTCTCTTTCTCTCTCTCTGTAGTGTGTATATATTTGTTAGTATTTTTATTAAGCAAATTCGTTCATTATCTGGCGAAGTCTATCCGTATCTTGGCTCTTTCCGTAAGTACTGTAAAAAGTTAATTCTGTTCCATGATTAACTTCTAGTTGAGTTGCACTGCATTCGAAGATGCCATCGCCGGCACTTTGATAAACTTTGATAAAAGGAGGGGCATCGAGTACTTATATATATACATTATTAATATGTGTATAGCAACAACAATTTTGAATCGAAGTTCCTTATCGCACGTTATTCGGCGGATGGGGGCCAGACGAAAAAAAGTGTTTAGCGAAAGAAAAACTGCTGGCCACTTTATTCTCACTCTCTATTATATAATTACGAATTTGTTTTTTGATACTAGTACCCGTGCCATATGCCTCAGTGTCATACCTTCCTCTGCCTCTTCTTCCAGTTCTTCTTCGCAGTCACAGGGATCCTCTTCCGGGTCGTCGATAATAGGTGCTTTTGTTTTCAAAAGTGAGGGTAAATCGAAAAAGTATTGATTTGACTCTGGAGTACCACCCGCGTAGTGGTATATGAATGATTGGAACTGAAATATTATTTTAAAATTTAACTACACCTACGTTTATTAAAGTAGTGATACATTAGTAGCAGTACAGCAGTCATATATTTTGTCGCGGACATAGTCCATGGAGCAGACGAGTGCATGAGCGATAATCAGGTCTTGACAACACGGTGTAGTACGCCCTCCAGCTAGATAGGGAAGGCGACGGACCAAGGTTTGTGGCGCGGACTACATTCTACAGTAGACCATGGTTGGGTTATATGAGTTCAGCAGACAGGCAGATTAGCTCGTCTGATGGAAAACGGTTATCATCGCCTATAGACATTTAAGGTGCTAGCCAAGTGACGTAGGGAGCTTAACTCGCGCCCGGGTCACTATACGTTTTTGGCGCCCCCATTCGAAAACCATATTATAATATTATATGTAACCATTTGTCGCCCCTTTGTGAGTAGCGCCCGGTGCAGGATGCAACCCCCCCCCCCCTTCGCTTCTCTTCTAGCGTGTAGAAGAAATGTCCAGTATGTTTATTTTTTTAAACCGGCCGACTCGATGCCTGATAACGGTAAATGATTTTTAAAAAATCTGATAATATTACTTTAATTTTCCCTAATGTTACCTATTTAGATAATTTTGGATTTGGCCCTGAAGACATACTTGACAAATTCATCTGTATAGTTTTTCTGTTCGTGTGTAGTATATCACTGAATTTTTAGAAGTTTCATCAAAATTGGTCAGTCTAGACTGTTGGGCCAATTTTTTACGTGCGTGCAAGTGGATTTGAGAATGGTTTAGATTTACAATAAGACTAGGTAAATGGCGCTGGAACCGAGTTATAGATTTTTTATTTTCTCAGAGTAAGATAACGGCTGTCAGGACTGCTAATATTGGTACAATTTTCTAAAACGCCTTGTAGCTCTTTTTATCCAGCACAGTTGCATGTATTATTATGTGCAAAAAAGTAAAACTTTCGTTATATGTGGTTTAAATAAAGTATAACGAAAATTAATAAAATTGTGTATGTTATTTCACAGGTTTTATACCTCTTTGACGATCTTTATCATTTTTTGACGCCATTCGTAATCTACCCTCGCCGCAGTTTTGTAGCCTCTGGATAGATGAAGAATCAACTGTTGACTTTTACCTAGGATATCTTGTAATGAATTTATGTATCTGGTGTATTCTGTGAAAATATATCAATTTCCTAGATATAAATCAGATATGAAAACTGATTTTAAAAAAATACCCGATTCGAATGGCGAACGACGCGAATAGGTTTCGTCACAAACTACTAAAAATAAATAGTACGTATGGCTACATCATAGATAATACTTATTATTTTCATAAAAAGGCTACTTTCGCAGACATTGGAACGTATTCGATGAAACGTTCCGTTTCACGTAACAATAAGTAAAACAACTACTATCTAATGAGTTGCCATATAAAATTCAAGCGATTTTCGAATTTATATTTTAATAAAAAATAATAATATTGTAGAGCATATTCGTAACTTGTCCAAAAAATAAAAAATGAATTTCTATATAACATAATACATTTCTAGTTTATATTCAAGGACATATACCACTTTTTATTCCGATGATAAGGTTCCTATGGCATTTAAGAAAACGAATCTCAATGCAATTTGTAAAATACATCATCATCATCCGAGCGTTAAATCCCGGTTGCGTTCGGAGCGTTCACTCCGACGCCCAGGGTCCTCTTTACTACTTTTTCTATTCCACTTCGCGGGGTCTTCAGCGTCTCCCGTTTTGAGACCATTCATGTCATCCTTCACAACGTCAAGCCAACATTTCTTGGGCCTTTCCCTTCGACCGGGACCTGGCGGAGGCGGCAAGACTAGACATTTGTTCCCGACATAATTAGCCGTTCTCCGTAAAACGTGGTCGTACCAGCGTACGCGACACTCTTGCAGTTTGCCTGATATGTCATGGACATGAAGACTGCCACGGATGCGGGAGTTCCTGACACGGTCTTTCCGCGTCACTCCACACATCCAACCCAGCATATTCATCTCCGTGACACGCAGTTCTTGTTTGTATCGCTCAAGTACAGGCCACGCTTCACTGCTATACAAAATGACAGGTCTAAGGATGGATTTATAGACCTGTCCTTTTAATTTAGCCGGCATTTTGGGGTCACAAATGACACCTGTCAACTCACGCTACTTAACCCAAGCTGCTGTGATACGCGCCTTGACGTCGAGGTCGATATCCCCGGACGCACTAAGGACAGATCCCAACTACTTACCAATTTGTAAAATACATTTTATAATATATTTTGACGTGACAACGTCTTATAATTCGATGGAGCCGGCTGCACGCACGAAAAAACATGACTCATGCGGCGTTACCTCGCTCTGAGGCGTTCCATTTAAGGCTTGAAGTGCAAGCGAGAGCGCGGAACGAGCGACAAAGAGGCACAATCGGCCTCCGCGTTCGGCAGCGTAATTGACATAATTGTATTTATGCGTACAAATAAATGTAACTTGATCAATTCAATTGTGATTTCCATTTACCTCCTTCTCTATATCCATACAAAATATCTATCAAACAACTAAAATACTTTTTTTTTAATGAAACCATTCCATCAGTATTTTCTTATGACGTTGTCACGTTCAACTATCGTCAGTAAACCGACTTTATAGACAACCGATTTTTTTTGCGGAATATGCATACCTTCGATCAGCCTAAGCTTTTCTAATTTACTTTTCCTTCTCTCTGAACACATTACGTACATAAGGCCTGATAAATTTTTGCACTCCAGTTGGGTTTGTAAGGCTGTAATTTTTTCTTGCCGTTCTCTATGTGCTTCTCGCAACATATATGAAGCACGAACTTGCTCATTTCTGCAAACAAATTGTAATCGGTCGATCACATATAATAATAACACTTAGCCCTGAATATTTTAGAATAACACATTAATATTAATGTGTAGGTCTGTTAACGTTGCTTTTTTATTTACTGGTATAGTGGTGATTATAACTACAATATATTCACTTACATTTGAACTCGGCATATATATTAGGGCACGTTAATATACTTCAGCCCATAAATGTCCCACTGCTGGGCTCGGGCCTCCCATTGTAGGGGGGGGGCAGTATACCCGCCACGCTTGTCCAAGGCGGCTTGGCAGGTTGACACATCAGTTATCTCGATGTGCAGGTTGCATTACGATCTTTTCCTTCACCGTTCTTAGCACGTGGTAAGTATAACAATATGCACATTAGATTAGAAAACTGACTAAGTGGTGCAAGCGTTCCGGCCAGGATCGAACCCACGCTCTTTGAGTCGGGGACGCGTGCGCTAGCCATTACGCTATCACGACTTACGTTGGGCACGTTACTGTATTCGCTCAATTACAGTTACTGCTCGCAGATGAATATGCGGCTTTACCCATTAGCACAGACAACAATACTTACTGCAAAATAAAATCAAATCTATTCTTTAGGTTGGTAATTTCTTTTTCTAACTGAACTTTAAATTTTTCTTTTAATTCCTCTTCTTTTTCTTTTAATAACTTGTGTATTTCATTTGGTTCGATTGTTCCTGATTCTTGAATTAATTTCTCTTTACAACAACAAGAAGTGCATGGGTTAGGACATCGTTTTTCAGTTTCTTCATTTATAAGCTCAGTGGCTGTATTACCAAATCCAGCACTCGACAACGCAGGTGAACATTGTTCTTCTCTAATGATTTCTAATACTAAAATTTCTGGATTTTCATTTATTGTGACAACGTGGTCATCTTGAGCCATCTAGAATGAATAGCATCGTTGTAATAAACCATTAAACAGTCCTGTATAATTATTATTCTCCTCTATTTCTAAATATTAAATAGACAGTAACAGTATTTTAAGTTAAAATATAAGTAGAAGAATAAAGCTTGTATTATAGTTAATATTTAGTTTTATTATTATTTAGGTGATTTCAGGGGCCTTAAGAACAGACGAGCGTGCATGATAAGAGCTATGAATGTCAAAGAAGCAAGTGAGGTGTGTAAGAATAAGCCTGAATGGCGCTCTGTTGTTCGTGCCTACCCCGCAAGGGACCTGGCGTGAAGTTATATATGTATGTATGTATTTAGTTTTATTGCTTATAATACAACTATATATAAATATACTAAAGAAATGATTTCTTGCTTTATACTAAATTTGTTTAAAGGTGGTCTAGAAAAAAATGCTAATGAACTAAATGATTATACTGATACTATTTACTTGTATATTATATGAGCATTGAGTTATAAAGTAGTCGAAACGACACTAACAGGCGTGAGGAACGAGTGCACCAAATTTGGTGCACTTTTTTTGGGCTGTTTTTGTGCAATTGATGCGTTATCTAGACGTTTATATGATCTAAGTATATGAGTTAATTTTCGTTGTTTGAAATTTAAAACATTGCTGTTTTTGTTCATTTATATTTAAAACGTGTAATTAGGAAATTATGGAAACAATTATACTACTATCATACTGCCACAAAGAAACAAAAGCTGTTTATAAAATTAAACTAAAACGTGACATTTTGTTTATGATGAAAGAAAAAAATTGATAAGATGAATTTGCTTATCAGATAAAAGTCGCGTAGTGATAAGTTAAACTTTAGCTTTGTATCACGTTTTGCGTTCCTATACAAATAATTTCGTAAATTAACACTTGCTGTCAAATTATGGTGACAGTTAAATATCTCCAACCTGGCAACTCCAAAATTTTGCTGTGGTGAAGTTCGTAACATGTGATATTTCGTGTGTTAATTTTTTAAAGAAAATGTTGTTTAAAATCTACTGTACTGTGTTAGAAAAGTGTTAAAAACTCATTAACTTGCGTGCTGTGTTGTGTATTTTGTGTTAACCATATACGATAACAGTAACATAAATTACATGGGTAAAGCCGTCACTTGAGGTTGTAAGGTTAGTGCTTTTTTCGTCTGTTGTTTGTCTTAAAATAGATTTCTGTGCGGGTCGCAATGATATTTCAGTTTTGTTTGTGTAACGCCTTCATGTGACTTTAAGATTTTTTTCATCGGACCTTGAACTAGAAATCTATCAGCGCCTTTTATCAAGGTTAGTTTTGCGCGGGCGTTTATGTCACACAATCGGTGTTTATTTATTAATATAATTTCTAATAATCCAGAAAACATCGTCAGAAATGTAAATAATATGTTTATGTAATGTATGGATGATATAAAAGTGGTTACGTTTAAAAAAATCTGTACTTGTAAACCTAACCTAAAAATGCAAGTGAAATTGGTTCATTTTTTGCAAGCGCAGCGTTTCGGCGGCGAGACCGTTATGCGACGCCGAACGCTGTATTGTTGTGGCCGTTTTGGTGTTTTTGAACTCGTGTAATATTTTTTTTCATTTATTGAGCGCAAAATTCGCGCAGTCACGTGATAGAAGTCATTGTTTTCGCACATGGTTTGACAGATCGGAGATTATTTTGGTCCTTATCAATGGCGGGTACAGTATCAGTTGTGAATTTTCGTAATATTTCAAAGATAACATGAACAATTACTGTTGCCTTGGTGTAGAAAGTTGTATGCGGAACAATAATTATCATTTGGGTTAATTACTATCCTTTTACAGTAATGATTATTAAAAATTTCATTATTGTATGTTCTAATTAATTCACATGACTAAGAAAGTATACATTTCCTTCAATTTAATATTAATTTGTAAATATAATCATATAAAATTGTGCATGTAGCACTTTATTTAATAGAAATACACTAAGTTAAGGTATGTATATATATTTAAAATAGTAACATCTTTTATTATGTGTCATTTACACCACTAGATTATCTAAGAATGTCGTTAAATTTGATTGTCAGGAGGATATCACTTTAAGCAATAAATCCTAAAAATACTGTACTTTTGGATGGATTGGATTATTTTGACAATATAAGAATGTTTGAATTTTAATAATACTTATACTGTAATGCATTTATAAGATTGTTATGAGTATACTATTATATCAATGGATCAAGACCTCATAGCTCAATTTAATTAAATTGTACAGTACTTACAATACAATACAATACTCAGTATTATATTACATAGAAAAAATAACTTACTAAAAATTAGTACAATGGGCAAACTTTGGATAGACAAGGGCTGCGTCTTAACAATCCGGTACAAAAATTTTAAGTAGTGGGTGGGCGTAGTGGGTAGGGGGGAGGTATACTTACCCCCACTACAACCCCTAAGGTCCGGAGGTTTTAATTTTTAAATTTAACCTCACTTATTTTTGTTGTAAAATTGTGTCACTTTTGATAATAACAAAGCGTGATTTGAGGTTCTGAATGTACTCATGAATTGTTTATGAATGTACTCACGAATTACATATAACCACTAGAACTTTTTGTAAAATTAAAACTGTTTTTAATGTAGAAATGATACGTCGGCCGCTGTGCCGCGCTAGCCACATGCCAGAACCGACTGGTTACCATTTACTATTTATTTTATACACACAAACAGTACGAAGCTTTGTCTCATATGAAACATTTGTTTTATTTATCAATTTACGACGATTAGCACTTTGCTTTTTAATATCACAATAAATCAATATATTAATTACATAAATTTTTAAGTACATTGCAGAACATTTTTCTTTAATATTGGTTAAATATAAATAAATGGGATTACTTGAAAAATCATCTTTATTGGTGGCCATTTTGAATGGTTACTCTTGTGGTATATGTGAATGTGCTCTATTGTGTTTTTCTTCACTTTTATCCAATTAAACTGGTTTTTAGTTCTTTTTGTGTTGATTACTGGCTTTTTTTGGAGTTTGAAAAGATTTTTCAATGGACTTATGATAGAAGTGCAATATTAGCGAAAAAATAAGTGAGGTTATGTTTATTAAAAATAAAAATAAAAAAAGGTCTCCGGACCTCGGGGGTTATAGTAAAGGTAAGTATGCCTCTCCCCCTCCCCATTTCACCTCCCCGCTACTTAAAATTTGTGTACCAGAAAGCTATACATTTACCTAGACAAGATTTGTTAGTTAGTTGGCGTGCAGTGAAACATATTATTATGATAATAAAATAATTATAATACATATATTATAGTTACAAAAACTTACTGACAAATACTATTTATCTATAATACAAGTGCAAGTATGGGCAAACAATAACATAGTTCTGTTCTTATTTAATTTTAACTATAAATATGAGAACTAAACATAGACAACACTTTATTGGTCACCAAAACAAAAATTACAAAAAATGCACAACAAGACAACTTACTTGGCAAAACAAAAGGTGGCCTTATCGCTAAAAGCGATCTCTTCCAGGCAACCTGTCTTAAAAGAAGTTCTTAAATTATCTATAATTATTATTATAATGCAATAAAGGAAAAAATAAATATAAATGACATACATGGACAGCAGATTACAGTCAAAAGTATAATAAACTATAGTAGAATTATTTTCTCCGTGCAGTTTGGGTTATAAATAATCGGAGCGGTGAAGCGAGTATTTCGCTCTCTCTTCCACTCACTGTCCTTATGGGCAGGCATAGTGATACGCATTATTGTTGTCGATAAGCGTTATTGATAGTGTATTTAGTTTTGCCATTTTGTGGGTTAGTGATATAAATGAAAGAAAAAAATAGATAAAACAACGTAATTTATTAAAATAAGAATAATAATGATTTAAAAGAAATTATTAATTAGGTATCTATGTATTAAAAAACTATAAGTACAAAAGTTTAGAATGTAACAAGTTATATTAAAAATAAATATAAATACTTATATCTAAGTTTAAAATTAACACCAAAAAAGATAAGAATGATAATCTTTCTTTGACAAGAATGAGTTTTATCGTTAATGGCTTGCGCCCGCGCAACATGCTCACCGCCCTAACCGGGCTGAGGCTGAGTTTAATTTATGATCCAAACTGCACGAGAAAATAATTCTACTATAGCACATACATTAATGTGTAATACTAACATAATGATTCCTAAGTGAATTTTTATGTGAGGTAGGATTTTTTTTGATATGGGGAATCAGTAAAAAGCAGTTACCTAAAAAAACATAATATATATAATCTGGATAGTTAATCTTTTATATGGGCAAAATAAAGAAAGAACATAATAAAGAAAGGTCAACTCAAAGCAGCTCAAATAAATTTGCATGTACAAAGAGATTATTGAAAGTACATGAAGTGAAAGTTGTTTGTCAGGATCATCATAAGTGTAGATCTTTCATCTCTGCCTATGGGAGTGCCATTGGAAAGAGGGGTGGTAGAATATATATCCTATTTATATATGTATTTAATTTGTACACCGTCTTACACTTGGGAATCTCCCATTCATAAAATCCATAGCCTGGGTTGTCTGGAAGAGATCGCTCTAAAGTGATAAGGCTACCCATTGCTCCTACTTTTACTGTTTAATGTGACTACTGTAAATTGTTTATTTTATGTGTATGTGGTGAACAATAAAGTGTTTTCTATTCTATTCCAATATATGTATCTATGAGTATGTTATGTTTTGGATATTTATTAGTTCCTTTTTCACAGTCTTTGCAAGAACCAATTGTTTTTAAATTTGTACATCTGAATGAAATGTTAGATCTGCTCTTCATTAAATCTATATATATAAATGAAAGTCGTGTTAGTTACACTATTTATAACTCAAGAACTGCTGTACTGATTTGGTTGAAAATCTTAGCTTAGAACCAGGAGACGGACATAGGACACTTTTATCCCGTTGGAACTGATAAGTGGTGGTGAGATTGGGTTCTAGAATCTTCCTAATTACCTGGACTGATTTTGTGTGTGTTCGAGTGGGTCCTCGAATGGTTTAAATCCACAATTAGAAGCGGTAGGTGGTGCTGGTATCGGGTCCCAGATTTTTATTTTTTCAGAGCAGGACAATGTCTGCCAGGGCCGCTAGTTTAAAACTAAATTAAAAAGTACAATAAAGTAGTTGTTTAAAAAGGGATACTTCACTTTTGAAAAATATTTAAATACAAAACTGCATTTACATAGTAGGGCATTCTAGCAATTTACTATCTTCTGTGTAACATTTTATTTTGTGCAACATGTAAGAAATTTATGGATATATGTTGCAATATGAATGTTTAGTATGTGATGTCACTATTACAACAGTAATAATATTTTTCTTTCCTTGTATTATGGCTTTGTCTTATTGAGTGTGCCCTGTTTGCTACAACTCCATTGATTCTTTAGAAAGAAATTGTATGATATACTTCTGAATTTAAAAAAATATAGGAGTATGACAAAAAAGAATTTTTAGTTAGACATATTGCTGGGGAGATTTTTCTGCTTTTACTCCTTAGAAAGTGATAACACATTGCAAAGCAGTACATAGAATATGAAGTAGATTTAAATTTTAAGTTTTATGTATGACCTTCATCTCATCATACATATATACATATCTATTTTTGATGAGAGGAATATTCCTGAAAATGGGCTAGTTTTTACAGAAAATTAGATTAGGCTCCCAAAGAGTAAATAATAACCATAAACAAAATTAAAAATAAATAAGTAAAATGAACAAGTTGGCATAAGGCTAAATAAAACTTTAACAATACTCCTTGACACTTGACATCTTTGTTTTCCGTGATAATGGCCACTGAAGTGTCTGAGTCGTCGGAATAGCAAAAATCTAATAAATTACTGCACTTAAAACCTGTTAAAATGTAGTTTTATTATTTACACTGTATATTAATATTTCGGTATTGACATTTCTACCTTTTAATGTACTGTCATCTCGATATCTCTCAACCTGCCTATTTGGGAAACTGGGTAAATGCAGTGTCATGTAAGTGACAAAAAATGTAGGACCCTTCATATAAATGAACGAATAAAACTCTTTATTGTTCACCATAACTTAAACCTGGACTACATAAGAGAATATTGTTACAAACCGACAAAGACCACACAGCTGCATGTTGTAAAACTAATTCTTTTATTTACTTCGTGTTTACTACTTTAAAAACATCTATTGTTATCCTACTTATTTTATGGCTGTAATTAGTGTCGAATGAATTAGTCCTTGTTTTTATTGCATTGCCTCCTAGCGTTGCCAGATGTGAGGGTTAATGCGGCTCCTTTTATACAGTTTAGTATAAAACAACGCCCGGACGGAGGGGTGGTGCAGTGATATTATTAAGACTGTAGTACTTTCGATTAGTGGCCTTTTAGTGACGGACATTGCACATATTGAATTGCATTGAATCATGCAGTGTGAACTGGTTGCATCCAGTTTTATTTTATACTTGTATTATACGTGTTTGTACAGCTCTAATAAGCTCTATAGTAATTCCAACGGCATTTATTTTAATTAGAGTCCTGTAGCTCATACATTTCCAATAGAACAATGGGCGACCTTATTGCTTACGACATCCCAGTTATATAGGTTTCATTATAGTAAATTAACAGAAACAAAGTAAATAACAAACTAAGATAAATATTATATGTTAATATATTGCCTTTTTTTGAGATAGATATCTTGTACAACCATAATACAACATAAATTATTAATGTTTTTATGAAGTAAAGTTAGTAGTAAATTTCTTTGTTCTTGGATCAGTTGAGTCATTCATATAAACTAGGTATACTTAACTAGGTATACTTTAGGTATAGTTATTAGAATTTGATAATTTTTATTGTACTAATGATTTCAAATTGTTATATTAATCAATGGATTCAGCTTATCAATGTAAGGATAACTATATTTATGTTCTTTCTAGAATATAATAGTTTCCTATAATATCACCTCATTAATGTTATATTACTACTGGGCTTGGGCTCTCTAATTTCAGAGGAGTTAGAGTATACTAAGAAGGTATAGACTTTTTGCTAATCACAAGTTTTATTCTTTTTATTTTTGATACTGAGATCATTCAATTTTCTATACTCAAGGCTATATCGCCAATATTTGTTTAAACAAAGGCGCTTTCTGCATCACACAACACATTTTTAAGTGGTTTTCACTATTATTTCGATAATTTCCCCTGAAGGTTAATATATATAAAAAAACTTAATTCTTTTTTTATGCAAGTACTAGGATGCGCCCGCGACGTCGTCCAATCTTTTAAAATTCCCGCGGGATTTCTCGGAACACAAAGTACCGTGGCGATCGTTTTAGTGGAAACTGTTTCAGAATAAGCAAATTTTTATGCACCTGAACAACTACAAACCACTTCCGGGTTAAAAAATAATCCGCACATTTTATTACATAAAATTTGTTATCGATCACTGAATTTTCTGAAATTGCAACTTGTTTTTTTTTATTTGGCCATTTTAAATCATTCCCAGAAAAATTTCCGCGGGATTCCCAGCATAAAAAGAAGCGCAGGTTATAAGTCTAAGAATTAGTTGTCAATCAGCAAAAACTGCATCAAAATCGGCTATTAGTTTTTACATTAATCCGAATCTAAAAATATGCATCATGTTGTCCATTGTTTATATAGTCTATTCATGTTGTTTTTTTTTTAAATAGCTTCAATGTACAGGAGGCCATGTTTAGAATTTTATAATATTGTAGAAAATATAAGCTACTTCCCAGCGTTTAACCACTGCATAGCTGCAGGGGAACCTCATTTCATCAGAGTCCCAGTAGTTTGGGGTGTGCGTTTATATGTCAGTCATTCAGTTGGTGAGTTCTAGTAATTATACAGAAGTATTTTGCAAGAGAGCCTACAGGGCCACATCCTGAACCACATGAAATAGCAAACTCAAAGGAGTGTCATTAGATTTTTGGAAAACCAATCACTCTTATCAGGAATGGAATCAGCCAATTTTGAAAAATAAACATGTTTTGTATTATTATATCAAATCATAATGTAGGTTGCCCAAGTCAATTTCTGTGTAGGGTTGTCAAAGGGCATAACCCAAGGAGAGGGTTGTTTTTGAACTAAATGTTTCATTTCAGGTATAGATTACAACTTAATCTAAGTTTGGGTGTTGATGTTGGTTTACTTAATTAATAAATTTACCTTTGCTAGTTATTAACTTCATGTATCCTAATTTGACAAATTATATAGTCTTTAATTATTTTTACATTTTTTTTGTAGGATGTATTATTCCTAGTTTCTACATTGATTTTATGTCAGTTTTACATTTCATATCAGCTGTTTGTCATTTGATATTTTTCCAGACATTTTTATTTTTCTATTTTTAAACTTAATTTTTTTTATGGCCTCTGTGGTTAATTGATTAAAAATCTTTACTAACCAACCTTACCGTAGTGCCCTCTGCACTACAGTAAGGTTGGTTAGTCCATGTTTGTTTCCTGGGATGGTAAATTTCATAAATGAGCTTTCCTTTACTGTTATGCCTTTTTTTATGACCCCGGGGAATGTCTTTTCTTGGGTCTCCATCCTCGGTTCTGAGGAGAAGGCTTTACACCAAGGAATGTGTGAGACTCCTTATCGGCCGGATGCCCACTGTGGCCTCCAATCGGAGGAACGGGGTATGGTCGGCCGTCAGACTACCCACTAAACCTAGCCTGCGCCCCTCTCCTATGCGCTTTTATGGGGTGCCACAGGGACTGAACCAAAGGTATTACATCTGTGGCACCCCTACGCTTGGCTCTCACTTAGGGCGCCCACCCCACTAGGGAAGGGTACCCTCTTCACCAATAGGGGGGAAGTCCACGGTGTCCCCCGCTAGTCCGCGTAGCCTCCTGTGATGGGTTACGGGAGGAGTTCGCGTTGCGGCGCCTACGACCCACTAAAAAGAATTAAAACTAAAATGTACTAATAAAATGTATAGTTTAATTTACAAACAAGAAACAAAACAAAAAAATGGATCCCACACAATCCAGTTGGGATTGTTCACAAAAAGCTGGCTGCATTACCAATTGTATGGCAATGTTTATGCATTGTCAGAAATACAGGCAGTTTTAAATTTAGTTTTTAACCGACTTCGAAAAAAGGAGGAGGTTCTCAATTCGTCGGGATCTTTTTTTTTTTTGTTGCTTTTTTTTATGTATGTTCGCCGATAACTCCGTGATTTATGATCCGATTTACGTGATTCTTTTTTTGTTCGACGCGGAATAGCTTCCAATTGGTCCCCTAAAAATTTTACATAGTTTGGCCCAGTAGTTTTCATTTTATGAACATTTTTCATGGAAATAATTTTCACTCCGTTCCATATGTTCGCCGATAACTCCGTGATTTATGATCCGATTTACGTGATTCTTTTTTTGTTCGACGCGGAATAGCTGCCATGTGGTCCCCTGAAAATTTGACATAGTTTGGCTCAGTAGTTTTCATTTTACGAACATTTTTTTGTTCCCGGTTCTTGGGACCTATATTTTTTAAGAAGCGCGGCACCATTCGTGGCTCCACCCATACATAGCTAGACACTAAAAAGTAACAAATAAAATTTAAAAACTTCGTTTAAAAAAACCGACTTCAAAAACTAAAAAACTAAAATGTATAAAATAACTTATTTCTTAAGCTATTATTATTAATATATATTATCTAAAACATCTTGAAGTCGGTGCAATATAAAAGATAAAAATTACTATATTTTGAAAATTACTAAGCTAGCTAATAAGTTATTTTATACATTTTAGTTTTTTAGTTTTTGAAGTCGGTTTTTTTAAACGAAGTTTTTAAATTTTATAGATTTGATGAAGGTTAGATATTATTTTTCATTGGCAATATTAATAAATAAATGTGTACCAATCCCTGAGATAGGGAACAATAATGCATATTGTTACGTGCGAGCAGGGGTACGCACTTAGGATTGGAAGAAAATACCAGTTTTTAACTAAACTACACAGCCGTACGTGATTCTTCTCCGCAGGGTTGCCCCTACATGCACGACTCACGACGCACTGTCCCGACGATAAGATGTCTCACTTACAATACCGACGCCGATATTGCGTAGACCACCCCCTGCTACTGCAGTGTTCACCTCCAAATTTACCGCGTGTAGCTCGCTTCTGGATCTTCTCTCAAACTACGCTATACTCCTCCTTCACTGAACTATCTACTAAACTTTTCACTAAATTCACCACTAGACTGAAAGAAAGAAAAAGAACTACAATAAAACTAACGTAACTATTAAAATATAAACAATAAGTATATGTAGTCATAAATTGGCCTTAGCCCAGCAAAACTGCCTCGTCTCTGTCTTCTATTAAACTTCTTTTCGAACTATTTAGTATCGCACTTGTCGCGTCGCTGTCTGGAACTGAACTTAACTGCCCGGTAGGCGCGCCTTACGCTGCTTATATACCTGGAAGAATGTTCTAAAACCCATAATTTCGATCTTCTTTTCGTTATTCTTTTATTTACTATCTGTCCCTTTCTAAACATCTATCTATATCTGTCTTTTCCTTACCGAGCTTTCGTTTATCGTCTATCCCTTTTTAAAATGCATCTGTCCTTGTGTTTTCTTTCCAGAATATTGTACATTTTTCTAAAAGTTCTTTAACTAACTAGTTTTTCCACCATCACTCACCACACTATTGTAATCTAAAACAGGTTTATTAGTCTACTTTGTCTAATATTTTAGTTGTGATCATCCTTATGTTGTTTGTAAATACTTTATAATGCAATAAATGTGTAAACTCTTGTTCTGAGAAGCGAAAATCCCTATGATCCTTAAAGTTGAGTTAGTTGTTTTATTACCTTTGCTGTTTAAATTTTCTGTAACTCTTGTAATGATTGTCTTAATTGTTCATTAAAATTTGTTTCCACTAATTTTTCTAGGTATTGAAAGATCTATCCATCTATTGTTAATTACTAATACCTTTTGTGTTTATGACCGCCTTCTATTAGGACATCATAAGCCGTTTTATTGTTCAAATTTCGCTGCAATTTCTTAAAAGCCGTGTTGATCTGGTTTAAGTTAACAATATTGAGAATTCTAATGAATAGTATGTGCATTTTTTTGGGGAGTTCACGTCTATTTTACGAATATCGGTCGGCCGGTCGAGTCAGTTTAGTTTATACAGCGATCGAGGTCGTATAGTAAATTTGGAACCTCGCATTGTCAAACTTTTGCGCGTTTTGTGTTACTAAGATCTTCTTTTCTGCCTTACGGTTTGGACCTGTAGTCAATACATACCTTCTACCATACTACCATAAGGTACAACATACCTTCAATAAAAATTGTGATCATTCCAACAGTGTTATTAATTAAAATCTGGCAAATTCGTAACAGTATGTATATATAGTGTGGATTTAAATATTATTCTTATAAATCTGGTTTTAAGTGCTTGAATAGGGATAACTAGTGATTACATTGATTTTATGGCTAACATACATCGACACATCTACGGAAGGTACCGCGCGGAAAGTTTGGCAAAATACGCAGGTAGTGTTTTTACAAGCCTTTATTTAGCTTGCAATGGATGTACCTATGTATGTATGTAAGTTCGGGTGGAATCTTGCAAGTTAAATTTGACCAACTTCCCGGTTTCCGATTGAGCTGAAATTTTGCACGTATATGTATATCGCGTGACAATGCAATAATATGGTACCATGTAGCTGATCTGATGATGGAATCGGAAGGCGGCCATAGGAACTCCTGTACTAAACAAGATAGAACTATCGTGTTTGGGTTCGTTTTACTTGTCTTGGCTAGCACTCTGCTGCTACATGATATCCAGGATCTCAAAAGCTTGTATATAAAAACCTTTTAAAAAAACAATCTATTTAATTTATCTCAATGATACATCAGCGGAAATTACGTAGTTCGGATTAGAGGGCCTTAACATGCACTCCTTCGCCGTTCGTTTTAGAACTTTTTTTGCTTGTTTTTTTGTATATTCCATTGTATGCTCTATTTAATTTTGTGTTATGTCTATTATTATCTATCATGGGCTCGTAAACCATTGGTCAGATTATGATGAAACTTTGATAGGGTGTTCTGAGGACGCCCAAAAAGGTTTCTGACTCAAAAAATCTATGTATATATAAAACTCAATGTTTGTATGTTTGCCCAATATGCGTTCCTAAACCATTGATCAGATTGATAAAACTTTGGTAGTGTTATGAGGATTCCCAAAAGGGTTTCTGGCTTAAAAAAGCTATATTCTAGGCCACTCAGAAAGTATTGCGAAAAAAAGTTTTTATGTATGAGAGACTGGCTAATTTTAATCTATTTTGAAAATATGATTATTTATAACAAAAAATATGTAGTGTGTTCGAATTTCAAAATTTACTTCCACAAATTTAAATTATCGTGTCTCGTTGGAAAATCGTAAGGCACATAAGGTTATTTAGGTGTACTACAATACTTAATTATAACATATGCCAAAATGAGAAGTGTTTCAATTAATGTAAAAACAGTGGTAGAAAATATTTTCTTTGTCTTTTTGCATATTACATGTAGTCTTTTACAATATTATTTTTATTATATTAATATTATTCACTATTCTATACACTCCTATATTAGAAGGTTTAGGATTAAACTTGTTTTTTCTATTATATAATCTATACTATAATATTATAAATGCTAAATTTTGGATGGAATGGATGGAAATCGCTGAAAGGCAAAGAGATTAATAATTATAGTCTGGAATAGCACATAGGCTATTTTTTTATCCCAGAGAAACATATGGTTCTTGTGGGATATCATTATCGCAAGTGAAGCCGTGAGCAAAAGCTAGTACTAATTAATAAATATCCCCCACAAATGCTTAGTTTTTCAAATCACTATAATATTAAAAGTGGTCCATGAAAAATCTTCTTTATGGTTTGTTTACAACTTGTCCCACGTTACCTGAATAATGGTGTATGTAAAGATAACACCACTCTTGATATTCTTCTCCAAATAGTTATATCGATATCAATATGTTGTTGAATACTTGAATAAAGAAATGATTAAAAATGTATGTCTCTTCCAGATAATGGAATCGCACGTCCTGAACTCATACCATCACGCTCGCTATCGCCCCATCAGTCACAAGCTGATGAGAGTCAAGAGCGACTCTGTGTCTTCGGAAAGCAGCTGCACTCAGAATAGTCCCGAGTACAATCGGATATCAGCCGCCCAGAGAGTCGTGTATGGAGATATGGCGCAGTCAGAGGAGAGCAACGGAGAGGACTGGTGTCAAAATCAAACAGTGAGTTGGTGTATATTTTATTTTATGATGGATTGTTATTACATTATATATATATTTTGCATCCTTTTCATCCTAAAAGCGAGGTAAGTTTTTTTTTAAATTTAATATCCAATATGCTTACATTCATATAGATTACAATCACATTTGAACTGTGACACAGAAACCTCATGGGTTTATTCGTGCCGCAGGGAGTCGTATACACAATATTGTATTTGAATCAATAGGAGCAGAGGCGAGTAATGGTTATCATCATTCTAGTGTTTAATTCCGATTTGATAATAAAGCGTGGGTATCATCATTCTAGTATATGGTTCTCATTTTAGTCCCAGGACTGCACATGTGGGCATGATGGTCTGCTTTGGGAATTAGGATAGAATCTTTTCAGATTATACTTAATTAATTTGGTGAGAGATAAGGTAGCTTCTGTGGGTTATGAACACCAAATTCCATGAGTGAAGTTGCATTAAAGTATCTTGTATAAATTATGTTCTATCTGTGCAAGAACGGAGAAAGAATACAATTTCCTGCGGCCGGGCGGCCGGGCGGCCTGTCGTAAGAGGCGACAAAACAACCCACAGCCAGGTGCTAGGGCATTTGCTCGACTGGATGGCTACCACCCCTGGTCTAAAGTATGCCGCCATAACAACCTTCAGTTGTGTTCCGGTATTAGTGACCAGGTTCCAGTATCCCTTAAGAGAGCAGCAGCGCATTTGTAGCACCTTTGGTGTTGCAAATGTCCATAGGCGATGGTAACCGCTTTCCATCAAGTGGGCCGTCTGCCTGTTTGCCTCCTGCAATAAAACAAAAAAAAATGTTCTTGTCAGCAAAAAATTACTGTTCATTACATTGGAACTTGGGGAATTGGTAATATAAGACAAGGCAAGGCTTTCTTAATACCTCATACCTTAATTTGTCTTTTTCCTTTTTCAGATAAACACTACACAATCAAATCAAGACACTAGTTCCGAAGATGATAGCTCTCAGGAAGATCTTGAAGAAGGTGAAGAGAATATCATTGTCCAAGAGGTTAATGTTGATGATCTTGATGAAGATGATATTGAAGTCGATGATGATGATGATGATGATGATGATGATGCTCCTGTTACACCAAACTCTTTAAGTGATATGCAGCTAGCAGCGGGAAATAACGACGATACTCTAGTCGAAGGTCATGATTATGATGTTATAACTGTTTATACAGTGAATCCTGACCTTGACTTAATAGAGGCTTCTTCAGAAGACGAAAGCGACCAACTTGATTATAATCTTAATAATAAAGAGCACTTCATAGAAAAAGAATACAACCATTATGAAGATCCAAATTATAGGATAAATTGTGTTCCCGAGTCAAAACCTAATATTCGCAAACAAGTCATGGATATTCTTAGTACTCCAATAGAGTCTAATGTCGATGACTACTTTATCAAGAATGAACTACTAGATTCAGATGAGCCAGTTGTCAAAGATGTTGATGAATATTTTATTAAAGAGACTAAACCAAATGTAGACGACTTGATTATTAAAGAGAAAATGATTGAAGAAGAAAGTATACCGCAAATTTCTGAACATACTCATAATGTTGATGAATATCTAATAAAAGAAACGGTTAAGAAAGAGCCTCTAGTATTAAAACCGATTGAAAAACATAATAATGCGGATATTTCTGTTAATGACTCTGATATGGAAGCCCTGCCAAATATAGAAGATCTTAAGCGATACCTTTTAGAAGATATACCATACACGAAATTCAGAAACATGCAGAGATCATGTTCTTTACCTCAGTCCCCTATGCAAAACATTTGCATGGATATTGATGACGCTAAAACCTGTTTGAGCTTCGAAGATTTAAATCTTGATCTTTCAGATCTAAATTTTGAGAATGACAAAGATAGATCTAACAGTACTAATAAAAGTGATGATATTCCTCGTACTTTGACAGATGAGGATATTAATAGTTTCTTAATAACAGGTAAAGATGAAAATAAAGAAGTTCCTAAAAATTATGATGATTTAAGTCAACAAGATATGGAAATCGACCATCCTGTAGAAAGTGTTATTCATTCCTCTCCTAAAGATAGACAGTCGACATCTACGCCAATTCCAAAAACACCTACAGTTTTAAACTTCTGTGTCGAAAAAACGCCAATAAAAAAAGAGATCGATGTTAAAACTGATGACGATTTTGTTGACGTAGAATCATGCAACGATACAGTAATACCTGTTCTTGAAGCAAATAATTTAAGTTCGCTATTGGAACAGTTTGAAGCAACTGAAAAATTGAACACAAAGAAAAAACCAATAACTAAAGTAGAAGATAATTTGAAGATTTGCAAAAATACTCTAACAAATGGGATGAGACTTCATGACGCGGGCATACAGCTTAATAAAAACAAGATGAGGCATATATTGGTAAGTACATTGATCACTTGTGTCTTGCAGGTTTGAAGATCGCATTCAATCTTCGAATGTTATTACAGATGCCGTCAACAATTAACACGACGATCAGATCACCAAGTCCGGTCCATTCTGACCATGACTACTGTTCGTCGAAGAAACGGCACAGTGTGCCGAATTTGAAGAGTGGGCAGAGTCTGCTCAAGCCCGAGGTGTTGTCCAGCAACAGCAGGATATTAAAATCTAGGCATAGGTCGTGTAAAAATAAAAAGATTGTGTATCACCTGAGTAGTGATGATGAAAGTGAAACAAATAGTAAGAAAAAAGTGAGTGGACGTTTAGAGGACGAGGAAATAAAAAAGAAAGTAATAAAGCAACCGGTCAAACCCCCAGTTCAATCGAATTGTCGTAAAAAACTTTCACCTCCTCACTCTAGTGACAGTAATATTGATAAAGACAACAGTTCTGTGATTGAGAAAAGTGCTTGTAAAGCAGGTGATACTCCTAGTAGTCGAAATTCAGGTAGTATTAAGTTAACAATAAAAAACAAATCTGAAGTTATACTTAACAGCTGTGATTTTAGTGACTCGCAGAAAGATAAACATGTAGAAAAGTGTAAGCCTAATGTTAGTGATAGTGCGCCAATTGTAAATATTAAGCAGGAAAAACATGTAAGTGATGTGGATAGAAATAAAAGTAAAAGTGTAAATAATGTAAATATTGAAAGTGTGACTGTTAAGGAGGAACCCCGTCCAGCTAATGAACATTTTTATACTGCGCTTTTTAATAACAAACAAGATGTCCAAATCCCAAACCCTTTGCCAGTCAAAAATGTAAAGAGGCCATTTGATGATGAATTGAATCGAATAACGATTGAGACTATGAAGAAGGATTTGGAACATCCACAGAAGAAAAAGAAATTGAACCTTTTAGAATACAAAATGCGAAGAGGTGCTAATTCAAATCAAAGTTCTACCACAGTTAGTCCTGAAGCAATATTTCCTGATATGCCCAGTCCATTAAGTTTGGAAAAAACATCTAAATTAACCACATATCATACATCACCCAATGGTACAAATGGGACAGATAGCACCAATAATGAAGCACCTAAAAAAATCTTCGATCCTATAAGGGAGGCTTCTAGGAAGATTCTTATGAATTCAAAGAAACAAAAAGCAGAGGCTATGAGAAAGAGAGATGAAGATATTGTAATGAGTAAGATACCAAAAGTAGAAAATCTTGAATTGCAACCTTTAATAAGTGATGCTGAAATGATGAAAATTGTTGGTATGGCAACACCAGATGCACTACAGATACCAATAGTGGAAAAACCACAGAAACCGACTGATTTTAAAGAGATTATTCTAGTTAGTATTGGAACTAATACTGATAATAATGTATTTAAACGGTTGGAGACCGAAAGAAGAGCTGTCGAAGTTAAAAGTAGGTCTACAACTCCACCAATAGATGCAAAATCATTAATAAATTTCAAAATTAAAAAGTCTGATACTGTACTTAAGCAAAATGTGTTTGACACAGTTAAAAGAGACAAGAAAATTCCAATTGATGACAAAAAACATACTGAACCAAAAATAGACAAAGAAAGATTCAAAGGCATAACAGCTACAATCAAAAGTGTAGAAAAACAGGTTGATACCAAAATATCAAGTAACTCTCTGTTTGCTAGCATACAAGATGTTGTAATGAAGAAAGCCCCTAACAAAGTTGTAGAGAAAACTGACATCAGAATTTCGAAAATAAAGTCTCCAGAAAGGAAACAAACACACAAAGCAGTACCTGTAATAATTCTTAGAGAATACGATCCAAAACTAGAACATGGAGAAGATAAAGTAATTTTACATTTAGACAAAGATAAACGAAAACCTGAGTCTTCTAATATAAGGATACAGACAGACAATCATTCTGATTTCGATAAATTAATTCCATTAGCAATTGTAGTTGAAGATAAAACTGTAACTAGAAAGAGAACTGACAGTGATATGTCAATATCAAGAGAAGGCAGCCCTCATCTTGTGCAAGAAACAAAAGCAAATAAAATAGAAGAAAAAGTGAATAAACCACTTGCTGTTACTAAGCCTAAAGCAAATGATATAAGACCAGAAAAACGATCGTTATCAAAAGAAAAGTCCTCCAGATCGAGAGATCATTACGAATCCAAATACAGGCGTAGATCCAGATCATCATCACGCCGCCGAAGGAGACGTTCACATAGTCGTAGTATATCCAGGTCACGTGGGAGATATAGGAGATATAGACGATCGGACAGTCCCTACAAAAGGAAACGACGATCTCGATCTTACCATAGACGATCACCATCAGTCAGGAGAGACCATAGATCGAATCGCAGCAGAACAAGATCTCGTACTGTTGAACCCAAGCCCAAAAGTCCGGTTAAAAAGAAGCCAAGCCCGGTATCTAATGAATCTGATAAGAAATCAAATGTGTCGTTTACACCGCCATTAAGAAAACCTACAGTTTCTGAAAGTTCTAATAGCTCAACTTCAAGGTGAGTTAATCATATTGCTTTAATTTTACAGGTTACAGGAGATGGATACACTTTCATACATTCTTGGGCTGAGATTATAAAAATATGAGTGATTTTAAGATCTCTTTTTATTATGTGGATATCTATATAAATATTATAAAGTGGTTCAGGCATGGGGAAAGAATGAATGATGGAAGAATGACTAAACAGATATACAATGCAAAAGTGGATGGATGCAGAAGTCGCAGAAGCCCACGACACACCTTCCATGATCAAATTGATTGTGTACTAGCAGAAGGTGATGTCAGGAGCCTTAAGAGCAGACAAGCGTGCATGACAAGAGCTATGAATGTCAAAGAAGCGAGTGAGATGTGTAAGAATAAGCCTAAATGGCGCTCTGTTGTTCGTGCCTACCCCGCAAGGGACCTGGCGTGAAGTTATGTATGTATTATAAAGATGAATGATTTGTATTTTTGTAACGGATAAACTCAAAAACTACTGGACCAGTTTCATAAATTCTCTCACCACTATAGTGCTACTTTAACCCTGAGTATCATATGCGATATTTACTTGAAATAATGGGGTTCTGCATTGTTTTCAAGTCAGGAAGGACAGGACCACTAGTTTTTTATAATTGTAGTGGCTTTAGTTATATTTAACGAATTAATAGTGCGCAATTGTGCAACCCTCGGTGAGAGTTATATGTTTGTGCCGTTTGCTGTCGAGACGCTTGGACCGTGGGGTCCTAAGCCCATGAGCCTCTACCAAAATTTATCGAAACAACTCGTTGACTCTTCAGGTGATCAGAAGGCTGGTGCTTACTTCGGCCAATGGATCAGTATGGCGATCCGGCAAGGAAACATAGCCAGCCTTCTGGGGCACCTTACCCATAGGAGACGGTGATTTGGGCTCAGTATTCCACTTATAGTTCTTAAGGGACTATGGGTAGAATACAATATGAATAAATTTTCTTTCATTGTATTCAGTTATATGTAATTCTATAAGTTTAGAGTTCGATTTAAAAAAAAGATTATACAAAAACTAACTAATGTGAATAAATCTATTGTCACATTAAAAGATAATAATAATAATAGTGTGGTGTAGTGTTTTTATATTATTGTTGAAATTCTTTCACATAAATCGATTATGTGAGAGAATTTCAATTTTATTTAAGATTTTTATTATCTTCCAGATATAATTTAGGGTGCATGTTTTCCATCTATTACATATAAATAAAATTGGAGTGTCTGTTTGTTATATTGAAATAACCGCTTTTTACTACATGCATATGAATATATATACGGTACATACACCAAATTAATATTATTTACTATTTTTGTCTGTCTGTCTGTTTGTTCCGGCTAATCTCTGAAATGGCTGGACCGATTTTGACGGGACTTTTATTGGCAAGTAGCTGATGTAATAAGGAGTAACTTGGGCTACTTTTATTTTAGAAAATTATTTTATTTTGGAATTATGACAATTTAAATCAACAATCAAATCAATCAACACGCGGGAGAGACCGCGGGGCGCAGCTAGTTTTGTAATATAAAAATATAACAGTCTTTTACATTTCTCTGACCTAAAAGTCCCCGACCCCTTTAATTCGCCATATTCCTCATATGGTTCAGACTTATAGGTCTTTGGCTCATAAGCAGCAAGATTCTTATAGCAACTCGAAATGTTGTAACATGTAACTAAATATATGAATAAAATAAAAGAATTCCCCCTCAAAAACGATTTGCTTAAAACCAATGAACATCTTAAAACTCGTTTTTTTAATGATATGTAATTTTTGATTTTATTTAATAAAGCTTTAAAAAAATATAATTTGCGCTATACCCCGTTTTGCATTAACGTGTTGTGTTGCTAATAAAGAGTGGCTGTAAATTCTAGGCCCTAGGGCAATAGGTATACAGAAAACTGAACTAAAATATTAGAAAAGTATGTCCCTCTATACTCAAAACAGTTTGAAACATAAAATAATTTTTGATGGATATAACCATATTGTATAATTGTGGCACTGCTCAAATTAATAGGACATAATTGAAAGTTACTATGAAATATAAAATCCAATTGCAATGTTCTTCAAGTTATTATAATCATGTCACCTACAATTTTCAGTTCATCAAGTTCATCATCATCATCATCGTCTTCAAGTTCTGGTGTTTCTAGAAAGTCAAGAAGTCCATACAAGCAGGATAATTCATTCAAGAAGAAGAATTACAGGAGCTTCAGCTCTGAAGATAGGTGAGTCTCCACAACTTATATTGAGGAAATTGGTTTATTATTATTACATTTTCAATATCTTCATCTACATCTATATATATATAAAAGAAAGTCGTGTTAGTTACACTATGTATAACTCAAGAACGCCCGTACCGATTTGGCTGAAAATTGGTGGGGAGGTAGCTTAGAACCAGGAGACGGACATAGGATACTTTTTATCCCGTTGGAACCGGTAGGTGGCGCTGGGATGTTTTTTGGTTCCGGATCGAATTCACTTTTTTTGTTTGATAAAATAAAATATGTTTAAATCAAAAATGCATTCATTAAAATGTACCTTACCCAATCAAACCATAATTTGCAGTAAACCTGCGAAAAATCGAAATGTGTGCTGGAACACATAGTAAAAGTGAAACGTTGAAATTTCTTTTTCCGCTTGTCCGTTGCGATTCCTTTTTCCACTTGTCCGTTGAAGTTTCACTTCTACTATATGTCCCAGCACACATTTCGGTTTTTATTTAAGTCTGGTTCATAAATTGGGGAGATTTAGCTAACTATATCATTAAGATTATATCTGTGGTCATAGATCAGACAATGATAACTACATTTTTACTCGCTACTAAATAAAATCGCTTAACGCAATATGACCAAAACAAAAGTTGAAATATAAAAGTTAACATAATGTGATTAGTATTCAATACGACAGTAATATTTTGCATGTAGTTATCCTGATATGACCAAATGAAGGAGCATCTTTTGGCGATTATACCTTTATCAATAAGTCATACTGAGTAAAAATGTACTTATCATTGTCTGATCTATGACCACAGATATAAGACCCCGCGATTTTTGGAATTATACTTTCCTTTCCAATGAAGATTAATAGAACTGTTCTGATTTTCATTGTTCTCTTTTGATAGAGAAAGTAACACCCCTGTAGAAGAGAGAAGGATAGTGTTTGTGGGTAAGCTAGAAAAGGACATAACAAAATCGAGTCTGAGGTCGCAGTTCTCTAAGTTCGGTTCGGTTATTGAAGTGCGGTTGCACAGCAAGGAAGATGGGTGAGTATCGTAATTTTTTTTATTTTTTTATTGCAGGAGTTCAGCAGACAGGCAGCCGGCCCACTTGATGGAGAGCGGTTACCATCGCCCATGGACATTTGCAACACCAAAGGTGCTAGTGCTACAAATGCGCTGCTACTCTTTTAAGGGAGACTGGAACCTGGTCACTAATGCTGGAACACAACTCAAGGTTGTTATGGCGACATACTCTAGACCAGGGGTGATAGCAATCCAGTCGGGCAAATGCCCTACCACCAGGCTGTGGGTGGTTTTGTCGGCTTTTACGGCATGCCGCCCGGCCGCAGGAAATTGTATTATTTCTGCATTCGTATGTATTTAGAATAATTATACGTTAAATCATAAAACAACACAATGAAGTAAACTTATATTGTTGTATTCTTCCTATAACCCCTTAGACCATAAGACCAAGAATACTGAGCACAAGTCATTGAAGTCATTGGGTAAGGTTCCTAGAAGAACTTATAGTATACCAGTATGGGTCGAAATAACTAATAACTTAACGAAGGAATAAAAACTCTTTATAAAATATAATAATAAACCGAATCTGAATCATAAACCGAAATCTGGGCTATTGATATGGATACATTTGCATTAGAACAATGGGTGGCCTTATCTCTTAAAGCGATCTTTTCCTGGCAACCCAGTGTCTAAGGAGATTTTAAACAAAAATTAGATATATTTTTGGTGGTATACTAAACTAAAATAAAAGTAATATACTATTCATGCGTCATGCGTCTTTCGATGGTCAGTAGGGTTGACAAAAAAGGTTACCTTAATAGTTTATGCAATAAATTTATTATTGTATATACTTGTGACGATCCTGACAAACAACCTTCGATTCGTCTACTTTCATTAACCTCTTCATAAATGCACGTTTATTTGAGATGCTTTTTACCTCACCTCTATATAACACGTCTGCTATTTATTTGATCATGATGTGTACGTGTCGGTTTACCGGAAGTAACTCTACTATTACTCACAATGTTGTATTTTTTTTAATGTTTATGGCTTGGCAACTAGGCCTTTAAGCCAGGCACAGTTGTATTGTAGGCTACAATCGACGCCATTCAACGGAGTTCTTGAGAAAACTCGAAATGCCTACATTCGGCTATACAGTTCACATTACTTACAAAAACACATAACAATTACTTACTACTCAAAAACTATCAATATCCTACTACTACATGTTCATTTTAGAGTAATTTTACACATTTTAAGGGCCGCTTGCATAACGATCGCCTTAAATAAAATTAGTTAATCTTATTAAACTGCCTAAATACGTTTTACACGAAACGTATTGACAGTTCTTTAAACATGTTTAGCGGCAAATTTTGCGTTGTGCAAGACGCTAATTCTGTTTAAGGGTGTTAAATACTTTTTGTGTTTCTTAAACATATTTAGGCAAGCTTTCGTATGTTTACGTAATAGATCGCGTTATGGGTTTGTGACGTACCAACGCGCGAGGGACGCGTGGTCGGCCGTCGAGGCCGCCAACTCTTTCCCGCAGTACGACGTCGGCTTCGGCGGCCGGAGAGCGTTCTGCAGGCAGAGTTACGCTGACTTGGGTGAGACATTCACTATGATACTCCTGGTCTACAGTGGTTTTGTTGCCCTAGATATGAAAATGATTTTGGGTCCATTTATGCACACAATTCATGAGACTATCAATGATTTTGTTAGATTTGCTCTGATTTTTTTTTAAATCTTTATTTTCATTTTACATTACAAAAATGAAAAAACGAGAAATAAAATAACAGATATATTTATAATGTCAATAATATTTTGAGAAATTAGGATATATCGAAGTTAATAAAGAGGAAAATGTCGAAAATATATTTTGTATTTCCATAAAACGCCTTTTATGAGCTTTTCTTTTATAATCTTTCTCTTTTCAAAGACCAGCAGTAATTAATTGTTTAAAATATAAGATATGCAGAAATCATGAAAATACGAGCACATTGAGAACTTTCATAAATATATTCGTAATCTGGGCACTTGAAAACGTAAAAATTTGCGATGATATCCAGGGCAACAAAACAAAACTTTTTTTTGTAGAGCTCTAGTGTTATTGGGTTGTTCGGAAAGTAATTTCGTTTTTTTTGTGGAAATGAAAAACAGTTTTCGCTTCGAGGATAATCCCAGGTCATAAACTGTTGAATTTGATAAATTTAATAATATAATATTAATGATAATTCGCCGGTTCGCATCAACTAATGCCTTTATCGCGTCTTTATCAGCTTCAACCGGCCAGTTCTGGCACTGGCGTACTGTCAACACACCTTCTCCATACATATCGGTCAATTTCTTTCTGACTTGAACAGCATTGTTACCCTTCCTGTAGTAAAACAGTAAGATATGTCGAAAATACTCCTTATCGCTCATCATTTTTATAAGGCAACAACCAAAAACTACTGCGTAGAATTAATTGGAATTTTTCACACACAAGCCTTGCTATATGAGCTCTTAAAGCATATAAAAATTATACCGCTTAAGTGTGAAGTTGGGTGCAAAAAAATATAATTAAATCCTCTGTCGGGAAAAAAAGAAATTACTTTCCGAACAACCTATTAGAATATCTGTAGGTTTTGGAATTGAATGAACAGTGTTGGTCCATTACAGTAACTGGTATAATGAGCTTCATCGGCTTTAAAGGACTAATGTTCCTTATCACTTTTCGAAAGTGAAGTTCTCGGAAGTCCCACAAATTTGTGGTGAAATACAGATAATTGAAATGAACGTTGCACTGATGCTTTCTTCCTCTAACTTCATAGAATTTGTATTAGAATGTAAAGAAACGACATCATTCTCTTGGTTTTGGCGCGGCAATTTTGATGGCAGCTGGTAGCTTGTGGATTTTTTTTAATTAAATTTGTCCCTTATAGAAGTTTAAAGTGAACTGAATATAAATGTAGTCTTTTTTTAAATTACCAACTTTTTGTCTGTCTGTAACCCAAGTAGGTCGCCAAAATTCTTCAACCGGTAAACGGGTCGCGTATTTTAAAAGATTGAAAAGCACTGTTCTAGCAAACAAATTCTTTCTTTATTTTCTTATAATAACACTTATAAATTTATAATTACAGATGGCTTAGAAGCAAAATACACTGAGAGCGCCTTCCACGGCCAGCCGGCTTTGCCCGCGAGACGTACAGACGACATGTCCTTCGAACAAATGCTTTTGGAAATGAAGAAGAAACTTAGTCAAAGGAAAACAGATAAAAAACGTCCAAACGACGCTAAGCCTTGACGGTGGCTGCAATTCGGCAGGTATTTAGCGCGATTCGTACTAGTGATGTGCGGTGTGTTGGCGACTGTCAACGTGACAGCGTCTGTCAATGTGACATTGATAGGTCCTTTTTGACAGGTACGAAGGCACTTCTGACCAATTTATTGTAAAGCTCGCCCAACTTATCTGTGAAATAGCAAAAAATGGAACTATAGTCGCCATGTTGAAATTTCATACGAGTTTGGGCTGCCAGTTGTAAAAAATTAATTTAATTTATAACGCTATAAATATGAAGTATTTGGCCACAATCAATATCTACAACATTATCCCAGAGCATTATGATTAACTTATATTAACATAATATATTAAAAGTCTGATGATTATTGAAAAGTTGGCAACATCGGAGTAACCACAGTGACGCTCTTAATTTCACAGATAAGTTGGAAGCACTATAGTGTTTTCAAAGAGTATCTTTTTTATAAGTTTTGTTATTTAAAGCTTTATGGTATTACTAAAAATAATACATAATGAAATAGCTTGCTCGTATAATCACTATTAAATGAATATTACACTTTTTATAATAATATTAACTCAAATCGAGTTGCAATATAGAACATTAATAATTTAACACGTAGCAATGTTTTATTGCTATTTGTATTACATAATTATAAACTAAAACTGCGTTAAAAGGAGTTTAAACTCGGTTATTATATTAATTTTTCATTTTGGGTCTGATTTGTTGACTAGACTGAAATTATGTTCTTCCATATATTATAAAAAAAGCTATTAAAAAAAAACATAACTAGAATAGACTATATAAACGATTGATGATGTATGTATGATGCAATTTTTTTCTATTTCTTGACTATTTGGGATTTACGTACAAACAACTGGACCTACTTCGATAAGGTTTTCGCTAATCGACAGCTAATTCTGAGACTTAAACTCTGTGCTACTTTTTATCCTGGGATTCCTGCGGGAATTTTCCTGGAAAAGATTCAATATTACCTGATTACAAAAAATCGAATTCCAATCTGATTTGTTTACTGATCTATAGCAAATTTAATGTAATAATGTGTAAAATATTTTGTCCCGGTATGTTGTGTCCCGGGAATCCTGCGGGTATTGCGAGTCAAGCGCAGAAAAAGTCACGGCCATTTTCTAGCTATAAATAAAATAATCAAATTATAAAATGTGTTTAGAGTTGACGAAAAAGTTATTGTTTATAACAAGTCTGAATCATTGATTGGAGTATTGTTACGGCTATTAGTGTGGTTAAAATAAGAGACTAAAGGTCCATAGCTTATTAGGGTCCGGCACCTGATCAGCACTGAATTGCCTTGCTTGCAAGCTGTCCACGCGCGGACGCCGGGTGAACAACTCAGTGACAATATGCTACTCGGAGTTGTCAAGTATAGACCTAGTAACAATCGCTGATAGACTACTCCGTAACTCGTGGATTACGTGACATTCACTCTTTGACCACGCCAGGTTCACTAGTTGACAACGCGGTGTCCACCCGTGGCCGGTGGTGGTTGTCGGGTGCTGGGTGGCTCTAATGAGTTGTAGCCCTAGAAATAGACAATTAAATGCTAAATAATATAAGTTTATTTATTCTGTAATCGTTTATTTGGTGAACAATAAAGTGTTTTCTATTCTATTCTAAGTCCGTTGAAACATTTTTTATTCAATTCTTTTTAATAAACACCATATAGTAATACGAACGGGCTATGTATGATTTTTGATTAATCGTGTTAATTATTAATACCTTTAAGTACTTTAATAAACAACAAATCTTATAAAATATACAAACATTACGTTACGATCTGTGGATTTGGTCGAGAAGTGCCTTGCAAGTGTATTTGAACAATGTAACAAGACTTGATGAAAAGAATATAAAATAAAATACAAAAAAAATGCATTTTTGTCTTATAAGATATGAACTGTTTTTATCCTATTATTTTACGGTGTATATATAGCATATTGTTTTATGTGAACGGAACCGAAAACTGACGCACTACAGGGCGCGTGCAATGAGGACAATGACGGCTGTCAAAGTGACAGTTCTCGGTGTCAAAGTGACTGTGTCGTGCAATGAGTAAAGACAATCAATGTTGTATTATATATATTTAATCTGTGTTTATGCGTCCCATAGACTGTTAAAGGGAGTATATCGAAGAAACTATAATGTTAAAATGTGACATTTTTGTTTAGATTAATTTTTAGGTATGTTCCAATACGATTTTATAGCAGACACATACGCATACTGCATTTCACGAGGAAAATGCTCCATATGGGTAATGAAAGTAGAGACTAATAAAGCGCGGTGAATTTAAAAAAAGATCACTATGGCATCTCCAAATTACCATAGAGCATTTATACAACATGTAAACAATCCTATTTTTCTTTGATTTCAGTGATCTTGGCTATATTGCTTTTTCTCAAATTTGGGAATCATGCAAAACTAATCCATCCATCATAAACGTTTAACGGGTTTTTTTTATGTTTTATCCTTGTAAATGCTAAAACAAAATTACACCAAAATAACCAAAGTGACAGTAAGGACGACAATGTTTTTGGAAAATGACATTGACATTTGTATCAGTATTGCCATGTAAAAAGTTGTAAATAATTCCTGTGTCTACTTTCGTTAGCCAAACTCTATGATAATTTGTTGTTGATTTAAAACCGTGTTGGAAAAGACCTTATTGTAGATAATGTATTTTATGTTTATTCATAGTAAATACACTTATACGCGCCAAAAGAACCACTGGCGCTGATGGAAATATAAGAAAGATTTGTTCAAACTCATCCGTTAATTATTCGAGATAGCTTTATTTTATATGAAGAATTAAGAATGCCCGTGCGGCTTGTGCAGGTGTGCGTTTACCTTAATACGTATATTTACGAACAGTGCTCTATAGTTTATAATTCAATAGTTCAATTACAATATAGTAGATACTTTTTTCTATCAATTTTAAAAACGCGCGATGGATCTATACTGTTTTTGAAACATAGGATAAAAATGACACAGACCCAAGAGTAAGTGCTCGCAGATCTAGATATACAATATTTTAATCAATCAAAGTGATCAATATAAACGTAAACTTGAATCTTTCAATGTGTCCTTTCAACCAAAGTTATACATATTGGTTGATCCGTCTTACATCAACATAACTTAGCGTTGACTAGATTTAGCTATATTTAGCCTATATCCGTCATTTTTTCAACGCATATTGGCGTGTTTCTTGCAACGATATCTCGATATGCAGGTTTGCACACGGTATTTTAACAATTTTATACATATTTTTCTGGAAACTTTTTCAAAGTTGAATATTAATAAATGTTGCTGGCTAAATTCACAAGCAACAAGAAACCATATTTGGAAAGAAATAATACAAGTTAGATTCATCCCGCGCCTTTATAGTTTCGTTACCTCACTCATGTAAATATTAAGTTTTGTTTATACATATTTGTGTTTTTTTTAATATACCTTCTGCCCACAGCTATACTACCTCTGACATTAATGAAAATTGAATATCTTTATTTTCTAAAGTTTTCGTGTCTTTTGAACAGATGTAAGTGCGTTAAATACTCAGAACAATAAAAACTATATAGAAACCGTGCTAAATAACAACTGAGTAACATCTCTTTTATTTGTATTAAGTATGTAATACAGGATACGCGAGTACGAGAGAAACAAAAAGGCTTATGTGTCTAGGGTTGCCAAAACGTATTACACTTTTAAAGTAGGGCAAAAAATAACGTATTTGGAAGAAAAAAAGTATCTTTTAATTTTTTATTTATTTCTTACTAACAACTTTTTATTGCCCTTAAATTTTTAGAAGTTAGCTTTACATTCCCAATTTAAATTTAAATAAACAAACAGTTCATTTTTTATTAAATCTATAGATGTCCAGTTCCTTTCTTGTCGCCATTTTCGATTCATTACTGAATCAACTATTTCAATGAAAGCTGGATCGATAATAGTTCAGTAATTATCCATATAAGTATTTCATTTTACGCATCAGAGTAAATATTGTATTATATTGAGTATTTTCACACTTTATTTTTATGCAAAATTATAAAGTATATTTACCAAAAATAAAGTAGGATACGTTGTTATAAAGTATGTTTGGCAACCCTAATTGTGTGATAAAATATAGTCATGGGAAAAATCACTCACCAAGAAGAAAAAGAGTGATATATACCTTTTTGACACAAAGAACATAACTCTTTTATATCTAACTCTTTATCTTTACAGTGAATAGTGTCAGTGTCAATTGCAGACAAGATGAGTTATTATCTGTGAGTGATATACTAGCAGAGCCGACACGCGCACCTGTGGCAACGCAAAAAATATAAACATTAAAAACAAAATTACACCATAAAACTATAGTGTTACGATTTATTTTGGCTTGCAATAATATTCGGTTTCCTCGTTCACTTACTAACGCATGCGCAGTGCGCGGGTTAATTATTCTTTCCCATCGCGTGGAACAGGAATGAACTAAAGAGTTAAAGATATAAAGACACATTTTGAACCCAAATGATATACAGATCTAATCACTCTTCGCATCGGATATATATCTTTTGAGTTAATCACTCAGGAGTTACACACCTCTAATAAAATGCGCAACGTGCAAACAACAAGAGGAAAATAAAAGTCTGGACATAGTATATATAGTTCGAATCAAGATGGTGATATATCATCAGTCTTATTTTAAGCCACGGGACAACCTTATAAATACCGAATGTACGACTCTATATTCATCCCTTTCTAACACGCTTTCAAGGTCATAAGTGAAAATAGCTCGGATGTATTAAACAGTTTCTATATATTTTAATATTCTGAGGTTAACCAGATTAGACTAGAGAACAGTTATAATCCGCGCTAAGCACTCCAAATTAGGCCAGAAGGCTGCCGAGTAATTGATTTTTAAATTACCACAACGCAGCAATCTGTTATTAGCTAAGAGTCGACTAAAAATTATGTACTTTTCTAACCTGAACAACCTTTATATCGGGTTTTTGAAGTGATAACTTCTTATGGTGGTAAACCGCTTCGTTACGTAACGCGTTACGGCGCCAGTCTGTCTGGCTTACCTTTCTCTCACGCAAGTTATCACTTCTGTCGGGCGTCCCGACACAGGTTTTTTTTTAAATACTTTACTATACGAGAAAGCTAATTCTCTAATGTTGTGGCTTCATCTTCATTAGTATTAAAGATGAAACTGCCTAAATCCTTAACACTAACTTAGCAGATAAAGCCCCACAATGTGAATGAACTTTCAACATTGACGTGGTAATACAGGCTGATATTAGGCGACGACGCATTTAAAAACATAAAATCTTGTTTTCAATAAAAGCAAATAAAATATGATGAAATCTAAGCATGTCTTATGCAATTACCACGATCAATAAATACTAGAAACTTCCATTTTTATGATTTGAGTGCCAAAATTCGGAATCACGTACCTAATGTATCGGAGCAGCCAAAAAAAATAATGGACTTATCGCATACCGTAATTATGTATTCTATAATCACTTTATGTTCTTTATAAATTAACATAAATAAGCAGCAAGTATTAAATACGCGAAATGGATGACAGTTATGAGAAGAAATGCTTAAATCGTATATATTATAAATGGTCATTTACAAACAGATTTGCATGATAATCGCTTTATTTATGGAGTGTAGAGGTAAGGAAAACCGTCTCTGTGCATGGAAAAGTGTCCGTTAAAATGTACTACATAAGGATGGCTCTATTTAAAAAGAGCGCTAAAAGTTATTAGAAAAGATAGGTAACACTTTATTGCACACCAAAATATACAATTACAAAAACAGACCATGCTTACAATATTTTCTAGGCAATACAACAGGCGGCCTTATTGCTCAAAGCGATCTCTTCCAGGCAACCTAAATGAGAGAAATTTGAATCAGGCAAAATAGGTGGTGCAGGAAAATAGAGAAGAAATAGATACATAAATACTCAAAACTAATTTTAAAATTAAATATACGAATACATACATACATACAATAATATATAAGTTATTATAATAAATGTATTAGCATGACTAGCTATTTGTGGACAACTAGTGTTTTCTAAGCAAATTTCTAAATATTGGTAAGGATTTGGCCTCTGATAGTAAGAGAGAGAAATTAACAAGGGCGGAAGAACTTCCGCTCCGTTATCGCGCACTTGTCAAAATAAGAATGTAGTAAAAACGGATACATAATCAATCAATTCAATTTATTATAATAAAATTGTATATATGTGTATGTGTATATATTACTATGTATATATGTATGTGTATATATATGACTATGTATATATGTATGTATTTGTATATTTATTTCTTAAATTAGTTGAGTATTTGTTCCTTTTTTCTGAACCACCTACATCTCCTGATTCTCTTTGATCTAGGTTGCCTGAGAGAGATCGCTTTGAGCGATAAGGCCACCTATTGTATTGCCTAGAAAGTATTGTATATATGCTGTTTTTGTAATTGTATATTTTGGTGTGCAATAATGTTATCTCTCTCTCTCTCTCTCTCAATCGTTTGCATATCATTTGTAACGTTTAATTAATTTGCCTGTCACTAACTACTCTAATCACTAAAAAGAATTAAAATTTCTAACTTGGCGTACTTCAATCCGACAATTGCTACATTCATACCACACCACTTGCCTACGCTAACTCCATTGCAGAGGGTTTTTAAAATATTATTTATTTGTTTATAGATGGACACTTTTTCAACTTTCTACTCATAGATACGCTACTCCTTACCTCTATCCTCCATAGGTTGAATTCGATAGGGAAGTGGATTGTCACATCAACTGACATACTTTTAATGAAATAACAGAACGTCTGTCTTATAGACATTGCACGAGCGTACTTACCTATGACATCATAAGCAGGCAGAAGAAAAAGCATTGAATTGTTTGAAAAGTAATTAAAGTTATTTCTATCATACATTTTAAAAGTTGGACGATAAGATGTAAAAAAAAATATTGGAATTAATTGTAACAAGTGTCCCCGCTCCTTCAACCGGTCATCGTTCATTTGGCTTAATATTGATAGATCAATATTTGATATAATCTCCATACAAGTATTATCAAATTTCTACTAATGGTTAAGTCAAACAAATGGATATTAGTATATAGAGACCTGCCATTAGTCTTAAAAAATCACATTTGAAAGACGAACGAATGAAAATGAATGAGTCGAAAGAACAGACTAGTAGGTAATTCATTCTTTCTTTGATTCGAATTTTGAATGAAGGAAATTTGTAATACAAGTATTGTTGTCCACTTATTTGGTAATATAAGTAGTAACGTAGCCTACGTTCCATTAGACACTCACAACAACCATGTTCCACTTGATTGCCGGCGTTACAATCGTAAAACCAAGTGGAACGGTTATTCGACCCACCTCTTGACATGGGTCGTTGTGAGCGTTGTGTGATCGAAAATTATGACCTCATTAATGACATTTTTGGCACGAGCACAACGACCGCGGTCGCCTTGTAGCACGGCTAACGGAGCATTTTGGGCGTTGTGAGCTACTTATGGAACGCCCTGTTAGTCGTAATAGTTAAATAATATATGTGACCATCAACTTAAATAATGACTTTAATCCATTGCGCGTATATAACTTCGATTAAGTTAAGTATATAATATAAGACGATTCCTAAGAATTATTATCACAGAGTGACAAAAGTAATTATTATTTTTTTGTTTGGTTTGGTCAAATAATAAAACTTCAAAAAGCTAGTAGAATTAATTACGTGGTGTGCGAGATGTTTATGTAGAATAACAGAGATTTTCAAAGTAAGCTTTGTGACTGGGCAATTATTCCCAGTGTTCTTTTTACAAGGTATAAACAGACACATACTCTTTATATTATTATACATAAATGTCTATTACTGAATACCTAGTCAAAGTAATTAGATAATCTTTCATACTTTGTGATTATAATTTATTTTTTAATGTACTACATACTAAGCATCGATTTTTGAGTTTTAAGATTTTACAGATATAATTTTTCTTCTTTTTGTATTATGATTTGCGTAATGACAATGACAAAAACACAGGTTCATTATTGTCCGGTTTATATATATCACTAACCGTTCATTTGCCTTATTGTTGGTTAAAATTTGACATAAGCGTCATTTAAGTAATGTCAAATTTTCGACCCATATAATAGCACGAACCGAAATTCCAACTTGGCCATCCGGCTAATGGTAATTCATTAGACGGCTAAAAAACCAGCTGATGGCGGTTTTAGTAATGGTTCAATCAGTGCCGTAAATAGGGCGGTTCCACCGGTGCCCGGGCACAGGGCGTAAACAAACTTTGGGGGGCGCAAGAATGGCCAGACCAGGCAGAACTATTATTTTTCGGCTCTTGATACGTACATACACACACACATACACACACACACACACAGCCGAATAATCGGCGCTTCGCTCGAGAGCGTGGCCGAATATTCGGTATTCGTCCAAACCACAATTAGTGGCATCTCTGGAATGCACCCATTGTAAAATGTGTCAACTACCCCATGGTGAATAAAATGTCTGGGTTGTTTTGAACGATAAATCATTGATCTTCAAAGCCGCTTGCCTATATCTTCCTATCCATTGTTTCACTTTGTCATTAGTAGAAAATCAACATTTTGTATGGCGTTTGTATGGGTAAGGGCGCGTTCCCACTTTGTCGTTTGTCGTGACGACAGATAATCGTGTAGTTTTAAATATCGTGGCTTATATGTTTAAATGGAGGTGTTCACATATAGAACGACACGATTTACTGTTGTCTACGACATTTTTTGCAGTGACGACAGATTGTCATGACAGTGGGAACGGCTAGCATGACAGTCGTAAAACGATAAAAAATCGTTGCGACTAAATTGTGATGGCAAATCTATTGGGATAGGAAGTAATTCATAGGGCTGCCATACATCTGGCATTTTCCGGGCATGTGTTGTAAAAATAGATCTTTGTCCGGCATGCTGATGGAATTCGATCCCGTCTGTAATTGCCAAAGATTAAAACTCAATGTATTATTTGCACGAAAACGTTCTAGAGTTAGCTTCGTTTTTCAAATAATAATATTAACATTAATGGCCTTACTTATAATCGTTTGTTAAATTTTAAGAAACTGCTCAGCAGCTGATTAACGAAATTCTTACCCATAAACTCCTCTTAAGGTTAAGAGTTGGTGGTAAAGTAACTCATAATAACTGTCAAAATTAACCAACACCGAGAGGTAGTTTAAGTGACTGCTAAGAGGCAAGTTGGCAAGTTTTATTCGAAACAGCCATTGACTAGGCTGGCTTAAGAGTCTCTTATTTAAGAGATGGCTAATCCTTTCTTAACGTGATTATTATAAGTAAGGCCCTAAATTTGCAAGCTAGACCGAAATTTTAAGTTATTGGTCTGGTAACCCTAGATGTATACGAATGGGCAGTAAGTCGTTCTTTGGAATGTCTGATTTAGGAAATTAATGTACTGGTGAAATCATAATCGATATTGTATCTCTAGTATTTGGTATAGCGAAATTAACGAATTTAAATGATTCGCTTTGCTTCAATGAAATTTGAACTGTATGTTGTTATTGATAAAGTACATATTGGATGTCCAATAGTCTAGACTTAGTTCATAGTGAGAATGTTTTATACGAAAACTGTTGAAAATAAAGTATTTTGAACATAATTTCTAGTTTTATTGAAATAAAACTTGGGATTTTCCTGCTGTAAATTTTGATTTCCGAACGTCGGGTTGAAGAACTTTGTTTTTCGTGTTTTTTTTTGACAATTCACTTAAACTATGAGAATATTTATGTTGTTTAAAAATTAGTTGTAATTTGTAACGAGATAGAAAGATCAAATAATAAAAAGTTGTAGGTAGTTTTGATTTATTTTTTTGTACATGCATGTTACAAGATCCCTCGAACGAATGAAACGAGGATATAGATTTCATTGCGTTACTTGTTATTTTTGTAAACTTTTTTAAATGTATTTATTTTTATAAGAGTAATGTCTTATATAATAATATTTGCAGTATCATGTTTGTTCTTATTATCGAAAGTATATATATATTCTACATTTCATGATAATCTTATGATCAATATTTACTTGAAAAAGTTATAATGTTACTAGCGGGCCCGGCAGATGCCCTGCTCTGACAAATAAAGTTCTAGATCCCGATTACAGCGCCACCTACTCAAATACATGCAAAAAATCTTCAAAACCTGGAACCTAATTCCAGCGCCACTTACCGGGTCCAATTGTGAAGCTAAACCATTTTCAAATCCACTTAAATACATAAAAAAATTCATCAAAATTGGTTCAACCGTTTAGAAGTTCAGTAACACGAAGAGAAGAATGATATATGTTTATAAATAGTTCTTGTAATTCAAATAGGCGATCTAGCTTTACTCGTGGTTGAACGTGCACAATCCTCTAATACGATTTCAAGACCTTGGAACCGTAGTCACTATAGAGACTTACTTATTCACTGCGTGAGATGTTTTTTGTGATTTGCTGGATTTTGAAATTGTACATGTACATGTGTTGCAATGTACATTGCAACAGTGTGCGTGTCTGACGGAATGATCAGGTATCTGCTTGGTTCACGCACACACTGATACGTGTTTACAGTTTATCACAACTAAAGGCCGATCCCTTCGTGAATTTTAAGAAGTAAGTGAATATGTGATACTATATTTAGTTAGGGGGGTATTCCTCCCTTCATAATTTGAATTAAATTAAAATTCCGAGTGGTGGCATATTATAAAAAAATATTTTATAATGTGGGATAATTTTATATTTATTTATGTTATACTGACTGCCATCTATGAGACAAAGGCTTAACAAGTATAATGATAGTAAAACTGATTCATTTTCATTATTCACTCATTCATTCATGTATTTGATATTCAACACAAGATGGCAGGGTTACCATAAAATAATATTAGGAAAAATAATCAATAAAAACACAAATTTAATTCAATAGGATTAGAGTTAAATTTCTCAAAATGCGAAATTTTCTTGTCCGATAGCCTGTCTAAAAACGAAAGCGACAATATTAGCAATATGTTCAATGTCGTCGCACCCGGTATTAAGGTCCTGGAGAAGGATTCTCTTCGCTTGCTTGGAGCCCCTATTCTAGATGAGGCCATTCCAAATTATCTGTCTGAGCAATCAGCCGCGTTTGATCTGTCATACTCTAAACTTTTCGATATTCACTCTCAAATTGCATATCACATTATACGACATTGTCTGTTTGTACCAAAATTAACATATGTTTTACGATGCGCCCCGCTTTGGAAATTTTCTAATCTTATAAAACCACTAGATAATCGCATTAAAGATGTGCTTAGTAAAATTTTAAATTCAGAACTCTCAGACAACAACTGGATCCAAGCTTCCCTACCCATTAGGTTTGGAGGTTTAGGCATCCGCAAAATCTCTAGCGTTGCTCTACCGGCTTTTCTTTCATCCGCCTACAGCACTGGCTCATTATTTAAAAAAATTATGCAACACTGGGATAATGTCAATACATCCTTTTTAAATGAAGCACTAAACGCCTGGAAAATGGTCTGCCCTAGTGAAGACATTCCCACGATCATGAATTCGCAACGATGCTGGGATGAACCTATATGTAGAGGATTAAACACAGAACTTCTAAATTCAACTAACTCTACAGGACGTGCCCGCATCCTTGCCGTTTCTCGCAAAGAGTCTGGTTTTTGGCTCCAAGCTATCCCCTCCCCAAACATAGGTACATTATTGGATAATACTTCCTTTTCTTTGGCTATAAACCTGCGCTTAGGTTCTCGCATATGTGCACCACACACATGTGTCTGTGGTATAGAGGTAATCGACCCGGGATACCACGGTCTTTCTTGCCGCCGCAGTGCCGGCAGATGGTCACGTCACGCCGCCCTGAATGATGTCTTACGGAGGGCGCTTGCCACCGCTAACGTGCCGGCTCTATTGGAGCCGAACGGTATTGCACGTGATGATGGCAGGCGCCCTGACGGAATGACTCTAATTCCCTGGCGGCGTGGCAAGCCTTTGGTGTGGGATGCGACTTGCGTAGACACGTTGGCCGCATCCCATTTACCAAACACTTCTAAATCGGCCGGTTCGGCGGCGGAAACAGCGGAATCGCTCAAGCGGCGGAAATATGCAACCCTCAGTGAGAGTTATATGTTTGTGCCGTTTGCTGTCGAGACACTTGGACCGTGGGGTCCTGAGGCCATGAGCCTCTACCAAAATTTATCAAAACGACTCATCGACTCTTCAGGTGATCAGAGGGCTGGTGTCTACCTCGGCCAACGGATCAGTATGGCGATCCAGCGAGGAAACGTAGCCAGCCTTCTGGGCACCTTACCCATAGAAGACGGTGATCTGGGCTCAGTATTCTACTTATAGTCTTGAGGGACTATGGGTAGAATACAATACAAATAAGTTAAGTTTTCTTACATTGTATTCAATAGAACTATTTTATAAATATATATATAAACTTCAAAAAAAAAAAAAAAAAAAAAAAAAAAAAAAAAAAAAAAAAAAACATAAGTCGGCAACTAATTTACCTAGACTCTTCAGGTGATTAGAAGGCTGGTGCCTACCTCGGCCAACGGATCAGTATGGCGATCCGGCGAGGAAACGTAGCCAGCCTTCTGGGCACCTTACCCATAGAAGACGGTGATCTGGGCTCAGTAATCTACTTATAGGTCGACGGGTGCAAAGTAAAAAGAGATATCTGCAAAATAACTACTTTACAGGAGAGCGAAACATGGTCGAATTAACTTCGTAGTATTTGAAAGAGTATACGTAGCTGGCTTTTTTACGTTTGAAAATTTATTTTAATAATGTGATATATGTAAAACAAATAATGTCATATTGTAAAGAACTGTTTTATTAAAACGATTGTACAATAAACTAAAAATCATCATTTTGTAGATAACTTTATTTACTTTGCACCCGTCGAGGTAGTCTTGAGGGACTATGGGTAGAATACAATACAAATAAGTTTTCTTACATTGTATTCAATTGTATGTAATTTTATAATTGTGTTAAATTAATAAATAGTTGTTAGATATGATTGAAAAATTACCTCTTACTTCTTACTTTTTAACGTTTTATTACTTGATAACATGTCTCATCGAAACTTCATTCGCGTTTTCATGACGGCGATGTCGTTATTAGTTTCAATAGTAGCACCAGAATGAAAATGACTAACAATACCAACCTTGCCCCTGTATTTGTACATACTACAGAAGTACGTCATTTATCGGGATAGATAGATAGATAACTCTTAACTGTTCACCACATTCAAATAAAATAATTAATTTACAACCTTTTCGTATAAGCTATAGAAAGAACAAAGGGTATAAAAATTATTCTACACACGTACTAATGATAAATTAGCTTCAAGACGTTTTTGCGTTTGTTAGTATTTGCATTATTAGAATTAAAAATATGTTTAATATTAATATTTATGATTTTAATATTATTAGTTTCATATTAAGTACCTGCTTATAAAATATATGAAAGTATTAACTTATTTATTTATGTGCTGACAATAAACTACTACAAAAGCAAAATAGTCTTGAAGTCAATTTATCTGTAGAACAATATATTTTTGTTTCTATGGATAAAGCACTATGTATCTATCACTCGGAACAAAGCGCGATTTTTAACTCGAGTGTATTGAAACTACGCACTCGTTATTAATCAGTCACCTTTTTACACTCGTAGAACAATGTATTATTGTATCTATGGTACGCGTTCGCCTTTTTGTCAAATAATCAAATTGACCTTTCTAAATACCTTTTATGATAAATAAAAAACGAAATAAGGTAAGTAGACGCGTAGTCAGTGTCTCAATGCGAGGGAGGCTTTATTATATTTATTTGCTGGTTTGCGTGAAATATGTATGGCATGATGTGACGGGCTTCTAGGGTTGCCAACCGTACATACAGTATCGTACTATATTAAAGCCAATTGTACCTACTATTATACTCGTATATTATAGAAAAAATATATAATACGAAATTTACTATATGTGATGTGGGGACACGGCCTACTCAGCGAATTGGGCGTTTGAAATAAAACTAATATTGATTTTTTTTATGTATTTTAAAACTTTATTATTAATTATATTGACTTTTAATACAAAAAACTTAAAATAATAATTTTTCAACTAATTATAAACAATTAAAAATTGATAAAATTTTAAAAAAGATCACGTGACTTTAAACGCGCCATTATTGGTCACCATAGTTGTGACGTCTATAATGTTAATAGCTATTTAATAACAGTACAGCGTTTACGGCTATTACTTGTGACTAGACAATAATATTGAAAATGTATTGCTAAAAAACGAGTCGTTTGGTTGGTTCCAATTAGCTATGTGTGGCAAAGGATTTATTAAGCCAAAGTCTGATAATATTCCTGATGTTAATATATTTATGATAACCAATTTAAAAAATATGACGTTCAGTTTAATTATGCTGAAGTTCGAAGTGCCAATACATCAAAAAATAATATAATAAATGAAAATATTTAAGTATTTATTCTCCATTATATTAAATATAATTATTTATTTCATAAATTGTAAAGCATCGCGTCAGAGTTACGGCGACAAAGCTATAGGTTATGTTAAAAAAATCGTAAAAATAATATTTGTATTGTAAAAGGACGGGTATGTCCAGCTTATTCAGTTACTTAACTATTAATGAAAAGTCAAGAATAATTCAGGATGTTCAATGCCATGACTGTGCAGCTTCTGCAGGTAATTTATACTCCTATTAAATTTAAGTTGGTTGATGTTATAAGCAATAATATTCTTTGATATTGTGCCTACAGGTGGCTGCAAACATGCATTAACATTAGCATTACTTATGTGGACCCATCGCAGAAGTGAAGACCCGACACCGACTTGCTATTGAAAAAATCTCGATTATCAGGCATTGGTAGGTACAGTTATAAAATATATTGAAGCAGAAAAACTGTCAAAAAATACCTCTCATACTCCTGTTGAAAATTTTACGGATAATAGTAAATTTTACAAGAAGTTATTCAATTTGCCAAAAATCAACAAATAAATTCTCAAATTGGGCATTTACAACAATGAAATACATAAATAACAAAATTAAATAGATCAAAACACTGTACTTATTACTTCTATATTAACTTCAATGAGTGTCACATTATGACGTCACACGCACTCGGGTTTTTTCTGGAGCTGTCGGCGTGTCTTCGGTACTGGATTGAAAAATTAATTTTTATTTTGAAATAACTTTTGAATTATTACGAAAAAAAATTTAAAAAATTGTTTTCTTATAAAACTTATATATGATCTTTCTATTTATGACAAAAAATTTTTTTTTTCAAAAACCCAATTGCATCGAATGTTATGCGACGCGCTCCGAGTGGCAGTTGTCCTTCCATCATCCACACGCGACGCGTTACTCATTATAATGTTAATAAACATATGAGTGAATAAATAATCTTGGTTGTCTAGAACACGCATTTATTTATAATTACCCCACACACATATACGAATGTGCATAATAGATCTTTGCTGGCCATAGCAAAAAGTATTAAATACATCTGGAAAATGCAATAATGAAATAAATAAAATGTACAGTACAAAAATAAATATGCACTCTTTTTCACTTAAATTTACCAATATTTTTACAGCTTAAAACAAAAATATTAAATTTTCTTCAAAAAAGGTGGCAACCCTATTGGCGCTGTGAGTGGTTATACACATCGCGAGAAATGTACATGTATGTATAAATGGAAGTTTAGATTGTATGGAATGTGCTTTTTTACACATAGTATAGTTGATTGCCAGCCAATGCAGTTAAGCGGGCTAAGCTTTTGCCAGCCGAGTTCACTGTAACGCCGGTACTCCAGGTTTCATTCTTGGCATGGTGAATTTTATTTATTCATTGCATTTTACCCATAACATCACAAGCGTGGCTAGCTTGTATTGGGGATATACAATTGAATGCGTGTGTGTCTGTCGATTATTTTTTTATTACTCAATATACATAATAATATAACTGAAAATTTTTGTTACTTAAATCTTAAAAAATATCTTATATACAAATACAAGTATAATTAATATGTTGCCCAAAATATACACCAGTCTTTTGGTCACGTGAGACATCTGCCAGAAGTTTCGATGAAATTTGCATTTGCACTTAAAGCCTTTAAGCGAAAACTTGCTTACCAGCAACTAGAGCATTCAACGTAGCTTTGAACAATTATAATTTACACTTATATTTTCGTATTCTTTGGGTAGCAAATGATGACAAACCTTTTGATTAGGTGGTGACTATAATATTCATTCGAAGGGCGATAAAAATATACATTTGTTACAGGCTTCTCTAAAATTATACATGTTTGAAGAATAATTTTATTTAAGTCGGCATACTTATGATTGCGGTGAAATAATTTTTTTATATATAAAAATAAAACATTTAGAAACGTGATTTATTATTAACTCTTTCAGTGGAAACCTCGTTCGAAGATATCGTTCTTCTAAAGTTTTTATTTTATTTTGTCTCCTTACTCCATATTAAACTTTCAGCACTTGTATTCTTCCCTGGATGACATATGGCTGCGAAACATGGACATTAGCGGACAAACACAGAGAAAAACTTGCTGAAACAGAAAGAGCAATGAAAAGAAGCATGTTGAATATCAGGCTTAGTGACACAATTCGAAATTTGGAAATAAGAAGGAAGACAAAAGTAACGGATAAAACTGAAATGGAGTTGGGACACACAGGACATGTGCTACGTTGCAAAATAAATAAATGGAGCAAGCAAGTAACCTTATGGTATCAGTGAGTTGCAGAAGACCGAGCTCAATGGAAAGAGCTGGAGGAGGCCTATGTCAGAAGAAGAAGAGGCGCGCCGAATTGCGTGATATATTATAAGAAATAAAATTTATAAAATAGAAGAAAAATAAAATGTTGAATTGCATGCATGTAATCGGAATAAAAGGGCTTAATTATTATTATTATAAGGCAAATGAATAGTTGGTAAAATATAAGAACGGGCCATAAATGTGTGCCAGCTTTCTCATCTCTAGCTATCGGGGGCCCTGAAACACGTTCTCAGATACAAACAGATATATATACCGGGGTTTACGAATCTGAACCTTAAAAATAAATAAATTCTAATTTAAAATAAAACATTTAATCCCAAAAAGAAGCTCTTTCCATACAATTTGCACTACATGTTAGTTTCCCCACTTCTTATGGTACAATGATATACTCCGGTTATGCTTACATTACTCCCTCAGACGATTCCTCAAAAACTTCACCGCCCCTAAGAAATCCACTAAGTAGCTTTATGTCATAAAAGAAACAGAATCTTCGTCCGTTTGTTTAACATTTCATTTCGAGTTCTAATTATGTCACATTTTTGTTTTTGATTTGACAGTTAAACCTTATTATAATATAACGAAATTCAATATAACGATTTTCTTGATTTAACAAATTCTTAGGAATACCCTAGAACCGGCCGTAATAGTTAATACAAAATATACTATTTCCTTTTTTTTAATTTATTTAGGGCAACGAACAATTACACCACTAAGAAAATTAAATAAAGTACAAACTATAGTTAATATTACTCGTGGCGCAACCAGCGATGTGGCCCACAACTATACTAGAAAAAATAAGAAATAAATCCGTCTGCCTGTCAGTCAGTTACTACCCAGAGAATTACGAATTGTTTGAAAGATTTGGTATACAGTTGTCAATAGATTTTATCTGTGTAGGAACGGAGAAATAATACAATTTCCAGCGGCCGGGCGGCATGTCGTAAAAGGCGATAAAACAACCCACAGCCAGGTGGCATTTGCCCGACTGGATGGCTACCACCCCTGGTCTGAAGTATGTCGCCATAACAATCTTGTTCCGGTATAAGTGACCAGGTTTCCAGTCTCCCTCAAGGGAGCAGCAGCGCATTTGTAGTACCTTTGGTGTTGTAAATGTCCATAGGTGATGGTAACCGCTTTCCATTAAGTGGGCCGTCTGCCTGTCTGCTGAACTCCCGCAATAAAAAAAAGATGTAAAATTCACTACAGTAGGTACTTAACTGATATCTGTTAGTGATGGGTAACAGGTACGTCCATTGAAAACTCTATAATTTTTCATTTCAGATATTCTGAAAGTACACTTGCAGTTGCCTAATTAAAGGCTGGTTACAGGACGGGGAAGGGATGAAAACAGCACTCTTCGTCTTTGAGAAGCGATTCTACCTGCTGTCAAAAAATTTAGAAAACTATGTGAACCATAGATAATACATGCGAGTCATGTCCCAACTTTTTTTACAGCCACTGTTAAATCTCGGCATAAATTGTAATACAAGTGTATTTCTTTCTAAATACCTTATTTATAGAAAAAAACTATTTTTATAAATGTAGGTTTTTTTATTCTCTTCATATATTGATTTTATTACAATTTTGGGTCTAAACATTCTACTAATTATTTACAATTTTATATAATGCTACTTTTTATACTAAATTACTAACTGTACTAACTAAAATAACTAACTAAATTATTAACTACTATAAATGTAGGTTACAGACATGTTGAATTTCAAAAGAATTAATTTTAAAGAAATGAACAACTCCGCGTTACTTAACATGTGTATGGATAACAGGCAAATCCAATTTTGTAATAGCCGTATTATTTATTACCTAATATCGCATCAAAATTCTTTCTTTCATCGCCCTAGCCCTGTGTTTGAGTACATTGAGCATTACTATTACTCTACCTATAAGTATCTATCTATGTTGGCGAGTATCTATGATTGAGGCTTTTGATGTATTACGCACATGGAGGCTAGAGGTATAAGGAGGACCATCTAGTATGGGGATCAGTTGAAAAAGTGCCCACCTGTAAACAGCAAATTATGGTTCGAAAATTCGTCAAAATAGCGCTAGTGTAGGAAAAGGAAATGATAGGAATTTAGCAGTTATCAACGAAGTGAAGTGTGCTGGGTTGAAAAATTTACGATTTATTATATCATAATCTCAACTATTATTTTTTAATTTCATTATTAATGAATTTTATTTATTAATTATTAAATTTATTTACAAATTTTATTTAATTCAGTTATTAATTTCATTCCTGATGGATTTTGATAAAAATAATGAATGTATGAGGGCGGACAAAAGATAAAATTACCCCTATTTAAAGCGCAAAAATTATAATTTGGAAAAGACTTTCTCGTATTGAGATGTATGTACATAAATTTTGACCAATTGAATTTTTCAAACCTATTAACTAACTAAATTATCTGAAAATTCCACCATGAGGAGACATGCAATAGTTACATTTTCGTAAAATGCGCGGTGACAAAGAGGAAGTCTTTCTTTCCTTCTTTAATCTAGTATCCTACTCTAATTATTTGTGGCGCTATTTTTAAATACTTTCCACTTGCTATTATGACGCCATCTTAATTTGCTACCCTTCAGTGGACACTTTTTAATATACTGAAATGGTTCTCCTTATACTTCTAGCCTCCATGATTACGCATATAGCTCTTTGTGTTCTTTTATTTTGTTTTAAATATGGCTTTACATGATTTGTGGATCTAGCCAGTGTCAAGTATCCGTGAATATTTAAGTTTCCTCTTTGAAGCCGGTATACTGTAGCACCTGGTGCTGCTAATTTCCATAGGCAACGAATTCGCCGTCAGCCTATTTGCTGTATCAAACAAAAAACAAACATTGTGGTTTTTTTTATTACACGAGTTCAGCAGACAGGCAGACGGCCCACTTGATGGAAAGCGGTTACCATCGCCTAAGGACATTTGAACACCAAAGGCGTTACAAATACGCTGCTGTTCTCTAAAGTCTAAATGGAGACTCAAGCCTGGCCACTAATGCCGGAACACAACTCAAGGTTGTTATGGCGGCATATTCCACCACCTGATTCTGGGTGGTTTTTTCACCTCTTACGACGTTCCTGCACGGATAAATTATCTGCTGCAGTGTTCTTTTTTTGAAGTGAAACTTCTTTATCGGCGTCGGATAAAAATTTACCGTCACATTTTTCGGTTACGCGTCACATTTTTCCGAGACGAGCATTGTAATATTTCTTTACTTTATTGTGTCTTAATTAGTATACAAGTTTGATGATTTATAAATCATTTATTTAGTATCCTACATATATATATAACCCGCCGATTTTGAAACATTCTTCATTGGTGCTCTGCTCCTATTGGTCTTAGCGTGTTGATATATAGCCTATAGCCTTCCTCGATAAATGGGCAATCAAACACTGAAAGAATTTTTCAAATCAGACCTTTAGTTCCTGAGATTAACGCGTTTAAACAAACTATTCAGCTTAATATATTAGTATAAGATTTATTTATACATTCGCCTGTCTGGATAGCTATCACATCGAGACAGGCAAATACCCTACCACCTGGACCGCCCGGCCGCAGGAAATTGTATTTATTATCCGTTCCTGCGCGGATAATAATGTATCACCTAAACCCAATGATTGAACAAATAAAAACATACAAAGTTGAATATTGACGACATAATTTGGCTTACACCCTATCTGTCCCGTTAGGGGTGGAAGTGATGATACTAAACAATAGGAAATGTGTCCGGAATCCCGATAATCGACTCAATAAGGATGCGAGTTCCTGTTCATATTGCTCCATCACGATGACAATGTTCGGCCTTAATCTAAGAGGGTTTACTTGGCTTAACATTGGGAAGGGTTCCGTATACCTACTACATTTATATGTTTTATTTGCACGAGAGAGAGTGAGATAACACTTTATTGTACACCATTACAGAAAACACAGAAACACTAATAGCCTAAAAATATTCTAAATGTGCACAATGGGCGGTCTTATCGCTAAGATGCGATCTCTTCCAAACAACCCGTGGAAGGAATAAAACAGATTCAATTTGTCAAAGGTATACATAAAAATCTATACATATAATAGAACTGTAGAGGTCGAATTTCTGTGTAGTGAAAAAAAATGCTAAAATCCGAAGAGACTCCGAGAATTGCAACAGAACAAATTTAGATTTTTTTCATTTTTTTTGTTTCTCATAAAATATAATCATATCATAAATACACCTATTATTATTAAATACATAAATATATACATATATGCATATATACACACATCCACACACATAAAAATATCAACCACCACCAGGAGCTTGCCTGGGAACCAAAAAATTACTTAAAATCGCAATAATTTAAGTGCCACCTTGTTTGCTGAAAATTTAGCGTACGAATCGAATATCTATTTTAAGTTATCTGTAAACAGTGTATAATCTTTTTTTAATTACCTGGACTACAATGACAGCTAAGATCGACCTTTTTTAAGATGCAAGCTTGGAGCAACTCGTCACTGTGTGTTCAACCCTATAGAATTCGTATAGAAATTCTACAGGATTCAACTTATATGAATTTTAAGTCGTGGTAGCGTAATGGCTAGCGCACGCGCCCCAAACTCAAAATACGCGGATTCGATCCTGGCCGGAACGCATGGATCACTTAGTCAGTTGTCTGATCTAATTAGTTACAATTACCACGTGCTAATAACGGTGAAGGAAAACATCGTGATGCAACCTACACATCGAGATAACTGAAGTGTCAAACCTGCCAAGCCGCCTTGGATAAGCGTGGCGGGTATGCTGTCCATTCTCCTATAATGGGAGGGCCGAGCCCAGCAGTATGACATTTATGGGCTGATATATATATATTTTTAATATGAATTTAAAAAAAGTTTGAACGCAGCTGTCATTTTGGTCCAGGTAGTTAAAAGTCAATGAATAAATACGTCGCTGTTTCTTTCTTCAAAGTATTATATTTTTGTCTAAAAAAAGCATATTAATATGTATAATAATCGTCTTTACATATTATAAAACAAAGTCGTTTCAGCGTCTTTCTGTATATCCGCTAATCCGTTATTGATTTTTTTTTCATATTTTAAAATTATTGTAATAATAGTATATTTTACCGACCGAGCTTTTAATTCATTGGTCATAATAAGCAAAACTTCAAAATGTCGAAATCTCCGAAATGTGCAGATATTGGATATTAACAACGACGTTATTTAGTTTAATATTATGTATCCGATTTTCTATTACGCCGACGTATCACTAAAAAAACCGAAAACCGTACGAGATGTCGCAAAATGGCGCGTTATTATCTGTGCTAATAAAAATTCAGCGCGCGAAAATCTCTCCCGCACGATTGGCCGACACTCCCTCGGGTCTCGCCGCCATTGGCTGTTTGCTTATTCCATTTTCAAATTAACTTTCGCTGTCTCCGACGCGTATTCCAGTTACCCGCGATTCTCAATTTATTTATAACATGCCACTGTTTTATTATGGCCTGGATAAGTGGAGATTTGATCACGAATCCTTTTGATATTTTCATTTTTTAAATAGAAAATGGCTATGTTCTTACTATATTGTTATTGGTTGGTTCTGAAATATCACCTTTGCTCTGTTAATACCCATTACTTTCATTAGTAGTTATATAAAATATATTACCTAAGTAGCGATTCATAAAAAAGTACCTAATTCTTATGTAAACGTTGTTATATTTTTGTTTTTGAAAAAAAAACTTAGATTATCTCTAGTAACATAATATTGTATCTGAAATGCTTTTTTAAAATCTAGTTTGGTACAAAAATGGTTTTCTTACCTATAAGAATTTGACGTGTAATATGGCTTTCTACTATCTGTGTATTTAATCAGTTTTAAACAATTTTTTATCTGAAACATAAGAGGCTTATTATTAGTTGGTGTGATAGTTACTTGTAAGAGATAGTCACTTACCATAACTTTTAAATGAGTCCCACTATTTTAAAAAAGTAATATAGTAGTATATTATAGCTCGCCTTTCTCTATTCGAATAAAAAAACTGTTAAATAACAAAAACTCTACGCGTACTGTAAGAACATTATCCCCGTGAAAATAACAACACTGATTTACCTTAAGCCCTTCACATTACCAGCTAAATTGGAACCGGGCGTAATTCTACCTTTATAAGGGCTCAGGCGAATTGCGCCGCGCGGGTAATTTCGCCCGCCGAATCGGGTAATTCCCCAAATGGTGTGGCAGCACTGAACACAATTTCGGTTGATTTTGTTCTCTATTTGAAAAAAATGAGAGCTTACTTTGTATAATCGCATTGGTTAGGGAATGTTTAGATGTTTCTTTTGTGTTTATTCTTTTATATTGTGTTGAGTCGATACAAGACGGTTTCATTTTTGTGTTTCAATTGGGATGAAGCAACCAAAGTGAATCATGTGAATATAAAATTGAATAATTCAATGTCATTTGCGGCGAATAAAGTCTGCTGCCCGCCTATTGGCCATTAGACTACTCTTTACGAAATTCTAAATTGACACGAAAGAATAAAGTCATTTATATTTTTGGCTTTTGACATTTAATTTATTTTGTTTTCTTGATATTGTTTTATTTCTGTTTTTTAATATAACGAATAAATTAATTTTATAATATTACAATTGTCGTGATTTTGTTTTTAGATTAAAATGCACTTAAATATTTGTATGACCATGTAGGTCAAATACAGTCAGGACATATGGCTTTGTTACCATCCTTGTTATTACTTATTAGGTACCTGTATTTTTACAAATAAGGATTCATTCATTCAGTCATAGCAAAAACGTTGTTTAATATAATGTAATTTAATGTAATTCTTAAACACCGAATTATATTAATGTTTAATAAACTTTATTTATTTATTTAGCTTTATTCAAATTGAGAACTTTTTGTTAATAACAGACATTTTTAATTTTCAGAGTTGGGCGTCATATACAATTGCACAAGCCTTTATGATTTTTCACTGTTTTGTCGAAAATTTTAATGATTATCATATATATTTAAAATATTTACATCCTTGGACCAGATTTATGAGAAATTAATTCTTCCAAAGCAATATTTCTTAGAAAAACATACATTCAAAATTACAACGTTAAAACTAGATGGTGCTGTTCATTATTAATACATTACGGTTTGCTGTGCCCCGCTTCCATCAATTTAATATGTGTTTTGGATACCGAGGATGAGTTTTGGAGTTATGAGATTTTTCGACACTTTTAGTGGTTTAGATGTTCTTCGAAGGCTTCCGATGGCCTCCGTTGGCCTTCAATGGCCTCTGATGGCCTTCGAGAACTTCGTTCCAACCAAGTGTCACAAAGACAACTCATTAGTTTTTTTTTAATAAAATTTAGTTAAAAACTACTTGTTAATGAACAAAAACTATTAGCAACCCCAAAGTTGTAGCATAACTAACGAGCCATTCAATATAATAACAACAGGAGTGCTTTAAAGATGATAGCGATTGCAACAAAAGGCAACGAGTGGGGTATCGAAAGAGCACGCGACCGAACACAACAGGTATAAGCAAGAATAGAGTGGGCGTGTGAAAACTAAAGAACCGGCTGTTGCTCGCAACTTCGACCGCGTAGAATTGAGCAAACTCCAACTCTCAAACTCCAACTCCTTGTTCACCCCCTTACGGGTTGAATTTTAGTGCTAAAGCACATCTACAGCGTAGAAAGAACCCGCCTGGGGTGCGGTATAGATATACGGCACATTTATTTATTATTATTTGAGATACAAAATTAAGTTTGGATGGTTCTAAAAAAAATAACTACGACGGCTAAGGCGAGAGCCCCGATATTAAAAGATTGAATCTGTTCATAATATATAAATGTGCCGTATAACTGGTGGGTGTGGTATCCCCCCCGCAAGCAAATTTTCACGGGCCTAGCCCCAGTAGCTTAGGCTGTGCATATGTCACTGAGGTAAAATAATAACTAAGTATTATCATTATTAATTAACTGCACCACCGTATTGGTATATCATATATATCAGTATTAAAAAATTATCAATCCTTGTCAAGAGTTGCCTTGAAGAGATCCCTTCTTAGCAATAAGGTCGCCCGTTGTACTGTCTCTTATCTTTTTCTACTTCTGCTCTGTATGCTTTGGTGTACAATAAATAATTATCTATCTATATATCTCTGTATATAGATAAAGATACTTTGATTTACAAACCAGACTTTTAATTTTCTTTTGAGCAAATTTTCAGGACACATTTAAGCTGTGTATTTTTATAATCATTTTAACTGAATATTTCTGCGGTAATTGCGTTTTAAAATATTTGACGATGTATCGAGCTCGCCAAAACATTTAAAAACTGTATCCGCATTTTGGATCCGCCTCTAAAAGCGTAATAAATAGTTATAAAATGGTATGTCGTTAAGTTGTTCACATTTTTTGTGATGTGTAGTGGAATCTCTTGGGTAGCATTTGCTAGGTTTTGAAACTGTACCTACAGCTGATTTCTAACGTTACGTACAATTTTTTTTCACTTGTTCAGAATAGTTATATGAGGGCAAGATTCCATTTTGAAATAAATTAATTTATTTCGTAGGTTAACCTTCTTAACTTATGCAAATAAAGACAGGTATTCTCCTGTCTAATTGATACTCGACTCTACTAATTCTCCCACGTTAGGGTATATTCACACGGGCGGCATATTCGTGCGTTTTATTTAATTAATGCCGGTAATGGGTGGCGCGTGGCCTGGCCCTTACCGCCCTATCGCTTACCTTCGTAAGTACATGTTACGAGTGGACGTAGAGTGGTTAGAGTTTGTATTATGTTTCTTTTGAAGTTGCATTTTTTGATATTTTGTGAGAAAAAATATAATAAAAAAAATATAACTAGGACATTCGGTAAACTTCGACGGGTCTTCTCGTCAAGCATTCCTCAATGCTTGAAGACGAAAGTCTTCGAGCAGTGCGTCATACCTATCATGACATACGGTGCCGAGACATGGACACTGACAGCGGGACTGGTCCACAAATTCAAAGTCGCTCAACGGGCTATGGAGCGAGCTATGTTAGGTGTTTCTCTTACGGATAAGATTAGAAATGAGGACATCCGTAAGAGAACGAGGGTAACCGACATAGCTCGCAAAATTAGCAAGTTAAAGTGGCAGTGGGCCGGTCACGTCTGCCGCAGGACCGACGGCCGATGGAGCGGACGAGTCCTGGAGTGGAGAGCACGTCTCGGCAAACGTAGCGTAGGACGCCCGCCAGCCCGGTGGACTGACGACCTGCGCAAGATCGCCGGCAGGGGCTGGATGAGAAAGACGAGAGACCGGGATATGTGGCGCGTACTTGGGGAGGCCTACGTCCAGCAGTGGACCGAAATTGGCTGAAGAAGAAGAAGAAGAACTAGGACAATGGGAAAACAATAGAAATGGCAATCGCTTATGGCGGCCTTCGCTAATCCAAAAAAAGTTTTCATGATATTTTCACTACATAACTTTCTACTGTTATACAGACTACAATTTTCTGTAAGATTTTTTCATATTGTATAGGTTGACGTTCGACCGACATTGCACCTGATGTCAGATGAAAATGCAGTCGAAGATGGAGCATGCTTACCTAGAAGATACCCTGTTCAAAAGAATGACAGATACAGACAATACAAAAAAAGAAAAATTACATACATAACGAAATGGTGCGCTCTATTCACTATTTATCACAGAGAGATACATACATACATACATACATACATACATAACTTCACGCCAGGTCCCTTGCGGGGTAGGCACGAACAACAGAGCGCCATACAGGCTTATTCTTACACACCTCAGAGTGTGTAAGAATAAGCCTGTATGGCGAGAGATAAATATGACGAAAAAGATATTTTACGTATTACTAACACGTTGCGAAGCCGTGTACACATAATAATAATAAAATTAAAGTGTCTGTTATATATAACTTTTAAAAAACGTTCTCCAGTTGAATTTATTTCGAAAAAAGTTTTGAATTTGTAAGCACTTCAAATATCTTGGTCACATTTGTTTGTGCAATTCTAAATCTCCGTAATCCGAACAACAAAAAGCCCATACAAACACCTTCCCTTAACTTTTAATCTCAGAGTGAACTAAGAAACACTTAAAATGCGAATTGTAGCGAATTCCGTTAATTGTAACAATAACATCGGTTTGACAAACACGGGTATTGAGTTACGATAATAATAGGCAGCCAGAGTGTTTCTGGTAACACCGATGGGGAGATAATGAGTCCAGGGATTTGGTCGGATGAATATCAGGTGGAGGACGCCTGGTTCCGTATATGTTAATATACATATTATAATAATGCACTGTTCTAATTTTAAATCCTAAAATTTAATTCAAAATCGTTTTTTCATGTCAATTAAGAAAGAAATAAGAAAATATGTAATTATTATACACAGAGCATATTTTGAGAACTTGTACGCCGTATTTGCAGCAAACAAGGTTTGCACTCGGCATATTGCTGTGCCGGAATTATATCCGACACAACGCTGGTTTTGATTGTCTACCTTCCTTTTGGCATAAGACCAAAGGACCCAATTTTGTCAAAAAATAATAATAATAATTAATAAAACTAATTCTACTTATGTATAATTAGTAAATCAAATGAATAAATTGTAATAAAACGAATAATAAAATACTTTGTTACTTCAAAATTAAAATAAATTACTCATTGTAACAACTTGTATCGAATCATCTATTCCAGTGTTTTTCAACCTGTGGGTCGCGACCCCCAGGGGGGTCGCAGAGCCTTTCACGGGGGGTCGCCGGCCAAAGGGAAAAGGCAATTTAAGTTTGTACCTCATACTTAGGTACTTTCTAAGCTCAGTAGCTTTTTGCAGAGTATAGGCCGTAATAACGAATATAGGTAACAAAATAGGGAAAGACATAAACTTAAAAATAATCGTAATAATCAAAATAGTAATTTAAATTACTAACTTTTTGTTTGTCTATGGCCCAAGGGGGTCGCCAAAATTTTTCAACCTGTAAAGGGGTCGCGTAATCAAAAAGATTGAAAAGCACTGATCTATTCGAATACAATTCGATAGAGTGGTTGCAGAGTATTACCACATTCTTTGTTCCACGTCAGTGACATGAGGCATCATTGACATTTTACTTCATAACCTACAAATATTTAATGTTTTATTTATAATTAATAATACTAGTGGTCGCCCAGTGGTCGAAATTCTACCATAATTAATTTAAATTATAAGTTTGAACATTATTAAGGTTCTGTTGTCAAAGACTTATACTTCCATAATCACAGATTTCGCCAAGGCTACACTGTTAATTTGACTTTAACAATAAACAAAACAATATATATGCGTGTGAGTGTCAAATACACGGTAGTGTGTGTAAAGTTTTTTTATTGATTAAACGTATTTTTTATGCAGAATTAAAAAATATTAGCATTCTGCACTACTCTGTATAAACTATAAATATGGTAAATTTCATACTCCTCCCTCGGCGCAATTTTCGTAAAAATGGGTACAAAGATTTTGCTTCACGTTAACATAATGATTAATTTCTAAAAGTAACTTAAATAAATTAAATCTAAACTTATAATTAATGTACCAAATCACTGCCAGAGGTAAGCGTATCCAGAAGGCTGGCTGCATTGTCGCGCATTATAGCAATGCTAATTTCCTGCAAATGTCTGTAAAGAAACTCTTTGCCGACGGACCCCACGGGCCTTATGCTTTAACCCCAAACGGTACATATGTAACCTTTTCGTAAGGCTCCATATTTATGCCGTTAGACGTCTTCAGCTAAAGCGACGGCGTTGCCACCTTCTACCTGGGTCGTGGGAAGATGTGACGACAGTGTTTCAACATAAGTTGCATCCCACACTACCGGCCGACGGAATTTCACTCGCCCAGTGGAAGATGAGGCCTTCCAACAGACGAGTGACATTCCGTCCGGTCTCTTGCCATCGTCGCGCACCAAGCCATTCGGTTCTAAAATGGACAGTATACTCGTCACGCTTATGTAAGGCGGCTTCGCAGGTTTGACACATCGGCTAACTCGGTGTGCATGTGAAAAAATATTACGGAACCCTAATATGACAAAATGTGTCATTGTACTCGAGTTTAAGACGTATTGATTATACGCGTGCGATAGACCGTACGCAATGTTACGTAACTTGATGCGAAAAAACACTTTCTATTGCAAATTGTATTTTTTCTTGTCTTCTATAGTTCGTGTGTATTTTTTATAATAAACTAAGAGTTTCTACATTATAAAATATAATTATGTACGAGTAGTATCTATACATAGTATAAAATAGTCGCATGTCGCGTCTATTTGCATATCTACATACATATCGAAGGCTTCATAACAAATAGGCGTACAGCAAAAAAGTGCAGTATTACACAAAAAGGACAAAATTGTTAATAAAACAAAACTAGTTGATTGTATATGGCTGAAATTTGGAATAACCTTCTATTTAGGCACACTTGCATACCGGTAAGACGTTCTAAATTGTAACATGCATAGATTTTAGTCAACAACAAAAAAAATACATTTTTGCATATACGCCAATTTGTTATGAAGCCCTCGATATGTATCTATATGCTCTCGGAACTATACACTTACGAGTAAAGAAAATAATTTGAAAATCGGTTTAGAATTGACGAATTGAGATTACATGATAAGAAGTTGGTTAAAAGTTTCGTGAATTTCTCTAATTCCTTGTCCTTATCAGATCCTGACATAGTGACATGGCATCAATGCGGGAGTATAACCTTTCGATTAAAAGAAAAAAAATTGATAATCGGTCCACAATTGACGGAGAAATCGAGTAATGAACATACAAAAAAAACATAGAGACGAATCGAGAACCTCCTTCTTTTTTAAAGTCGGTTAAAAAGCTATCAAAATTATTTTTTAAATATTTCGCGCGTTTTCGCTTATAAATATTTAAAAAGATAAAGTGGCAATCAGTCTGTACAACGGGGAGTGCTCTGATGAGCTATTTTCATTTGGTGCCTACGTCGCCCTTCTATCATCGCACCACTCACCGCAAATTGGGAGTTCATCCACACTTCCTAGCCACTTGAAGTCCTGCACGGTACGTGGCGGAAGCTCCTTCATACCATATGTGTCCAAATTATGGAATGAACTCCCTCCCACGGTTTTCCCAGAGCGCTACAATATGGTTCTCTTCAAAAAGGGTGTGAACAGATACTAAGTCTCAACGAGGTAGGCAACGCATCGGCTTCCTTAGTGTTGCAGAAGACCTTGGGCGACAGTAGCCACCTACCACCAGGTTGCCCGTTTGCCAGTTTGCCTACAAGCAACCATAGAAAACAGGCAAACTAAAGATTGAGACGATTCTAACATTCTCGTATGCTATTACTATCTAGTGAGATCTGTATGATAATTGATAATCGGCAGACAAACGCACATATTGTATATCCCCAAATTAAGCAAGTTACGCTTGTGTTATGGGTAATATACAACAGATGGTAATATACTCTAATTAATGATATGATAATGATAATTAATGATCTGCACCACCTACATCGCCAGATTAGATTAAACTATTCCTTAAGTTAGGTTGCCTGGAAGAGATTGCTTTCAGCGATAAGGCCGCCTTTTGTTTCTACCATGACAATATTGTAATTGTATATTTTAAAATTGTATATTTGGTGAGCAATAAAGTGTTATCTATCTATCTATCTATCTATCTATACTCTGGAGCTGATCCCAGACACCCAGACCATAGTAAATAACGGAGAAAATACGTTTCCGAAATTTGCTATACCAGGAACCAAACCCGGAACCTCTGAGTTGCAGTGAGGTAGGCCGGCAAAGGCTTAGCCCGCTCAACCACAGAGGCCGTCAAATATGTACGAGTCACGAGTTGATTCAAATTGAACAACTAGCGTAGAGTTCGACAGATTACATAGCGATTTTGTAGTCAAAAATTTAAGAAAAATACTCTAAACATCCCGCTACTGACCACATTTTTTTTTTATAAAATCTTAACAATGCTACTTAAGCAGTTTTATCGTATTAAAATCACACTTGAACGAGCTTTTATGTGAATATTAATACAATAGCCGTTTTGCACAATAGTAAGGCTCACAATTCAGAGGGATGAAGGTCGGACCCACGGTGCAAGTAATCACTACGTTATAATCGGACCAGCTTAAATCATGATGGTTTAGTGTCTAAACAGTGGCAGCCAATATATCCGTGCAGGAACGGAGAAAGAATACAATTTCTTGCTGCCGGGCGGCCTGTCGTAAGAGGAGAGGTGACAATACAACCCCCAGCCAGGTGATAGGGCATTTGCCAGACTGGATGGCTACCACCCCTGGTCTAAAGTATGTCTCCATAACAACCTTGAGTTATGTTCCGGCATTAGTGATCAGGTTCCAGTCTCCATTAAGAGAGCAGCAGCCCATTTGTAGCACCTTTGGTGTTGCCAATGTCCATAAGCGATGGTAATCGCTTTCCGTCAAGTGGGCCGTCTGCCTGTCTGCTGAACTCCTGCAAAAAAGTCATGTCTCGTGCCAATGATAATAATAATACTTATAATAATTGGCAGCCAAACACACACATTGTAAATCCCCAAGTTAAACAAGTTACGCTTGTGTTTCTAATAAGTCTGTGACCACAGTCACTCATTTAACTTGCACACACATACACACACAACACATACATCTATGCATTTCCACATACATTACAAATATTATCACGAAACAACAACAAACGAGTTGTCTGCAAGTGGGCGCTTACAACTGCACCACAGTGTTATACTACAGCAGTTGTTTGCGATACTTATTTGTTTCTATATTATACACTATGTTAATGGTTTCGAAAAAATTCTTTAGTTGTTTAATATATAATGGACCACTCTGGGGCCGATCCCATAAATCCAGACCATAGTAAATAACAGAAAGTTCGTTTCCAAAATTTACCATACCAGGAATTGAACCCGGAACCTCTCCCTTTTAGCGAGTTCAGCCGGCTAAGGCTTAGCAAGCTCAACCACAGAGACCGTCAAATGATATGGGTTCAGTCTAACGACGTAGGATATTGTGCGGTTTTTTAGATAGTTTTTTCGAGATACTCTAGCTAGATAGACATATTAGCAATAACCTTTATATATAAATACGTCATATCAATCCGTCTGCCTTTGTACTATCTCACAGTTGTTTTTCCCAGAAACTATTTGGTCTACTTCGTGGCACCCATAGTATTATATCTGCATAATTACGTGCTTTATATTAATTTATTTAAATAGTAGCCGTCCAGTGGTCGAAATTCGACCATGATTAATTTAAATTAAAAGTTTGAACATAATTAAGGTTCTGTTGTCAAAGACTATATACTTCTATACTTAATCACAGATTTCGTCATGGCTACACTGTTAATTTGACTTGAACAATAAACAAAAGTGTATATATGCGTGTGTGTGTCTAATACATGGTAGTGTGTAATATTTTTTTTATTCATTAAAAATATTAGCATCTGCCCCCCTTCTCTATATAAACTATAAGTGTGCGAAATATCATACTCCTCCGTCCGCGCAATTTTCGTAAAAAGGGGTACAAAGTTTTTGCTTTACGTATTAATATAATGATAAATAAAAATGTACTGTCTGTTTGTTGAATTTTTTGTCTGTCCGCTGTTTGTGCCTAAACTTTCACTGGCAGATAGCTGACGTTGTAAGCAGTAACTTAGACTAATTTAGAATTAGGATTCCGCGAAAAAAAATCTACGCGGACGAAGTCGCGGGCACAACTAGTTAGATAGTAAACTAGATCCAAAACACAAACCCAATCTTTTTAAAACCACCATTACGTTACATTGCACGTCGAATAAATTCACAAGTAGCTCACAATAAGTACTTAAGACTCTTTGGCGGTAGCCATTCAGCATTGTGAAGTACACACAATAGACATAAGTGTTACATGAATCACTTTGTCCATGTGTCCGTTTAATCTTTAGCTTTTGTAGATAATCTTATTGATGTACGAGTTTTTTGTAAGTGGTTTCACGTATATCTATTATAGAGTTGGGATAATGGCAAGGCGTAATTGAAACATTCGTATATTTTATACAATTTAAGTTTTTTTTTCAGTGGCGTACTTACAAGTATGTCGAGGGCTTCATATCATATAGGCGTATATGCAGAAATGCCATTTTTGTTGTTGTTAACTAAAAACTTATGCATGGTACAATTCAGATACTTATACCAGTATGCTAGTGTGAAAGTCTCAATACTTTTCCAAATTATAATTTTTAAATTTTTCAATCCAGCACACTTCACTTCGTTTATAACTGCTAAATTCATATAATTTCCTTTTCCTACACTAGCGCTATTTTGACGAATTTTCGAAGCATACTTTGCTGTTTACATCCTCCTGCCTTACCTCTACCCTCCATAGACAGTATACCTGCCAGGCTTGTGTTTATTTTATTTATTTAGGTTTATGGCTTGGCAGCTAGGCTTTTAAGCCAGATCTTAGATTACAATATAGTTTATTCATTTTCTTAAGCCTATGTGTAGCACAGCTGAACTGTAGGTAATCAGCTAGTGTCATTCAACGGAGTTCTTGTGACAATTCAAAATTTGTCACATTTGGCCACATTTGAGTATACAGTTCACTTTTCTCACAGAACACATAATTGCTACTCAAAAACTATCAGTATCCTACAAGTATTGATCATTTTAGAGTAATTTTACACATTTTTAGAAAATAAAACTGCACAGCACAACATCTCGTTTCAGTTCCCGCCAAAAAACTCCCAGGCTTGTGTTACGCGATGCCCACCACAGTAGTCATGAGAACCCATGGAAGTAATAAGTACTACGTACGTAGTACTTATTACTTCCATGTGAGAACCATAGGGTATAATAACATCATATAGACAATCGTCATAGATAATAATATTATTAGTCTGTTTATAAGATAGTTCGATGTATATTTTAATTAACGAATTAGTTGATTTTATAAGCCCAATAAATTATCATCTAGATAATTTAGTGCATCTATAACTAATGATTATAATAGTTTTTGTGATCCTGGCAACACTATGATGTAATTGCTATTTTTAGCAATAATGCAATGTTATTGTTTTGTAGAGTAGCATTTTCGTATAAAAGGCGTGTAGACGGTGTTCATTGCTTACTGTGCTGTGTGGATAGTCACATCAAAAGCTGAAGAACACAGGGGATACCCTGCCCAAATACTTAATATTTGGTATTTTCTTACCCAAATTTCTGAAGGCTGTTTGTCAAAGGCGGATTGGCAGGTTTGACTAATCGGTTATATCCATTTGCAGGTTTCATGAAGGTTTTTTCTTTAACGTTAGGACGTGGTAATTGTAACAATAATGATGCATACTAGGTTAGAAAACTGCCTAAGTGGTGCATGCTTTTCCGTCAGATTTTGAAAATGTTAACGTTAATAATTGATTTTTTTTTCTAACTCAACATACTTCAATCCGTTAACAACTTACTGCTACATTCATACCACACCAATTGCCTACGATAGTGCCATTTTGGAGAGTTTTTGAAGTATTATTTACTGTTTACATCTGGATACTTTCAACTTTCCAATCATATGAGACGGTTCTCCTTACCTCCTTACACTCCATTTTTGCCGTTCAGGGAAATGTTACTGTCAAATGTCATGCGACGACGGCACCCTATGAACTATACGTAACGGATGTTTTACGTCCTCCTCTCTCTTCTACCTGTCCCTATCCCATTCCAATCCCTGTATTTCTTCCCACACCCCATCCTAAAGACTGACAATGCTCTGGCTTCGCCTCTGATGTTGTTGATCTAAGCCATGGTAACTAACCACTTTCTTATTCTAGGCGATCTGCCTGTTTGCCAGATTCGAAATAAAAATATCAAAAAAATTGTCCCAATTCCAAGTAAACATACAAACATTAATTAAAATATTATTCCACAGAACTCCAGTGTTGACAGCGTGAAGTGCAGTGTTGCCGGTTGCCAGTTAGCAAATAAGCCTCGTCGCCCGGAGCCTATTGCCGTCCGGTTTGAACCGGCTTCGGCTAATTTCCCCTCCCGCGCCGTCCTCCTCACTTCCGTTTCCGAAACGCTCTATGGTTATAACGAACAAAGAATATGAATTTGAAAATATTGTCTCTGGTATCTTAAATTTGTGATCATTTATTCGAACTATGTATATTGATAATGTGTATGCCAAGGTAAGAAAACTAGTAAAAAGTTTAACCGGTTAAAACCTAAATACATTTAAAAAAATCTTTTCGGTTTTGTTCTAACTTCAATATTAATCAAACAGTTTTTCTTAACAAAAGTTCGTTAAATAGGTTTTGTGGAATAAATCGGTTTCGAATGATTTCGAACGATGTTTGTCGCATACCTTTTAAGCGCAGCCATGTGGCACAGCGAGTGTTCAGTTGCACACATGTTGAGCGAGATAGAATGATACTTCCTCTTCTCGCAGAGTAAACCAGTTAATTCAAGTTTATATAGGTAACGCTCTTTTTAAGGTTGACATTCCAAACCAAATTGTTCACTAAAACCGGTTATAACCGGTTAATTTTAAACCGATTCTAAGCCTTGGTGTGTACAAATCTAGGAGACTATAGCGCGTTGTAAGACGATTAAAAAAGTCTAAGTTGAATACGGTACATGACAGTATGAAAAATATAGGCTGATTTTAATATATATCGTAGATAACGATCTAAATATGTCAAAAATAAATTGTTTTAACTTAAATATTAATTGATATTTTTGAGAAATAAAATTGTTATATTGCAGCCATTAGCCACGTAACAATAAACGCCGATCAGAGCGCGTGACGTCATGGTGTGCAAAACACAAGAAGTTATCAATGACTTCTCAGATAACACTTCAATGAAACAGATGTTTGTTTTGCACACTGTGACTTCATGCGAGACGCCATGACAGCTTAACGCGTTTTTGTGAGGTAATGTCAAAATATTTATAAAATTGCTAAATTAAATATATTAATGTTGTTTTTTTGCTGAAATATTAATATTTTAGCTAAAATAGACCATAAGGCTCAAAATAAACCTGTTTCTCAAAAATTGTCAACTACCGAATTGAATGCCATTTATCTTGTTATCTTTTTATAAAAGCATTTGTGACTAGTGATTTCTTCGGTATACTTATCAAGGCACAGTATTAAGGCAAAACTTCTCATTTGTAACAACAGTCCTCTCCCCAGACGAAAAGTAATTAAAACAACACAAAACTCATCGTGAAAGCGTCTCATGTATTTTACTTCGCTGTAGTTAAGTGTGCGCGACGAGATTAAATACCGCACTCAGAATCTGCTGAAATATCATATAGTTTATTAGAGCCTCACCGCACCTGACCACTACTAGATGGTCTTACTATCACGCGAAGGCGAATGTACCACTCAGTAACAATCCATTGCTGAGTGTTCATGCATAAATCCAACACGAATCGTGTACGACTACTAGGCAATTCGTGTATTACGCGACATTCGCTTGTTGACCACACTAGGGTCACTGGTTGACAACGCGACGTGAATAAAAACTATCTCCAGAAGGTCGTTTGGCAGAAATCTCTACTAGCGATAAGACCGCCGGCTGTATTTATTAGTTGAAATATTGTTATTTCTGATGTATTCTGCTTTCTTGTGTACAATAAATAATGTTTTATTCTATTTTTTTCTATGGAACTCAGAAATAATGGACTTCCAACACCTTTGCAGAGCTACTCACTGTAAATGAATAGTTCTTTTTTTATTGCATGAGTTCAGCAGACAGGCAGACAGGCAGACGGCCCACCTGATGCAAAGCGGTTACCATCGCTTATGGAGACTTGCAACACTAAAGGTGCTACAAATGCACTGCTGCTCTCGTAACGGAGACTGGAACCTGGCCGCTAATGCCGAAGACAACTCAAGGTTGTTATGGTTTCTTTTGTCCTGCAAGAAGTTATATTCTTTCTCCGTTCCTGCACGGATAAAAAATCTGCAGATGATGGTTATATTTTTGTCTCTTTGGTTCGTTAATTACTATAACTTATTTATATCAAACGCGTATTAATACGTTAATATTGTCACAAACATAAACTTGGCTATAACTATATGAAATAAATGTACAAGTTTGTATGTGTGTAAGTAATTAGCAAGTCTCTCTCTGGTAACAACTTTATTTATTTCGGCGAGTCGCCTTCATTTAAGAGATCTTTATACCGTGGCTTAAAATCTTGATACTTTATTTTACTATTTTAATATCCCTTGTGCTACTGTTGGTAATGGAATAATAATACAAGAAATAACAATCGCTTAGTGAAAACGTAATGCTGTTACTGGACGAATCAATCAAATTTGATCAATATGGTTGAAAGGCTAGAATTGAAGATAGATACAGCGATTTATATGGATCACTTTGGTTAAGTCATCCAAATTGAAAGATAGAAATGAACCCTTTGATAATGATTTTACTGAAAAAAGCTCCTAAACCCCACGTGACTATATGGTACTACACGTTACTCGGTTTTACCTGGTCTTGTTTTTTAAAACTTATTTTTAGACCAAATCCGTTAAAGACTTAGGCTGGTGTGCACCGACATTTAACCGGTAGTTAAAATAAAATAATCACTGTTTAGCCATATATTTTTAGCGATTATTTTATTTAAACCATTGGTTAAATGTCGGTACACACCACCAGCCTTAATGTTCGTTCGATCGATTGTGGTGTTCAATTTGGTACCAAAAATATATTTGAATAATATGTCACTTTCTAGTCAAAAACTTTTATTGGTCATAATTAATGTATATTAATTAGGTTTACATTTAAAAAGTTGTTAACAAATTTTTGACTTAATACAAATCAGAAATCGTTTATTCATAACAAAGTTACACGTCAATTTCTGCATCAATTAAATCCACAGGTCATTAATAAAATTAAAATTATGTCATATAAACTCCATGGGATATAAACTCCTCATTATAAAAGGTGTGCTCGACTAACCATTTGCTGAGCCGTATTTTAAATAAACCAACGGATGGAGACTCCACATACACATACACATGCAAACATACAATTATCTGTAGTGTATTTTGTACATTAATAATTTAACAAAAATAATTATTTTACTTTTTCTCAACTAAACTACGCTTTATCTTTGGAGTGTAACATACAATAAGGCTGCCGATCTTAGAAACAACTATTGAAGTTTCCAAAAAATTAATAATCGTATTATATATGTATTAAAACAATAATTAGCCCAACATTGTTATTGCTCTATTTTATCTTGATTAATATATACAATTCCGGCTAAATGTAGAAGATAGTATTAAGATTTCTTATTCGCCGTATAAGCGTTTATTCATGCTCTTAAAGAAGAAATATCTCAAAGGTGTAGCCAAGTTACAATATGCGGTACAGTTGGAGCAAAAATTATTTCATGGTTTTCCGTTTTCTTCCACGCAAAATGTTATGTTGTAATGGTAGTGAGTATATCGTCTATTATGTTGAAATATCGAGTCTCAAGCCCATTAGAGGGTCATTTTTGGGTTGTTATTATTATTATTAACAACTCTACGGACTTTAGTTCCGTACCCTTTTTTACAATTAAATTTATGAGAAAGAGCACTGGTGGCAATTCACTAACGAATACGTCGTCGTCGTGGCATTCCTTGGCATTTTTAGTTGGTAATAAAAAAAATGTTACGCTCATATCAACTATGACACTCGACAAACATCGGAATAAGACCATAAGGGATCATTTTAACTTTTGGTTTTATTTTTTTATTGTCTCAAAAACAGCCAACATGCTCACTTGATAGAGAGTGATTACCCTCGCCTGGCCGTGTGCAATGTTAAGCCAACGTGTTGTCGACCTCTAAGAAATGTTATACAAGTCTTTCTTCAAGAATTTCATGTCATAGCGCAAAGGGAAAACCGCGGCGGGAAGTTCTTTCCAGATCATTTTTGTATGCGGAATAAACGTTCTAGAGAACCGTTGGAAAAGAAAGGGGCTGAAAATTCTGCCAATGGCAGGCGGTGCGATTGTAAAACAGAGGCGTTGACGCCAGACCAAATGATTCCTCGGAACACTCCTCGTTGTACAGGCGGTAGAATACGCAGGTTGACGGAAACCTATAGGTATATACATATGTAAAAATAAAGCTCAAAGAAAGTTGTATGAGGACTTTTTTTTAAATATAAAAAATGAATATTGAGTAACAGTTTTGTATACAAGATTACTCAAGTACCTACATCCTTTAAGATGTTGTCTCCCACAAATTCGGGCGGGTGTTGCTTCACATTTAAATGTTGGATCATATCTTCCCCCTTTGGTAGGGAGGCCCTCCCCTTCCACAAACCAGCCTAATACGGATACAGCTTGGATTAATATCATCAGGATTATTAGATTTCATCATAGAAGAATATGCTATAAAAAAGTTATTTTAGATGATTATTTAAGACATCATTTTGAGGCGTGAAAAGTATTCCTAAATAATTTCTGTTTTTTGAGCTGCGAAGCTGGTAAACAGGCACACGACCCAGATCATGGAAAGTGGTTCCCGTCACCTATAGACGTTTGTAACACCAATGGAAAAGACAACATGGGATAGAATGATGAGATAGAACGATCACACATGGGGAATGGGATAGACGGTATACGATGTGAGATGGAAATAAGATGGGAAAAAAGTGGGCAATCGGAACTGTCATTCATCGCACGAAACAAGATTATCTTATCGATACTATTACTTCAAGTAAAAGTAAGTAATTTAGACAAAACAGAATATGTAGCAGATCATTGTCAGCAGGACACGTGCTTTAGCCGACGTTTTGTGACGTTCAAAACATAATCAGATTTTTTTAAATAAAAATATCTTAAAGTTATAAATGAAGATTTTAATTGTAATTAATTTTATTTATTTATTTACGTTAAAATTTAATCGTTTAAAAAAAAAATAGTTATTGCATTATTATAGTTATTTGTATTTTATTTATTTTTATGTAAGTAAGATAGGGCATTTAATTTTCAAAGTGTTCAATATTGCTCAAAGTAGTAACAGTTGTAAGTTAATGATTATAGTTCTGTTTGTGTTGTAAATCTTATTTGTATAGTAATGTACGAGAATATAGTGAAATATATGTATTTTCGATTTGGCATAAGAACTAACACGTTTCGCGTCAAAGACCGACTATTTGGCTGAGGTTTTTACTTGGAAGTTACTCTAATATTTGATAATTGACACTGACTAGATACATACACAAAGACACACACACCAGAGTTATTGCTACATAAAAAGCAAAAACTCTTATTTAAATAGTTCATATATATCCCTACATAGATATTATCAAGATTGTTTTCCGAGTGGGTAGGCAGAGACGATGGATCTCCACTTGTGATGATCCTGACAAGCAACTTTCGCTTCATCTATTTCATTAATCTCTTCACACATGTACGTTTATTGGAAATGTTTTTTATCTGAACTTTCATTAACACTACTGCTATTTGATCACCATGATGTGTAATTCGCGGTCTAATGGCACCAACTCTACTATTCACAATGCTGTCATATACTTGTTTTGTAATTCTATTTTCATCTATTCTGTTTACATGTCCAAAACACCGTAATATACCTTTTTCAATTCTTGTTATTATATCTTCTTTCAATCCACATCGTTCCCTTATTTCACTGTTCCTTATCATATCATTTAACATTACCTCACATAAACTTCTGAAAGTTATCATTTCACCGGCTCTTTTCCTACTTTCTGCGTTTATCCTAAAGTCGCATCCATATAATTCCAATCGTAGTATTCGTTCTGAAAGCGTCTTAAGAAAATACATTCGTGAGTAAAATTTAAGTAATAAGGAAGGGCGTTAATTAGACGACCACATTTAATTAGTATTAGGTTGAATTTGATACCCACCAAAGATACAGGTTGCTAAATACATTTTACAAATTGTTTATATCCGTTTCCCTGTAAAGGGGTTTTTAAGATTATTCAATAAGAGATTATTTCATTAAAATTAGATGGGATTTTATAGGGTTTTTGTTATTTAGCTAAGTAGTTATAAAAAAAGATATTTTTTTAACACAAAGCTATAGATTTCTTAGCTTGTATTTGATAAATATCAATAATGTGGTAATAAAATTCCAATTGGAAAAATAGTTCTGAAAGCGCTTTAAAAAATATATTCGATATGTTGGCGAGGGCGGAAGCGGAAGAGAGAAGGAAAGGACTTACAGGATAGGTTCGGCTTTCCCAGCGGCAGGTACGTCTTCCTCGTGATCCTTTGTTCACGTCTTGCGGTTCCTTCGACGAGTGGACCAGCTGGGTACGGCACAGCGGGTACCTGCCAGCATGCGGGTTATCATAAGCGGGTGTAGAATGAGGCACGACACACTAAACCCGGCGAGATTATCGCGAAAGCAGCGGCGTGATCAGCGGTCGAACGTAGACTATCTTTATATATTCATTGTACTCTTTGGTAGACTATGTCACAATACATAGTGACAGATGCGGCGAAAGGAAACAAAGAAACGGTGATCAAAAAGGTCGGCGTTAACAGCAAGTATAAAAAATAAAAACTTCCTTTAAAAAAACCGACTTCAAAAACTAAAATATATAAAATAACTTATTTCTAAAGCTATTATTATTTATATATATTATCTAAAACATCTTAAAGTCGGTGCTTAGTCAGTTTCAAAATATTATAGTAATTTTTATGATTTACTTTGGACCGACTTCAAGATGCTTTAGATAATAATAATAATAGCTTTAGAAATAAGTTATTTTATACATTTTAGTTTTTGAAGTCGGTTTTTTAAACGAAGTTTTTATTTTTTATTTGTTACTTTTTAGTGTCTAGCTATGTATGGGTGGACATACGAATGGTGCCCCGCTTCTTAAAAAATATAGGTCCCAAGAAACGGGAATAAAAAATGTTCGTAAAATGAAAACTACTAGGCCAAACTATGTCAAATTTTTAGGGGACCACATGGCAGTTATTCCGCGTCGAACAAAAAAAGAATCACGTAAATCGGATCATAAATGACCGAGTAATCGGCGAACATACATAAAAAAAAGCAACAAAAAAAAAGATCCCGACGAATTGAGAACCTCCTCCTTTTTTCGAAGTCTGTTAAAAAATACAAACCGGTAACGGAGTGTTTATGTCTAGGCGTGTGAGGTGAGCATGTGTGTATGAGTGTGTGTGTTGTGTGTGTGTGTGTGTGTGTGTGTGTGTGTGTGTGTGTGTGCGCGTGCGTGCGTGCGTTCGTGCGTGCGTGCGTGCGTGTGCGTGTGCGTGTGCGTGTGCGTGTGCGTGTGCGTGTGCGTGTGCTGTACGGTTTCTATTAAGATAAATAGATAAAAACAGTGCTTCGGTGGTGGCGTAGTCAAGGGTAAGTAGCCGGTATGCTACTTTATGCCATCTTAAACTTACTATCCCTTCTATTCCATTCTTAAGGCTGGTAATGCGTCGGCTTTGCTCCTGGCGTTGCAAAAGACCATGGGCGGCAGTAACCACTTTCCATCAGATGGACCGTCTGCATGCTTCGCAATAAAAAAATGGCTAAAATTATTTAAAATTTAATTTAAAACAGGAGATTTCTTAGCTTTTATTTAAAAAGTAATACCAAATAATTCCAATGTATATTCGTACTGGGAAATGATGAGATTTCGTAAAATTAGTGATATTTATGAAAGTGGAAAATAGCTAATTACGACATTTAATTAACGACTGAAGTAAGTTTATAAATTAGTTTTAAGTAATAAGACGTTGATTGAAATTTTGATTAAGATTTTTTGTAAAAATAAGAACGAACTGGTGGCGCCAACTGTGATTACTAGTGAGAATTTAAACTTCACTTCGTTGTCGTGAAAAATGTGTAAAATTACTCTAAAATGAACAATAGTTGGATATTGATAGTTTTTGAGTAGTGATCATGTTGTTTGTTTGTGAGAAATGTGAACGAACTGCATAGTCAAATGTGGCTTTTTGAGTTGTCACAAGAACTCCGTTGAATAGCTTCAGTTGATAACGTATAGTTCAACTGAGCTATGCATAGGCATAAGAAAATGAAGAATATTATATTGTAATCTAAGATAGGGCTTAAAGGCCTAGCTGCCAAGCCATAAACCTAAATAAATAAAATAACCGTCGTATAAGATTCGTTTTATAAAAATACAAAAAATTCGCACTGTGTATAATCCTAAATTTCCACAAGCCGCGGAAAAATATAGCAAAGAAAAAATAAACTGAATTATTACAAAAATCCATCAGTATTCGTGAATAATTTTCTCTTGTGCGCGAGTCAAATGAGTCAAAGTCGAAGTTCCAACTCAAATTTCAACTTCAAGTGTGATGGAGTTACCGTGTTTCGCGCATTTGGAAACACTCCCATCCATCTCTTAGTATGGTGTGGTGACAGCTTTAAGAGACAATGTAAAAAATGTTGGAATTATTTTTTTAAATATGTTACTTGCCTTATATGTGGCTGTTTTTTCGCCACGATGGTAGGCGAAGGTACTAAAGCCATACAACCGTGTCAAATATATTGACTCAAACAAATTATTGTAGATCTTCGTCATCTTCGGTTGACGATAAATATTGTTCAGTCATATTTTAATTAATATTTTCATTAGTCTACGGGGTTACCTGAAAGAGATCCGCCATTTGTTCAACATTTTTTTTATCTAGTTTTTATGGACGTATTCATTTATTCATTCAATGGACATTTTGTGGTAAGTCTTAAATACTAGACAATTTCTTCTAAAAACGAATATTCTACAACTATCGTTTATATATTTTTAGAAAGAAGTCTTCTTTCTTAAAATACCAGCAAAACATCACCCTTCACATTCTCGCAAAATTCTTCCCTTTTATTATTCTTAGATTAATGTTAAATTGAATATCTTTGACTCTTCCTCTTTTTATTATTGAATATGACTACATGATTTGCATATCTATTCAATGTAAGGCAATCGATGAATATTCAAGCTTTTAAAATTTTCAAACAAAAATCTCAGCCAAATTGAAGGTGTTTGACTTAATAAAAACAAAATACTTCTATTAAAAAATAATATCCAAAAATATTGCTGATTTTTGATGAATATTGCGCATTCTTTTTCATGAATAGCAATACCGCACTCTTCAATTTACCGCCAACACGACGACGGCCATAGAAATTCTGCTGTCAAATTCCATTTTCAAATTCAAACGATGCGACGTCATCTTTGAATCGCATTCGTCTCTGGTCTTGCACACACGCACCGAGTCTTTGAGCTGTGCACACACGATCAAACGGGGCGTCAATCAGACAAATTGGAGACTGCAAAGAACGGAACGGGGCACTATTCACGGTTCGAATGTCGAACGCTGTTCCAAATGAATGGTCCTATTTGAATTCCTTTGTTTCCAGAATGTTCTGCTCGGGTTCGACGTTTCAATTTGTCTTGTGTTCGAAATTCAATGTTTACATCTCACAGATGCTTCGAATGGTGGATATATCGAAATATTTTATAACTTTGCACGCAGCTTTCCGTCACATAAACAGGATATCCTTGAAAGCTATCTCATTTTTTATTTATGTTTATTTTATTGAAATCACACATAGTATGTATGCGAAATGTTATTTCAATTACTTTCAAATCCGCTTCCGCTAACACGAATTACTATGTAGTGTAAATTATTACTGTAGTAATCGTCGTTTCACACTCGTATTTACAAGTTACAGGCGAATCTATGCTGAGTTGTTGACCGACAACCGAGAGGGCAGGAGTGAATAATGGCTCGTTGACATGACGATCTAAGAACAAAGTGGCACATTGTTATTTTGTAGATTCATTGTATTTCATTCTAATAAAGACACATGTTTGCATTTAAGTTTAATTAGAATATTTTCTCAGCACAGGTATTACAAATTAACACTTCGGAGTTCTTGTGACAACTCGAAAGGCCACATTTGACTATACAGTTCACATTTCTCACAAAAACACATAATTACTACTCAAAAACTATCAATATCCGACAACTATTGTTCATTTTAGAGTAATTTTACAATTTTTTAGAAAATAAAACTGCACAGCACAACATCTCCTTTCAGTTCCCGCCAAAAACTCGACATTTCTGATTTATTTATTTAGGTTTATGGCTTGGCAACTAGGCCTTTAAGCCAGTTCTTAGTTTACAATATAGTTTCTTTATTTTCTTAAGCCTATTTGTAGCACAGCTGAACTGTAGGTAATCAGCTAGTGCCATACAACGGAGTTCTTGTGACAACTCAAAAGGCCACATTTGACTATACAATTCACATTTCTCACAAAACACATAATTACGACTCAAAAACTATCAATATCCTACAACTATTGTTCATTTTAGAGTAATTTAACACATTTTTCAGAAAATAAAACTGCACAGCACAACATCTTTCAGTTCCCGCCAAAAACTCTTGACATTTCTGAATCAGAGAGGACACGCTAGTGATGTACTCATAGAGAACACTAAAGCTAGTGTTGGGACACGACACTTATAAACACACATTTTAATGATAATATCCTAATGATTACCGTAGTATTCTACAATTACATTTTTCTCAATAGAAAGTATCGTGTGATGTCAAGAAGATCAATAAATTCTCAAGGCCACGAAGCATGAACAAATATATAATTATAGAAATAGGTTTGTGTAACACATCATTCATTTTATAGGTAAGTTATTAGTTTTTTAATAAACGTTTAATGAAAGTAATATCTCTTTTAAAATCACCTTTGCAAATAAAATCATTTTAATTTCAATTGATTTATTATTCAAAGATCTTAAACAACAAACATATTTAAGAACAAGTAAAAGTTGCCCTAATTCATGATAAATAAAATGAGATTATCGTAATATTAAACGATTTAAAGAATTTTAGAAATTATTCTTTAATTATTAACTGATATGAAAATACAGAGGTACCGAGCCGTTATTCGACTCTGAGTGTCCCAGATTAGGCTAAATACATAAAGTTTTCGAAGTTATATCTATATAAAAAAATGAATCGTAGAAATGTATGTACGCAAATAATTTGAGAACGGCTTTACCGATTTTGATGTTTTTTTTGTGTGTGCTTGAGTGGGTCGCCGGATGGTTTAGATTCACCATTGGAACTGGTAGGCGGCGCCGGGATCGGGTCCTAATTTTTTATTTATTTAATTATTTCTTATTAATGTCATATATATTATACTTTAACTGTATAGTCATATGAGGACTTTCGAGTTGTCACAAACTTGTTGTTGACAATAACTCCGGTGATTGGCATCAGTCGAAGACCTACAATTCGGCTGAACTATATGAAAACTTATACACAGAATAGGCTGTATGGACTAAAATCCTTTACATATCTATATCATGGACGGTGCACCATACTGCTATATCATGAACGGTGTGGTGCTTTGTAATTGATGAATAGCTTAGAGGTTTATTTGTTGTACTCTTGTTAAGTGTCTCAATTTGGTTCACTACCTTGTTGTCATTGAGAGAAGAAAGAACTTTTTTAATCTGTGATTTGTCGCAGAAGGGATAGGAGCGTGTTGACTGTATCAAAAAGCGAAAAATTAATCACCATACAAATCGTCAAATCAAGAAACCATTAAATAACCAATCCGTTTTTATCCAATATACCACATTATACAGTCAACATATTTGTAACAAGATCATCCTTATCTCAATGAGATAAGGTTTAGAATAGTCGTAATAGAGTGCATGTGTAGCTTGGTATAGTATTTAATCATCTACAAAGGCGGTGCACATACGAGTCGTATTCAAAATCGGACAAAAGGAAAAAAAGCAATCTTAGCAGATTGGCATTTGGGGGTCGGCGTACAAAAACCCGAACTCCCCTTCAGAATATTGTTATATGATTGAATGGTGCTCTGTCCATGATTTAGTGTTGCTCCCAAATAAATGGGGTATATTCTAGTGTGGGACGCATGTACTTTTGATTGCTATGAGTTTTACGCAGTCTTGATTAATTTGGTTTAAGTGCTGGTAACACAATACCGCTTAAGGATGTTATTGGAGTTTTTGGCGGGAACTGAAAGGAGATGTTGTGCTGTGCAGTTTTATTTTCTAAAAATGTGTAAAAATGACTCTAAAATGAACAGTAGTTGTAGGATATTGATAGTTTTTGAGTAGTAATTATGTGTTTTGTGAGAAATGTGAACTGTATAGTCAAATATGGCCTTTTGAGCTGTCAAAAGAACTCCGTTGAATGGCACTAGCTGATTACGTACAGATCATCTTTGGTACACATAAGCTTAAGAAAATGAAGAAACTATATTGTAAACTAAGATCTGGCTTAATGGCCTAGCTACCGAGCCACAAACCTAAATAAATATCAAATATAAGGATATTATTCTTTTTTTGAAATATAGCTCTGCGCAATGTATGTATTTAGATCATTCTAACCAGTGTAATGTATACAGTAATACTATGATAATGATATTGTCTTACTCCCAAATAAATAGGTATATTCTAAAGTGAGACGCATGTAGGTACATATTGTTGATGGCTATGCGTTCTACTTAGTCTTGATCTCAACTGATGTTAAACGAAGATATGTTCCAGAATGGAGCACGTTTTTGTAAAAACCTATTCACACGGGACCTGAGGACATCCAGGTTGCAGGCTTCGCGAAATACATTATCCAGCAAAGAGTAAAAAATAAGATTTTTAGATACAAGCTTTTGTGACCCTAGATATGCTGTGCTAGCCAAGACAAGTAAAAGGAGCCCAAACATGATGGGTTTATCTGTTTTAGTACCGAAGTTCCTATGGCCACCTTCCGACTGCATCATCAGCTCCGCTCCATGGTACCATATTATTGCATTGTCACGCGATATACATATGCATGCAAAATTTCAGCTCAATAGGAAACCGGGAAGTTGGTCAAATTTAACTTGCAAGATTCCACACGAATTTACATAGGTACATACCCATATCCATTACAACCCATTACCCATTGCAAGTTAAATAAAAGCTTGTAAAAAGAGAAGCAAAGCTCTCGAATAGTAGAGCAGATGAGTCCACATACCGGTTCCGCTTCTCAGTTCAATCGGCTGTCCAATCATGGAAATGAAATTGTAGGATTAAACCACAATACTCCTAAGTACATTGCCTAAAAGTGTATCCTATAGAAAACCGAAAGGCTGGCAACCCTGCGTCGATATTCAAGACAATCTAGCCGTTGTCTATCAGCCTCCTAGCTGTCCTCTAAAGAGACTCCACTCTTCTTAGACTTCTAAAAAGTAAGATTCTGTCACCACATTTTATTTTGGAAATTAATATCTTATACCATAGATAACTAACTTCTATCCTTGCAGGAACGGAGAATGAATGCTTTTATGGGGCCGGGAGGCCTGTTGTAACAAGCTACAAAATAACCAACAGCCAGGTGGTGCTACTATCCTTGGTCTAGAGCAGGGGTCGGCAACCTTTCCAGTCAAAAGAATCAAAAAAATACAATTTACGAAATTTCAAAGAGCTACATTTTTTTTCTTGCCAACAATAAATATTATTTAATTTTATTAAGTGGTTTGATAAAAACAAACAAATCTATTTATTCATATATAAATTGTGTTTTTCACAACAAAAAGATATTATTTATGTGACATTATTAGATAATTACTTATTATTCAATTAAAAAATGAAAACAAACATTAACTAACTTGTGCTTCAATAACAAACAATTGGGCAAAGTAATTCCATGAAAGCCTTGTCTTTTTTTGCGTACATGATAAAGAGCCGCAATTACATCCAAAGAGTCACATGTGGCACCGACCCCTGGTCTAGAGTATGCAGCCATAACAACCTTGAGTTTTATTCCAGCATTAGTGGCCAGATTCCAGTCTCTCTTTATAGTGCGGCAGCACATCGGTAGCACCTTTGGTGTTAAGAATGTCCACAGGCGATGGTAAACGCTTTCCATGATGGTGAGCCGTATGCCTGTCTGCTGAAATCATTCATTAAAAAAAAAGTGTGCTTCTCGGGACGTCCGACAGAAGTGATAACTTGCGTGAGAGAGAGGGAAGGCAGATAGACTGGCGCCGTAACGCGTTGCGTAACGAAGCGGTTTACCCTCCTATAAGAAGTTATTATTTCAAAACACTTGCTACATTTCATATAGGCACAGCATCGAATGACGTACTCTTTTCATTCAAATCTCCCTCCAGCGAGGGAATTTAAAACGCCCACAGAATATATAAATATGACAAAGTTACAAAAAAATAATTTCATAAATTACACATTTTTCCAATACCTTGTCATGATATTTCACATTAATGCCCGCAGACTGTTTCCAATTGGATAAATACGTATATATTATTCAATACATTTTCTTCTCTCAGGAGAACACAGTAAAAGGCGCTACAAAACTTTTAATATGAAAAATGCTATTATCATAATAAACTATATTATATTTGCTCTGTAATACATACAAAAAATTAAATTCAACTTTGTCCCTTGACAATAGGATTGAAATTCTAATATTCTTTTTGCTCAAGTGCACATACAAATTTGTCGAATGGATACTTCGACACAATTGTATCTCCATTCAATATACCAATTGCCAAACTATATTAAGCCTTATTCATCCTAGAATACAGAAGACATCTGATATAGTACGCTGTATATTTAAGTTAGTGTTAGAACGTATCTTTCACCTCAGTTGACACGTCTACGCGAAATTGTTTATCATTCAGCAGCGAAGGTTTTTTCAATAAATATTAATGAGTTCGAAATTCGAATGCTGTTTCGTTTTTTAGTTTGATTAAGAAAGTTTTTGTGTACATTTCATTTTTATTTAATTACAGTAGGTACTTCGACTTTTAGGCCTCGGTCAGACTCGGCGGAATTCCCGCGGATGAAAACCGCGTAGTTCCAATCCGCGAGGATTGAGTGTTCAGACAGGCACGGTGAGTGTGCGGAGTGAGGTAGGGTTTCCGTTTCATTTCAATAATGGAAGTCGAAGAAGCAATATGTGTGTATTTACTAATCCTACTAAAATATAGACTGCAGTATTGGGTGCATTCAATTTTACGTGATCGGTTCACCAATGTTCAGTTTATGAATTTATATCCAAGGTTGAAGCATTTTGCGCCTAAATTTTGAACTATTTAAGAATGTTAAAAATTCATTCGACGAATTACGTGAAATGGTCAATGAACAAATTGTATCTTCTGTTACCCATATGAGGTCAAGCGTGTCACAAGATGAAAAATTTGTCAATTAATAAATTCTGTGTCGAAGCGATCCATTACACGTTCGATACGCGCAGATTCCACTGACCAACTAAACAATGAATATAGAATAATATAGATAAAACACATATCAACTACTGAACGCGCCGAAGTACGTGGTAATAGATCCGCGCGGCGCCCGCGCATTTTCATTTTCTAGTGGTACTGCACGGTTGTATGGTCCGCATGGAGTATAGTATAATGAACGTTTTAATACGATGCCATTATAATAAGCTCCGCGCGGATTCCGCCGTGTCTAAACGAGTTTTAAGCGTATCATTAAATAATATGTATTGTCCTTGCAATTCATTAACGGCCTTATTCATGCTGAGCTAGATTAAGTTTATAAGATTTTTTAAGAACCTTAAGAAGCCTACAAACTTACTTTTGGTTACCAGGGATTGGCTATCGGTAAAAAAGTCGAACCGGTTACAGCCTTACTGTCTTATTTACATTGAGTTAGAGTAAGTTTGTAGGCTTCTTAAGTAGAAGGTGTGCAGCAAAAACCGATGTAAACCGGTTTATTCAACATTACCTACTTAACGTATGTTTGTTACCAAAACCGTTTCATTGAGCTTATTATAGTTAGAATAAAACAGAAAAGTTCCCAGGTATATATTTACGGTCTTATTTAAATAAAATACATAGATAGATAATAAATAAAAAGTTGCACAGAAAGATTGGTTCGTGTTGCGTTCGCAGGTGTTTTATTGAATGAAACACCCCTAAGCAGTGGACTATATTTATTTTAGGTGCTACAACAGCAACAGGTATGACCAGCACTATTGTACTAAACGGCACGTTCAAGATCAACCAACACAAATTAGTACTAGAACCCGGATGTTCCACTGAACACAGATAGCACTAATTGTATAGATTACACCGATGAATACGAATGGCACTAATCACAATACACTGGTATCCACAAGATCCACGAAAGTCGAGCTGAGAGTCCAAATGGCTGTAGAGTCTTCCGAATGCTTCCTGTTATTCCTTGTGTGTATTACTTGTTCGAAACTGTTTGTGAGTATACACTAGACCAAGGTCCATGCCGGAGGCTCGCACTGCGTTTACTAAGGTACTACTTAAAAGCAGACGCTTAACATCTAACCGAGCGAGCTACATACATATTCGCTGTAGGCACGGCGTGGGGTACGGGATTTCCGGGGTAACGCAACAGAAATAATGAGAGAAATAGAATTAGAAAGTAATTCTCGCGGAATAAACTGGTTGATTCAGGTTTACTAAACACTTTTGAAGGTTTATACTCCGAACGAAATAGTTGACTAAAAGCGGTTATAACCGGTTATTTTTTAACCGGTTTCGAGTTTCAAAACATCAAAAACATTTAGATAACAGTGAACAATAATTATAGGAAAATTGTTTACGTATAGTTAAGCACGATTTATCTGTTTGTAAAAATTAAGTTAACTATGGTTTTTGAGTTGCCATAACATCTCCGGTATTTGGTGACAGTCAACATTTTCACATTAACACTCCACATTTGTGCCACAGCTAGAGATTTTAATCGCTATAATGTGTCTGTCAATTGTTGTCGGTCAGATCTCGTCTATCAAATGGATCGAAGTTGTGGAGTGGAAAAATCATCGGTGCAAGGTGAACTGTTCTCTAGCGTACTCAAAGGCCGGATGAAATCAAATGTATTGTTCCATTTACGGTTCAAGAGTAAACAAATAACATATTTCTAAAGCTATTTTTAATGACAATATCTTATTTTTAATATATATTATCTAAAACATCTTACACCAACTTAGTAATTTTCAAAATATAATACCTAATTTTTATGTTTTACTTTGCACCGAAATTAAGATATTTTACATGATATATATCAAAAATAATATATTATCATTAAAAATAGCTTTAGAAATATTTATTTTAGACTTTTTAGTTTTTGAAGTCGGTTTTTTTAAACGAGGTTTTTTTCATTTGTTACTTTTTAGTGTCTAGCTATGGTAAGCCTACGAAAGGTGCCGCGCGCCTTAAAAAATATAGGTCCCAAGAAACGGGAACGGAATAAAATCATAAAATGAAAACTACGGGGCCAAACTATGTTAAATTTTTAGGGAACCAAATGGCAACTATTCCGCATCGAACTAAAAACGAATCACGTAAATCGGATCATAAATCTCAGAGTAATCGGTGTACATATGGAACGGAATCGAAATTGTTTTCATAAAAGGAAGTCGGTTGATGGAAACTACTGGGCTAAAGTATATTAAATTTTTAGAGGAACAAATGGCAACTATTCCGCATCGAACTAAAAAAGAATCATGTAAATCATAAATCTCAGAGTAATCGATGTACATACATAAAAAAAAATACCGACCAAGTTGAGAACCTCCTCCTTTTGAAAGTCGGTTAAAAAAATACAAAAGATTGTACAACTAGCGGCCTTGTCGCTAATAACTTCTTTTTTAAAAAAGGTTTTTAAATACAAGCTTTTGAGATCCTGGATATTATATAGCAGCAGAGTGCTAGCCAAGACAAGTATAACGAGCCCAAACACGACGGGTCTATCTTGTTTAGTACAGGAGTTCCTATGGCCACCTTCTGACTCCATCATCAGATCAGCGACATGGTACCCTATTAGATAGATAACTTTATTGCTCACAAAATATACAATTTCAAAATACAATTACAATATTGTCATGGTAGAAACAATGGGCGGCCTTATCGCTGATTGCGATCTCTCGCACCTAATCTAGCGATGTACGTGGTGCAGATCATTAAATCATAAATATCATCATAAATAAACATACTTAAACTAAATAATTTATAAATTAAATACACATACTTAAACTACGTTACGTTACGTACTACGTACTAAACGCGGTCGACTTGTGGAACGGCTGACGGAGCATTTTGGGCGTTGTGAGCTACTAATGGAACGCCCTATAAAGCCGCCTCTACACGTTAGCCAACATTGTGGCGAATGTCGTGGTAAAGATATAGCCAACAGTTTGTGATAGCGTCCACACGTTGGAAGGTCGTTCAGTTTGCTTCGGTTTAGACTAGACCAATGTGCGGATGTAAAATAAAATAAGTATGGACATTGAGGCAATAACGGCTGCTGCGGTTTATTTATTTACGGCATACCGCTACTATGCGAGTGTGTATAATGAAAGGGTGTCTAAAAAGTAATGGAAAAAAAGAAGGTGGTGGATGCTATCAATACATCGAAACAGAACAAAGTAAATTTGAAATTAAACAAAATTGAACAAGTGCGTGCGCTCGCTCAGGGACCACAAAGAAAACTGAATTGGCGGCCAACGTGTAGATGTGCCGGCCATAGAGTTATGGCCGGCACATCTACACGTTGGCCTGGCCGAGTGGCCACAACCCTTTGATTTTTGTGAAAAACCACACGGATCTCGCGCCAACTTTAGGGCCATTACTCCAATACCTACCAAGAAAGCACAAAGCCCCCATTCTATAAGATAACCATAGATAGGTATTGGCCATAACCGTTCGCCAAAATGTTGGCTAATGTGTAGAGGCAACATAAGATGAATGTTTGTCTTGTATTGCGCATTCTTCATTTGAAAGTTTATTATTTTCTTGATGGCGAGGATGGAGAGGAGGATATACTAAGAAGGTGTTCCTCGGGGTAACCATACAGGTGAAAGTTTCAAGTTTTGACAAAAAGTAAAGTATCATTAGAACACATAGAAACCAGCCATTAGTGGACCGAAACCTAATGTGGTATGTGCTACTGTGGCTAGTAGTGGCAGTGCGGCGCAGGCATCTGATTGGTGCGGCGGTTGTCGCGTGCCGCGGGGAAATCAGCCTCAGCCGCGACACCTCGCTTCTCTGCCAGGTACAAATCATACTGCACAGAGCAACATGCTTCCAGAGACTTTTTAGCAAAAAATACATGTTTTTAAAGAAATTTTTGTCACATGTCAATCACGGGACAATACTACTTTATTCATTACACCTATTTAAGCCTAATTACTAGTGAAAAACAAAGTACTTCGCTATTTTCCCATAAGTCATCATATATCCCCGAGAAATTGTTCGATCTTGTGCCAACGCTTCACTTTTACAACCACTCCGCTCGACAGCGACGGGATGTTCTTTCCTTGAGCTCCCACGCTCTACTACGGAGCGGTTCTCTGGAACATCTATTCTGCGTACAACACTGATTTGGAGGGAATTTCCTGCCACGGTTTTCCTTTTGCGTTATGATATGGAGTTTTATAAAATTTCTTAGAGGTCGGCAATAGTTATGCGACAACCCTGGTGTTACAAACGTGCGTAGGCGATGGTAACCACTTTCCATCAGTTGGGCCGTCTGCCTGTTTGCCTTTGCTTCAGGCAATAAAAAAAATCAGAAATAAGGATATTAAATTACATCTGTATACTAAAATGATGGCCGTGGTAGTTTGGTAACTAACGTATCTCCGTCTTATTTAAGCGTTGTGGGTTCGAATTCTCACTGAGAGGACAAAAAGCGGCACCGCTTAGAAACTATTATGCATATTGTTATCATAGCTTTGATTTTGTATCGAGAGAAAAGGGCATATGGTATATCATATTCCCTGGTTTACTAATACTAGCTATGATAGACGGCTTTGTGTCCTAGTTCATAGATTGCGCTCCGGTCACATTCCACTAAATAAATTCTATCATCTTGTGGGAAGGAGCAATAGTCCAAATTGTCTGTAATGCGATACAGTCGAAGACATACAGCATTTGTTAGTCGAATATCTTTAGACCAGAGACAGCAGGAAGGGGCTGGTGGATGGTCTGGGAATTAATTTGGTGGGCGTGGGTGTTTTCTAGTGCATTTTGTCGCGGCCACAGTCTGCTGCGGCTCTTTTAATAATTAAATACTGAAAACGTTTATATACATTTTGTGTAATTATATGATTAGGGTAAGATGGGGCTGACATGATCATCATCACCAAAAGCCCCTAAATAAATTAGATAACAAAAAAACAACTTCTACATAGTATCTAGCTTTTACAATTTACACCAATGTGATACACAATACTTTAAGATACATAGGTAATGGCACACTATAATCTTGTATAATGTACCTAAGTTATCTATATAATTTTATAGATATAAAAGTAACTTCTGAAGCGTCTTTGTTCCTTTTTTCTTCTTTCACTGTAACTTCCCCTTCCTTCCCTTTAAGTTTAAAGCGCTAGTCATTACGCTACCACGAATTTGTAGAATTTTTATTTTTAAATTCTGCATTGCGTCTAGTCTATGCTCAGCCGCAAGCGTGTCACCGACCGACAGACTCTCATTTTCCATCGCGCTATGCTCATTTTGATCACACTCGACTACTGTACTCGGTGCTTGCTGCCAACTTATTTTCAGCTCAAATCAAGCTACCTTTTATTGTCAGAAGGTAGTCCACAAAAAGCTTATTTGATTGAAAACGGCTACCGACTCTTTTGAACGTTTGCAACGCAATGGACTAGGGACACTAGGATCGTCCAGTAAAAAACTAATCTAAGTCGAACTATTAAATATTGAAATTGTTTAACTTAAGAAAAGCTTATGTTATTACTTAAATTTTATGTGTATTAATATGATAATGTAAGGAAAGGTTATTTATTATTACAATCTTTTATGATTGTAAAATATATTTTATTCTTAGTTACAATTCTTAAAAATGTACATTAGAATTATGTGTATGTACATTATTAGTATCATTATTTAATCTAATTGCCGAAATACGGCTAGCGCTGTGGGTTAGAGTGAAAGAGGAGGTGCCTGCCTACCACAAAGGTAAACCAGACACATTGGCATCGTAACGCGTTGCGTTTACCCTCCCATAAGAAGTTATCACTTCAAAAATGTTAATAAATTCTAAATAACTAGATAGCGCCACATAAAACTCTTTTGAATGATATAAGTAAGTACATAAGGGGGATCCTTGTATGTTGGACCCGTTACTGAAAAAAAGAGAGGAAGAATACTAAGGTGGTATGGACATGTAATGAGCAGGGATGAAAGTCACGTGACAAAAAAAATGTTAAACCTAAAAATTGACGGGTACAAATAGAAAGATAGACCGAAAAAGAGATGGATGGATTCTGTGAAGGATGATACAATGATTTGTGTATGACGCGAGAGCAAACAGTAAGTAGTTTTAATAATTATATATAATTATTAAAACTTATATTATATTTAATAATTAATTTAATAATAAATAATAATAATGACTTTATTTCAGGCAATACACCCATGTCAATTTATAACACAAAATCTTATGATGCAATTAAAAGTTATTAAATTAAATTAAAAATTAAAATTCAAATAGTACTATGTCATTTCAATTAATGCGTACATTATGAATTTATGTCACGGTGCACAGAATGCCAGCTCCTAAAAATTTAGATAGTATATATTTGATTTATTTAGCAATAATTCATACATTACTATGTACATCACAACTTTTTATCATACACAGAGTTTTTGGTGTCAATATTCTTTTATATGAAAGATATTATAGCTAATATCGGTCTAGATATTATAGGTAATAGTCGGGTAATGGCGGCTAAGAGCGCCTTTCATTCTTTTTTGCTTAATTACCGCTTAACAAGGAAAGTTTTATACGTTTTGTGTCAAAGTAGTGATTACTGAATAAATCAACAATTGCATTATTTTGTCCAACTTTGAATATAAAGTTATTCAGAATAAACACAAAATGTTTTCCTTAAGTGAACGGCATTCCCCCTGATTCCTCTAGATAATTCTTTATTGTATATCATTACGCAAAACGTACAGACTAGTAGGTACCTAATATTCTAATTGCTTATAAAGGGCGGTCTTATAGCCTCTAGTAGCTTACATAACGTAGCTTGTATAGTTTGTGTTATTTTAAATGGATTAATCTCAACCAAATTAAACGGCCAATGATAACCACACCCCAACAGTAACACTCTATCTATTACAAATAGAATCCAACGCGTTACGTCACAACAAATATATTAAAATAAGCTAAAAACCATTCAGCCACCCCTCGTGAGTAGACTTCAAAAGACATTTTAATTTACACATATAATACGACATAACATATACTAAATTGTACTCAATAATAAGGTAGATAAAGTTCAAACTCCTTTCAAATAAAAATCGAGTATTCGACGATACAATCATAGAAATCACTCGGTAACCAAATGGAAAAGGTGTCAAAGTTCGAATTTACGATTCATTATAGTTAATCCGTACAAAAATGGGGGAATGTTATACGAGACTGCCATTTCAAATTAAGCTTTATGTTATAGGGAATAAAGTTGATAACGTATTTATGACATCAAATTGATGTTGAAAAAGCTAAGTGCCCTTTGTGACGACAGATGGTTCTTGGTTGTTCCAAATTCGAAAGGCAGTGGTCTGTCATAGATTATCTTAGATTACTTTGAAATTAGTTTATCTATGCAGTAATTACTTAACTATTATTGTATTCACAGTGAATTAGCAGTTTCATTTATGATTGTTTGAGCAGAAATCGTTAAATTCTAATTGATAAGTTCCACTGGAGAACTTTTTGAAAGTCATATATGTACAAGTCAAAACTAAATCACAGAGTACATAAGATTTCAATCTACTTCCTATTCTATGTACACCGCTTCGCAACGTGTTATCGCTGTTTAAAGGGGAAGAAGCGGCAAAAAAAGCTACCCAGAAACACGCCTAGAGAAAATTTTTTTTTTTATCATAATTATTTATCTATCTCGGGCTCTTTTTAAAACATATAGATGACTTAAAGGTCTAGTTGCCAAGCCATAAATATTATATAATAAAAATAAATATAGATAGGGTTTTGGCGAGAACTGAAAGGAGATGTTGTGCTGTGCAGTTTTATTTTCTAAAAACTGTAAATTTACTCTAAAATGAACAATAGTTGTAGGGTATTCATAGTTTTTGAGTAGTAAGTATGTGTTTTTGTAAGAAATGTGAACCATGTAGTCAAATGTGGCCTTTCGAGTTGTCACAAGAACTCCGTTGAATGGCTTTAGTCGATAACCTACAGTTCAGCTGAGCTATAAATAGGCTTAAGAAAATGAAGAAACTATATTGTAATCTAAGATCTGGCTTAAAGGCCAAGCCATAAACCTAAATAAATAATTAAAACATATAGAAGTTGTTATATACACAATTACTTTTTCAAAGAATTCATGGAGTTGTAAAAAGGTCACGTAAAAAGACCCTCAAATGAACGTGTATGTATGTATGAAGAGATCAATGAAAGTAGATGAAGTAAAAAGTGTTTGTCAGAATCCTAGCAAGTGGAAATCCATCGTCTGTACCTACCCAAGAGGAAACAGGCATGACAGTCTATATGTACTCGTTTATGTATAAATCAGAGTTCCCCAAACTTTTTTGTGTCGTAGACCCCTTGCCATGTTTTTCCGTGTTGGGTAAACCCCCTACTTACCTGATATTGATTTCCTGTAAATTTCTAACTGTAGTGAAGTTAGTGTTAAAAAGTTAAAATAAAAACACATGTTAATTTTTATTATTAATTGAATTTAAATTAAAACTACTCAAAATAAAATTTTGAACGAATAAACGTATTTGTCCCACATTCGTATTTATAGAGTGACGAATTGAACAAGTCAGTGCAAGGTAGCGAAGCTCTGAGACTGCGACTCTCAGGTTTTTACAATTTCAAAATGTATTGCGACCACAAAGCGAATACCAACATCCTACAACATACACAATTTTATAAACATATATAATAAATTTTTTACTTCATAGGTACTTTTATAAATAATGTATATGTTTTGATATTATAAGATAGTATGATGTAAGTAAATAGGTACTATCAGTGTATGTGTTGAGATCCACTATCGTGGACCCCCACTTTCATTTCATGGACCCCCAAATTTTTTTTCGCTTACGTAGACCCCTTGCAGGTTGTCATAGACCCCTAGGGGTCGATATAGACCACTTTGGGAATCACTGGTATAAATCATCATGGATCAACAATAGCTGGTTTTATCTCAAAATAGTCGTGGTAGCGTAATGGCTAGCGCACGCGTCCCAAACTCAAAGGGCGCGGGTTCGGTCCTGGCCGGAACGCATGCACTACTTAGTCAGTTTTCTAATCTAATGTGGATATTGTTACAATTACCACGTGCTACTAACGTTGAAAGAAAACATCGTGATGCAACCTACATATTGAGATAACCGATGTGTCAAACCTGCCAAGACGCTTTGGACAAGCGTGGCAAGTATACTGTCCAGTCCCCTATAATGGGAGGCCCGAGCCCAGCAGTGGGACATTTATGGGCTGATATATATATCTCAAAATCTTACAGGAAGGTAAGGTATGCTTTATGCTGTTATAGAGTGATTTTGTGACAAAGTAATGATTAGACGTTGGTCGCAATACATGTAATTGAGAGTTAAAAATAATAATTATTAGTGAACATAGTATTTGCTACAAAAAAATGATGAAATTTAACTTTTGAACTATGAAGTGGAAAATTTAAACAAATTGCGAAGTTGCAAAGATGCTTCCAACTACTTACCTAGATTTTGATAAGTATTTTTGATTAAATCTTCTTATAGTTCCGTATGTAATAGTGGACATTTATCTTCTGTATGAAATTCTTCATTCCTCCTGCTTTTTCTCGAATTTGTCAGAATATTATGTTAGATTTCGATCACCTTTTCAAATTCTTAAAGTGTACAGATGGTGCCATAGAATATTAAAAAAATAACTTACCATAAATCCTAATATTGCAGTAACGTGGAAACCATCCTGTGTATTAATAAAAAAGTAATATAGAGTAATTATAATAGAATAGACGTGAGGCAATAAAGCGTGCGGATGAGAGGAATGAATTGAAAATATGTGTCGGGGCCATTAGCCGCTGGGTTACGCGTCCCGCGGGCCGACGGACTAATGCTGTACATAGATTATTTTAACAGAGAGGACATCTCTGTAGAAAACAAGATTATATTTGAAACGAAGTTCCTTAACTTACGTTATTCTGCGGTTAGGAGCTAGATGTAGAAAGGTGTTAACCGCAATGAAAAATGCTGACCGCTGTATTGTTAACTGGCGATGCCGCGCGATGCTTGTATAGTATTGATGTTGGTTTTATACCAATCCCTATTAATATTATACTATAAATGGCGAAAGTAATTCTCTCTATCTATTACGCCGATTGGACCGATTTGGATAAAACTCAGCGTAATACTATGATATTATCGACACCGAGGATGACTATTAGCACTTTTAATTTTTTTTGATACTTTTCGATGGTATGCGATGTCATCGATAATCGTCGATGTTTTTCGATGGTTTTCAAGAATTTCCTTCTAACCAGGTGTCTCAAAGACACCTCATTATTATTTTTTAAGTCTCATATAATTCTCTATCATGACGTTCTTAGTGCCTACGAAAGCTATATTACAGGATAATTAGATTCAATTCAGGGTTAAATTTCTATGTTCTGGTACAATTACCAACAGATTCATTGTATCTAATTTTAGGTATGCTAAGTTAAATATTATATTAATATTGCGTGTGTTAGAATCGTATTTATTATTGTAAAGTAACCATATGACGGAAGTAGTCAATAACCGGGTAGAGTATTCATTAATGTAGTAATTGGAAGTCGTATAACTGGATGTCAACGAAGAAGCATTTATTATCAAGCCAACGGATATCGAAAATGGAGTAACTTCCGGTAAGTTGGTGTTATGATGGAAGTGAAATGGCGCCAAAGTATGACAGGATGGTGTCGCTGCAGACGCACTACGAGGATCTTATAAATACTCGGTGTTCGGGCAGAGGGGGGCTAGTATTAAACCGATAGTTAACAAGCCTACCCCTAGTTCTCGGGCTTAGTATCTCGGGCTTTGTATTACCCGTCGCCCGTTCTCAATTAGCTCATTGTGTCGCCCATTGGCGGGCATCATCAGATTCATCTCCCTCTCATGGCAACAGTCCTGCCGAGGTAAAACTCCCTAGGGAGCTCCCTCATGCAAGTTGCTCTCGGGCTCGAGCGCCTTCGCATTGCGAAGGCGCTCGCCCCAAAAACCCCGGTAAAGTTGTGAGGTCTTCGGACCAACAACATAAAGTCAAGTCAAATAAAAAAAACCTACACCTAGTCGCGAAGCTGTGTTGGGCATGAGGCCCATAGTATATTGTGGTCGATAATTACTGTTCGATAATCGCAGTATTCTTTAAGGGCAAATTGCTTCTCGACACCTGACAAGCGTAGAGACAACTCTTGGAGTTGTCTTAATATTTCTGTGTATTACTGTGCTGTATTTAATGTTGTAATTGTAATAATTCTAGTGTAATAAACTTTGATCTTAATATTTCAGATTATTATTTTTGCTATCACGTGCATAAAAAAAATACTTTTGTAAAGGTAATGGAATTTGAATCGATAATTATTGTTATCTTTTTAATATTTGTGTTTTTTTGGAAAAGCATTGTTGTATATTTATTTAATCTATGTAAGAGGGCTCTTGTTTTTGGCTGAGTGGAGGCGGGTGGGTCGAATTTCGCGCCATTTGGCCAACTGGTCGTGTAATAGCCTCGTAAAGATGAACGCACATTTGCTACAATTGTTTTCGTGTGTATAAAAATTTAATTTGTTAATTTGTACTATGCTAAGATTTTCTTTAATACAGAAGCTGAAAATATACGGCTTAACCACATTTAATCTATTTTGTTGGAAAGCGCAGATCTGTTAGTTTTAAAACTAACAGATCAGCCATTAATGACTGTGGCCAAAATGCATCGTGATTATAGCGTTCACAATAACGCCCTTAATGGTTAGCTACCTTAGTGTATATACGTTATCCTTTAATGTTTAACGTCGTTAACAATTAATAAAAATGTCGCATCGCAAATAACGTATGTAGCGGAACACTTATAAGCAAATAGATGGCGCTGTACAATAATTGAGGTTGCAATCGATTCCCGAAACGTACAAAGAATATTAAGAATAACACATCTAGAATGTGTTACTGTATCCCTTCGGTCACAGTTACGGCTCGCAGATGAATACACAGCTTAACGTTATCCGAGATGAAGCAAAGATATGATCATATGACAAGCAGCGGCGATGTTAGGAATACCTGCCCTTATTATCAGTGTCCGCTTACCCTTCCAACTACTAATGTTTCTATTCACTCATTGTCTATTTGCGTTTGTTGTAAGCCCTTTGTGAATCTGTATTGTGATTATATTTGATAATTTGTATGTGGTTCAATTTAATTCGTCGATCTTTTAGCGACGGCATCAAGAACGGACTATGGACAGAATAGAAACTATATGGGAGTTTTTGGCGGGAACTGAAAGGAGATCTTGTATGTGCAGTTTTATTTTTTTAAATTTGAAAGTAATTGACCAGATCTGCCATTGATATATTTTATTTATTATAGTCTTAAAAACTTATATGGATCGCGGCAGACGTCTACTTTGCGTATACACATCAATAAATAATAAAATCTTAGCTACCACTACTATTTACGATTCTTCCAAAAAAATTAACTTCTTTATTATCTAACTAATGAAGTTTAGTATATAGAATATAAAAAATATTAATTTCTGTAAATACAGTGATAAAGTTAATCGCAAGTAAATTATATTGATGTGTACAGCGAACGAAAAACATATATACATTTGACTGGGTAGTAGCTGAGATTTTATTATTTATTGATCAATATAAGTTTTTAAGACTATAATAAATAAAATATATCAATGGCAGATCTGGTCAATTACTTTCAATTTTTTTTTGTATATACAAAATTGTCTGCCATAAATTCAAACCGCGCGATAATGGTCTGCCATTCTTATTTTCCGATAATAATAAGCCTATATTTTCAAATATCAAAACGGCAGACGTGGTCGGGTGAATATTTGAAGATGTGCATATTCGGCCATTTCAAAGAACACTACGAAAATGTGTTTAAAAACTGTCCTTTATGGATTTTTAAGGTAGTTTCTTATGTTGTATTTCCATATATTTTAATTGGCCAGCGATAAAGCTGTTAATGTAGACATTGTAGGAAAATATATTTTTTTGCAAAATGGTTATAATATTCCCTTAAATAAATAATTAGTAAAATGAAACAGAAATTAGAAATAAAAGAAAATTTAATATTTTAAATCTGATGTGAATGTAATCTGAGTTGCATACCCTCATGAACAATATATAATAGTAATTAATATAATAATTTCTTATTACCATTCAAATGAACTCATTACCATTTTATTAATACGAACGGTAAAAATGGTAATTTGGTAAATGGTGGTTAGAATTTCTAATAATTATTGGAAAATTTCAGTATTTAGTAAGATTATGCAATTTTTAAAATAAATATTAGAAAATAGTTCTTTAAACGGAATCTACTGACATACATTTTATAAAAAAAAACATGTTACCTACATCAAAAGCTCTTAAACTGTAGTGAGAAATATTTTGAACCAAAACGCTCGCGGCGAAGGATAATCTTCAATTTCGCCGGAATGCAACACTCTTCGACAAAATCGTACGGTCGACGAGTGAGCGACGACTGTACATTTATTATGTCTGATCGCGCTGTTATAATATTTAAAAACATAGAAATCATTGTGGCCATGTTCACGAACGGTAAGTAGGGAAAAGCATAAGGACATTTTTCGGAGTACCCTAACTTAATTATATTATGTTCTTTGTGTAATTGTTTAGAATTTAAAACAATCTTAAAATATCCTATTTTACGAATATGTAACCATAACTTCGTTCTTCAATTGCATTTTGATTACTGGACTAATAACTTGTTGAAATCTGGGAAAAGCGACACTGATGGTAATTAGATTTTGAAAAGTTATCATTTAATTTTCAGTATTTCAATTTAATATACGTATATAATAAATATTTTGCACTTTGTAGAAAACATTTAGATCGGTCTATTAAGAAGCATAATTTTACCAATAGTGGTAATTAAGTATGTTATTTGTTAAGGGCCGAGCGTTTTGCACATTTTCAAAGAATCACCCGGTCAAATGGATTTCAAATTCGTCAAAAATCGATACCTGTCTTACCTCAGCGCTCGTCGCATCCACCACTTTGAGCTTAGTGAGTCCCCGTACCATGCATGGTAGGTATAGGGGCCTCAATGTACAAAACCTCAGGTCTGGTCAAATACATACAGGTAGCCGATCACTGGCTCTTAAGCTATTACGTTTCACGCAGATTTGTTTGACTAGGTACAATGGTTGAGGCTAAAAAATATACTGAAAAATATAACTATAACAGCATAACTACATTTCCTTTTAACAAATATGTTGAATTTTTATTTTTAACCTGTAATAAAAACATGTAATACAAACAAAAATATAACGTTCGAATCTTGGCCTGAACACATGTACCACTTGGCCAGTTTTTTGATCTAATGTGCATGTTCTAATATTCTTACTATTACAAAGTGCTAACAACGGTGAAGACAAACGTCGTGTTGAAACCTGCACATCGAAAGAACCGATGTGTGACAGCAGCCAAGTTCCCTTGAACATACATATCGGGTGTATGTCTGTACTGTGAAAAAATAACGTTCACATGTTTACATTTGTATTGATCTTGTATGAATGATACTAAAATTGTTATATGAAATCGGATTAGATAAATCTAAGATGTATGGTGCATTCACCCCGAATGGCAATAATAGGTATCTTCGTTTACCATAATATCTTGGAGCGGCCGTTGATTCGTTCCCGCAGCCCCGGGGGCGCCAGTAGTCCCCCAATTAGACCCCTCGCTTTGTTCCCAAACAAAAAGCATCTTTCCCGCTATATTGGCCGGTAATGGGGTAATTAACCATCCACGCACTTCCTATAAGTTATATAGGGATGTACTGCAAGTTAGCTAGTAGTATTAAAAACTGACACAAGTAGGGATGTATCCACAATTTAACCAGTGGTATTAAAAACTGACACATACAGGGATGTATTCACAAGTTAACTAGTAGTATAAAAAACCGACACATGTAAAGATGTATTCACAAGTTAACTAGTAGTATTAAAAACTGACACGTGTAGGGATGTTTTCACAAGTTAACTAGTAGTATTAAAAACTGACAGAAATAGGGATGTATCCACAAGTTAACCAGTGGTATTAGAAACTGACACATATAAGGATGTATTACTATATTGACACATGTAGGGATGTATCACCATATTGACACATATAGGAATGTAGTACACGCAAAAGTTCACCGTACGTTGTCACTGAAAATAATTGATTTTCGATCTTACTCCGGTTGCCTGCGCAGGTTCAGAAAACTACATAGGCCTATTCCCACTCACGCTTCGATTAATCTACGCAGGAATACCTGCACAGGCAGATCTCTTCCTTAGACCGTAGCGTGAATGGCATAAGAGCTGTAATCAATATAATCCTTATCCAATTTTCCCTATCTTATCCCTCTATTCCAATTCAAATATTCTAAGCCTTCTATCCCATAACTTTTGTCTGGTCCCTTTTATGTCTCGCAACACGTTGGCTTTGTTATTGGTGTTGCAAGTATTTAAAGGAGATGGTAACCACTTTCCAGCAGCTATGCCGTATTCTAGTTTGCCAAATTCGTAATAAAAAAAATGTAATTAAAGAGCCATCTAGTTGAGACTGAACTCAATTGATACCCTTCAAATACAAAGATATAATTTTTGTTTGACAAAGGAATCCAGTAGCTAAAGAAACCAACCCAACCGTGTAGTAAACACATCACCCTCTTTAGCCGAAAGTAGGCAAACCTATTATCTCGAAAGTACCCGCTAAAACTATCAAAAGCAAAGCTCAGTCAACCCCGCAAATGCTCCATTCAATCATTTAACTAGTGTTTATAATCATTAAGTACCAAGGACTGGGATTTTGACCCCCAGTCTCCAGTGCCCCATTCGTTGGTTAGGCCACCCTATTGTATAGTTTGGGTTGCCAGATGCTAAACATTCCTCCGGTTTTAATATTTAAAATATTTTACACTAAAGAGATTGATTATTTTCAAATTTTTTTTACTTATTTTACAAGTGGAAAATGAATAGCAACGGATAAGTGGAAAAACGCAAATGTTCTTTTATTTTAAAAAATTAATTATAATGCCGCCGCTGGAAAAGCCTCTTTATTTGTATCTTGGTATTCATCCTTATCAAAATAAATTCAAATTCAAGACTGTTTCAATACCTTTATATAACTTTTTGAATTATTCAATTCGGACATCCCATTCCAAAGATATCACGAGTTTAAAAATGTAAGTATTAGAACACGTGGCCGTGACGCTTTTTCGTGAGCGAAAAATCGTAAGACCCCGTCTATATAGAAGTTTCACTTCAAAAAATAATTTAAATAACTTCGCATGTGACTTCATCCGCTTGAACTACGGTTTCCTTTACCGAAAGAACTTCTACATTTTTAGGGATAAGTATCCTACCTAGACCTAAAATATTTAGTCTTATGGCCAGTTCCTCTATGTTACCACACGTCGTTCATTGGCCTACTCTGTGTTAAAATTTGATGTAAGCTTCATACAAGTAATGTCAAAATGCAACCGAGTTCAAATTCAGACAACTGAATTAATAATAAGTCATAGGGACCAGTCATGTATGTCATTGTATGTATTTCAAATTTCTTACAAATTATTGCAAGTTTAAGATAAAAATCTTTGTGTTGTGATATTTTTTATACGTGGTATATATCTATATAATATTTTATCTTTCAATCTGATTTTCTTCACATATAAACACGACTTGATGACTGATTTATAAAGTGTATAATATTATGTACTTTATAAATCAGTTTAATTATAATCAGTTTTATTTTTGTTCAAACTTGTCACTATCTAGTCTCGTTAATTTATAACATCATTCGATTACCAACGTTGTATAAAATACAAAAATATTGTAATAGATTAAGGTCGATATTCAAAATAAAAATAAAAAACGTAAGAAAAAAAATTTTAAGTGAAAAACCAAAAAACTTTAATACCCTGACTAAAAATCGCGTTAAGAGAGGTAAAATACTAAATAAAAAAATATACAATACTAAAAATATTTGTGCCATTATTTAATCCAGTTAGTGGCTCCCTTTTTCTTGTAGCATTTCTATTTATTGCCATTTTGATCGAATATTTTAGTTTGTATCCTGGCCATCCCATTTATAGCCCCTTGGCCCATAGCCCCTTAGCTGCATAGCCCCATGGGGCCAAGTCCATCTGACGGCTCCATAAAATTGTACCAGGGCAGTTGTTTAGATAATATTTTCGTCGGGACGACAGTAGTTGCGGTTTTTTGGGGATTTTTGAATGATTGGCCTTTAATGTAGTGTTTATATTTTTTGCGGTGAGGGTTTTGACTCTCATATAATAATATTTTGAAAAGTAAAGTTCATATTATTCAAAGTTAAAAAACGGGACTTTAAATAAATAATAATAATTCATTACTTAGCTAAAAATAGGTCTTTGTAAGTTACAATTATATCTCTTTTCATTAACCAGAAAAATAAGTTTTTAATAATAAAACATCAAAAAGTCATTTTTAGTGAAATATTCCACTTCTTTTCAACAAGACTATAAGTTGAATACTGAGCCCAGATCACCGTCTTCTGTGGGTGGCTGGCTACGTAAATCTTAATTAATGTTATAATATAATAATTAATACGCTATTTGACACCTTAAAGATATGACGTCATGACTTGCTAAACTATTACAAATCAAAATAAGACGATAAAAAGTATGTCAGGTGATTTGACTGCTGCGGTCATATTTTTAATGACATTATTATATTACCTACTACTCTACTATATTGAAGATATTTTGAAGAAAGGTCAGGTAAAACCTTAGATGGTTGAATGGTCTAAGGGTAAAACTCACTTTAAATAAACGTGTATATATGAAAAGATTAATGAAAGTTGATGAAGCGAGAAGTATTTATCAAGATCGTAGCAGGTGGATATCTAACGTCTCTGCCTACCCCAAAAGGAAACAGGTGTGACAATATGTATGCACTTTTTACACGGAGTTCCAAGTATGGTATACAAAAGCTGGTGATGATGAATCAATTCATTAAGTCATCACAACACACCAAGTGCGTCGGGAGAGGAGGAAGGGCGGATAATTGCTAAATCATGTAACCCTACCACACGCCACCGGGTATTCGTTCCAACAACATCACGTAACTTTGTACATATTTTTATGTATTATTATTTCTATACAGCATCTCGATATCTCGAAAGTGAAGAGAAATGCAAAATACTTCGACTTAACAAAATGTTCGAGATGAAGTATTTGATGGCTAAAATTTCGACTTAAGAAGGCGCGATATTTAAGTATATATTACGAGGCGTCAAAAAAATTTATTAATCATAATTGTTCATTACTTTATGGTCTTTATGGACTTATAAAGTTTAATGAATCGATTCATTCATTGCACATGACTATGCCAAAACAATAGAATAAACCCACCGGACATTCCTTTTAGAAACTTCGAGTAAGTCTGATTTTTGAAATTAGAGTTATTGAATATAAATATGTACTAAAATGCATGATAATCCCAGTCTGGGACTTACGTGATTTTAGAAAAGACGAAATTTTTAGAATCTGTAGTTTATAAACTTAGAGAGGAATGAATACCTATTCCTTAAGCTGAAAGCGGGGCCGTTTTTCAGTTAGCAGGTGTCAAAGATGTAAAAAAACTATGCTAACTTACGTCAAAGTAGCAAGGCTAGTTTTTACATATGTTATATATTATATTGTTATAAACAAAGATATGCAGTTGCCAGACACTTCCTGTGGGCTTTTTGCTGCTGTGGCTGTGTGGGCTGTGGGCACTTTTGACAGACACTTTAAAAAAAAGTGGGAATTTACGTCATTTTAGGAAAGCTGAAATATATATATATATATATATATATATATTATCAAATATATTATCAAATATAATATTTTCCAATGAGCCAGACAAATCTGACGGACCAAACATCTTCCCAGACTGGCGAGAGCATTATTCGAGTGAGATGCACTCTGCCGCGTCAGTATATATAAAATTTAAATATAAATAATATTGAATTGAATAATAATAATGCTGTATTTTTTTCACTGTACTATAAGAAAGCACCCGCACTTCGCCAACTGCTGCCAGCATCCACTACAAGCAAGAGCAAGTGTGTGGAGGTTCTAGACACCTCTGGGTCGTCAGTTTTGGGTAAATGAAAATCTAAATCACATGGATAGTTAATGCTTGTTTATTCCCACATGCTGGACGTCACAAAAACACATTAATCTATAATAAGAGGTATAAAATGTTTACAAAGTTTTTGCCGGAAAGAAAATCCTTTTGATGGATTCATAATATGACAGCATTGTTTGTTTTCTTTTTCGTTAGTGATGTGGCGCGTAACAAGTGCTGTGCACATAGTGCCGCCACAAGTGTACAAGCTGTAATTGTAACGTGCGTTTTATCGATACGATTTAAAATAAGCTTTTTAAATACAAGATTTTGAGATCCTGGATATCATGTAGAAGCAGAGTGCTAGCCAAGAAAAGTTAAACGAGCCCAAACACGACGGGTCTATCTTGTTTAGTACAGGAGTTCCTATGGCCACCTTCTGACTCCATCATCAGATCAGCGCCATGGTAGGTACCATATTATTGCATTGTTAAGCGATATACATATGTGTGCAAAATTTCAGCTCAATCGGAAACCGCGAAGTTGGTAAAATTTAACTTGCAAGATTCCATTCGAACTTACATACATACTTATATACATACATAGGTACATCCATTGCAAGTTAAATAAAAGCTTATAAAAAATGACAATTTTCTATCAACGATAAGGTTTAATTAACAATAATAATTATAATAAACAAACAAATTGTGGATGTACCCCGTCCGTAACGCGTTAGGCAAACGAGCGCCCCACCGAGCGCGGTCGGGTTACATCATTCGGCAATTAGGGCCACCCCCGCACAGATTATACGCTCCGATTTTTCAAACACGGTTAATATGGTGTGTATAAATGAATATATTACAATCATTTAAGGGGTCCTACCATAGATTTAAGTAACTTTATATATAGGTTCGTTCTATTTGTTTATTCGTAAATTTCATGAAAGCGAGCTAATACCTCTACTTTTAATTTATGACTATTTTATATAAAAAACAGTTTTAAATATTAAAATGTTGAATGGAAGTTAGTAGCGTCTGTTCGTGTATAACACAGGCATTTTCTTAGAAACTACTCGATCTATGTTACGTACGTGATACGCTTTACGTAGTAGACTTCTCGAGTATCGTAGATGGCGGATTATTTGCTAATTTAATAAGTTTTTTATTTGCGTAGTTGGCAAACAAATAGACAGCCCAGTTAAAGATAACAGGTTACCGCCACCTCTAAACATTTGCAACATTGGGGGCGAAGACAACGCGTTGCCAACCTTGGATGAGATAATAAGAATGCGATTTTGAGTATGAGATAGAGAGATCAGAAAGGAGAAATAGGATAAAGGGGAAGAGATATAAGGAATAGGGAAGACAGGATAGATAGAGACAAACACGCAAACAGTCCATGTTTTTTTTAATGCAGGCGCTCAGCAGACAGGCGGACGGCCCACTTGATGGAAAGTGGTTACCATCGCCTATGAACATTTACAACACCAAAGATGCTACAAATGCGCTGCTGCCCTCTTAAGGGAGACTGGAACCTGGTCACTAATGCCGGAACACAACACAAGGTTGTTATGGCGGCATTCTCTGGACCAGGGGTGGTCATCCAGTCCGGCAAATGCACTACCAACTAGCTGTGGGTTGTTTTGTCACCTCCTATGACAGGCCGCCCCAAAGCAGAAAATTGTATTCTTTGTCTGTTCCTGCACGGACAATATTTTTTCCACGTACTGGAAAGTAGGGCAGACCGAGGACAGTTGTGACAATTTTTACTTTAATTAACATATCTCAGCCCAGAAACATTCTACATCTATGAGCTTTATTAGTCAATAGAGCTCAATCTTTTAGCTCATTCTTTAATTGGATATTAGGCTCATCCACCAACTCTTCGATTGCAGCATTTTTTTTAATCCGCCAGTTGCTATCGCTTCCCCGTGTCGGAAACAGGATCTTTCTTAGAATCTTTAAATAAAAACTAAAAAGCAAGAAATAAATATTACCCTACTTCCTTCTACACTATCTTGATGTCAGGGATGCGAAAATCAGACAGGAAAGATAAGATATGGATTAGAGGGAAGGAGAAATGCCATCTGAACTCTCAATCATCGCACGAAATACGATCAGCTTTAGACTAACCGTTTCACGTCGATATTCTGTGAGAGCGTGATGTGATGATATCATATCGATCGAGCTTTTAACGATTCCAGCATAGCTTTTTCACGTCATTTTTTTATACAATACATACAAATTATGGTTAGAATTAATTACGAGTATAACGAGGTTGGCAACGGCGATGTACATTTGGCGGCTTAATTATCACACACGCACGCTTATGTTATAAGCGTGCGTGTGTGATTAATGTTCATCATGTTCATATATATGTGATTATCGCGAAAATTATTTTATGATGGTTCTTGTTAACGAGGCATAAGTTATCCAATTTAGGTATATAAATATGTGGGAATGATGTATCTTGTACGCATGATATGATGAATGTAAAACGATATTTCTGAACGAGCCCATAGTGAAAAAGAGATGACGACGATGATGAGTGTAAGGAGAGAATAGACGACGAATGGACGACGTACGATTTGACGTTTGACGTTTTTATTTAAAATATTGTTACCTACGATGTTATTATGTAATTATATTTTTATAAAAGTTGAAGAAATGCTGAGTTTTGTCCAATTTTAGCTGCATTTTATTTGTTATCTGATAATAAAATTATTTATGTTATAAATTAAGGCCCGATTCCCTATATCTTATAACCAACTGTTCATTTGCCTTACATGTTAGGTTAAAAATTTACGTAAGCTAGGGAGTTATGTATGAAGGAGACAAAGATTTATTTGAAGAAATAGCGACATAATTACATTCCTTATATTATGTATTATTTATTATTAATAACACAGAGTATATTTTGACAATTTGTACGCCGCATTTTCAGCAAACAAGGTTTGCACTCGGCATATTGCTGTGCCGGAATTATATGGACAAATAAAGTCAAAATTAATTCCCATCGATTGTAGGGAAAGTGAATCAATACTACGATTTAGGAACCGGTCATAAGTCTGTTTCCTACTCTATCTATGCTTCAAAACTGTTCTACAAATAGATAGATAGATAACACTTTATTGATCACATTCCAATACTTTTTGGCAAAACAAATGCCGGCCTTCTCGCTAAAAGCAATCTTTTCCAGGCAACCTAACTTAAATAAATTCTTAACTAATCTGATGATCTCAGAATACAGAAATATCTGTATTCTGAGCTGGTGATGTAGCTGGAGCAGAAAAAAGATAGGACTGTACAATTTAAATATACATACTTACAATAATTTATAAATATAATACATACATCGTTATAATAGTAATATATATATATATATATATATATATATATATATATATATATATATATAACTATATATAACTATATATATATATAACTATATATATATATATATATATATATACGTATATACAATAAATAATCTAAATAATTTATTTGTTAACATTATATGTGACAAGCATTTCATATTGGCATATATTACAATAGATAAATAAGTAAATGTTTATTAGATTAGTAATAATTATTTAAAGACAGATAGTGACAGTAAGAGGCAACGCGGTCCATAGTTTGACAGCCTGCACTGTAATACAAATATACAGTACATTTTTACGGATAATTACGTTACCTATATGATAGGTTAATTTTAAACCGTTGTGATGTCCAACCAATTAATACACACCAATAAACAACAATAAAATTTGTCAACATATCGTTAAAATTGCAAATTACCGCCATCTGCTACCATTTTGACAGATCCCAAAGGGTTTGGCGCACTTTTTCTCCTGTCAAGCGGCCATCTTGTGTAGCCATAGATAACATTTGCAATTTTACGCGCCATTGATTATGGTTAAGTTAAATTAGGCAGTAATAATGCGTTTATTTAAGATATTTGTGATTAGAAGTTAAAAATAGTTTTTGTGGTGTACTTATTTGAAGGATATGATGCGTAAGTTATTTTTACTTTTACCTAACAAGATTTGTAATTCAACGTTATTTATCCAATAACTAGTTAAAATGAAATGTTGAAATTGAATAAGGAATCTTTTTAGTTAACGCTGGGGAAATGCCTTTGCACATACCCTCGGACACCGGGGAAGTCACCGAGAGGTATGTGGGACTCCCGACAGTTGACGCTACACACAGGCTTCTGATAATAAAAGGCATTGCAAGCACCGACCACCAGGGTATCCATAAAAGGTCACTAAACCTTCCACAGTATACCTCCGCATCATAATGAGGCGCCCCGGGACCATAATTATATGACTATGACTGCCGTGACGCCTCGATGCATTCCGACTAGGAGGGGTGTCCTAGTGGAACACCCATCCTAGATTAGGGACTGGGATCGCTGGGAGGGTCCCCTGACCCCGCTAGGCCCACTATCTCATCGGGAGGATATTGGCAAAGCGACGCCTGCGATCTCCTCTTCACCGTCTGCGACAGGGGTCTGCCTGCTCATCCTGCTCCCTAACTCTTTCGGCAGCCTCCTTCTGCGTCATAACGTCCTCGCAGAAGGAAGCCATTGCTATCCAATTAGACTCTCTGCGCAGCATAGAAAGAAAGAAAGAACGAAAACGTTTATTTGCTAAATGCGACACAGACAAAATATAAAATAGACGCAACAAAATAATTTTTACAGGTATATGCCGCAATTCGGCAAATGAGGTTAGCACTCAGTATATTGTTGTGTCGGAAGATATTCCGCCACAGCACTGATTTTCAGTGCCCACCCCGGGATCCTCACATATTACCTAGAGACCCATATAAAAGTAATATATATAGCATCTGGTTGATTATGCTGCGCAACGAGAGATCTGGACCGACGACTGAAGTGAAATTGTGCCGCTGGGGTACCCATGTGGCACATTCTTTCAGTGTTTATATAGCATGCCGTGTTGACTGGCGCGCCTCATTCGTAGCAGACCGGGGTTAAAATCACAGGTACCTACGTTTTATTAATTGTTTTACATGTGAAACTTATTACCTATGCAGCATATTGATGATAAAAATGTTAAGTATATTAAAGTTGAAAAGTAACAATATGTTCATAATTCGCAGTCAAACGATTTATTCTTAAAACCAAAAGTAAAGATAACAACAGCAGACAAAGGGCAGTCCCACACGGGCCGCGGGCACCGGAGCGTGTAATATAAGAGCACTCCACAAAGGGGCTAATAACTCGTGTGAAGCGCCCTTTACTCACAGTTGGATTGATTTATGAGCTGTAGCGAGTAGCGATAAGGATATGGACATATGTTACAATAAATTCTAACATCATTATTGTGAAGTCATAGGTAAATGTACAAGTAAATGAAGTCAAATAACGTACTAATTGTTGTTTAAACAGTAATTAAAATTATTTATATCATGATATGAAGCTGTGATGCTGACATATTTGAACAACTGCTTTTTTATATTAGCATTGTTTCAGAATTCATTGTGCTATGTGTCAACTACCCCGTCCTGAGATGACTCATATGAAAATTGGTTCAGACGTTTGAAAGTTATGCTAGTACGAAATTCATACAAGTAATTATAATGATACATTAGCAGAACATAGCAAAATATGGATATTGGATATGGATGGATATTGTGTGAAGGATGGACATGATAATTTGTGGGACAGAGGACGTACACCTAAATAAAGAAGTATGGAAGAAAAATACATATTGTGCCTACCCTACATGACTGAGAAAAGGTGCAAGAAAACAAGATTAGCACTGTTGTAAACATAATAGACTTTTTTGCACAGTCGTGTAAAATTTTGAACCGCTAGTTGCTTCTAACTTGAACCAAACATTGGATTGAGTATGAAAAATATTATTTTATTTACGGTACGATCGGTAATTCCTTTGTCGGTAGAAAGCGGTAGCTGTAATATTGTTTAGCTCAGACAACGTTTTTTTTACTGGCGTCTGCCATTTTTTCTATTTGTTTGTATATAGCCGCCTTCGCTAATCTATTGTTTTTCGATAGTTAACCTAAAATTTACTTTACTATAATTTATATATATATATATATATATATATATATATATATATATATATATATATATATATATATATATATATATATATATAATACAAAATTGAGATTATCTATGTTTTTTTATAACCTGGAACAGGCAATCAGACAGACAGCTAACCTAATGAACAATAGCTATCGTTGTCTATAGACATATACAACGGGTCACTAAAGTTAGCCCCCCAAAAATTGTTTTTTTCTATTTTCAAGTTTTTGTTCTATTAATTCGTTTGTTCTTAATTGTTCGCTGTTAATAATTGTTTGTTCTTCATTTATTTATTTAACAAAAAAATATACCTTCAAGTTAGCCCCTCTATTCCAATTTTTAATACTTTTCCGTCAATAATGACTCGCAACTATTTATTTTCGTTTGTTCGTACATAAAATACGCTTGTTCTCTTTCGAAATTACTCATTTTTTGTTTAATTAACTATTGTTGTATTGTAATCATTAGCCAGGTGTTACGGATTTTAAAGTTAAAGCTGATTCTAGGAAATTCGGTCCATGTTGCCGGGCGGACATATTGCGTTTCGGAAGTATAAAATAATGCCCTGAATGAATTACCTGATGGCGGGAAGAGGCATTCGAGCGAGAACCACGAGCGAAGCGAAACGCGTGTACTACAATCGGGAATCTAATAAGTGACGTTGCGCGTTTTATTGAATTACGACCCTCTGCATTACGGTTGGACTTGTTGTTTTCGGTTTTATTTGTACCTGTGTTATACGTGTTTGTATAGTTCTAATATACTCTATCTAATCTCTAGTCATTCTAACGGCACTTTAATTCGAGTCTCGACTCGAATTAAAGTTGAATTAAATTAAATTAAATTTTAAGTTGGTTTTCATTATGAGTTTGAATATTTATTTGAAGTTAATAAAAAAAATGTGGTATCAAGTCTGTCACTGGCACAGGCTGATGGCCAAAGGCTACATACGGATGCCATAAATTCTCGTATAACACCGTATTCGCCAGTAATGACTGTATAACTGATATTTACGCGATATGCAAACATGGCGGGCACGTTCCTGTAAATGTTTATACATTTGCAACCAACAAGTAAAATTTTACCTGCCTACACGATGAACGACAATCGCCCAGTAAAATACTTAACCCCTGGTTTACATTACGGTTTACTTACATGGCAGCAAGCACAAAAGTGGCGAGGGAAGTGGGCGACTATGACATGTTCACATATTATGTTACGTTTACATACTCGTGCTGCCCATTTTATCTAGTTAGTCACTTTCTTGTTAACTGCCGTAGAAGTAGACAAAATATAAATGGACGAACATATTAAATCCTACATGATTAGATTTTTTTTTCGCTGGAGTACAGCAGACAGGCAGATGGCCCACCTGATGGAAAACAGTTACCGTCGCCTATGGACTTATGCAATACCAGAGGTGTCACTAACGCGATGTCGGCCTCGAAGAAATTTTATGACACCCTTTTAAAAAAAACCCATATTGTAGCGCTGTGCGAAAACCACGGCTGGTAGTTCATTCCAAATCCCCACGGTGCGCAAGAGAAACGTTCTAGAGAGAGAGAGAGATAGACTCACAGAGCATTCTACTGACACTTTTTGTTGTTTTATTAGGGATCCGTAACCATTTAAACAAAAACGAAATCCTTCTGCTATCAACCATTCCGTCTGTTTTTATTCTGTCTGTATTTATTGTTCTATTGAATTAAATTTAACAGGTGTATAGTATATTAAGCGCTATAAAGTTATGTAGCGAAAAGTTAAGACCTGGAGAGATGGCCGCCGTACTTGTAACTAACACAAGCTGGATATAAATATAAAGTCCCAGTTCCACCCAAAAGACGTGGCTGAAGGCTTACTCTCAAACGTTCCATCATTCGAATTCGTTTTAGAACTTTTTTGCTGGTTTTTTTTACATTAAAATAAATTTTTCATTGTATGCGCCATTTATTTTTGTGTTATATAGAATATATTATTGCAAGAAATCTGTGTTCTTGCTTTCGTATATCTATGATCGGACGAAATAGAACGGCAAAAGGCGTTTTAGAGTAGGGTCTCAGTTTGCTATTTATTACATGCTATATATACATATATACTTTCTTGAAAATTTATCTAACTGATAGTGAGAACCGCTTTAAAATCCTGTGCGTGGTTTAGGAGGAGTTAGCGGATATACAGACAGACGCAGAAAGTGACTTTGTTTTATACTATGGACAGAAGAGAGTGAAAAACAAATGTAGACGAAGTCTAGTTATCTATAGGCATATCCGAATTATTGGCAATTACTGACAATAATTTGGATATACAGATAACTGACGTAACATTTTAGATATTAAATAAGTAAGGCCTCTGACAATAATTCGGGTATACAGATGACATGATATTTTAGATAATAAATAAGTAAGGCCTTAGGCGCAGTATAGGGCTAAAAGAAATAGTAGCAAATACACTCGACCTTACCGCGGCAGACTGGACTGCCGAATCCATACTGTAACGCTGAAAGTAATGTTCGACGAGTAAAAAAAATGCCTTTCAGACGCGCAGTTATCATGTTGTAAAACGAATTAAAAAGAGCCCAGCGCTGGGAGAGGCCTGAAAGTACGGTTTCGGCAAAGGATCGGATGGAATGATAAAAAATGCACTTATTAAGGGTATTATATACTGCACGGTAGTTAGTAAGTTTCGCCGAATATTGCACAATATGCTTCCATCCAATACTTTTTAATTATCATTACTACCTAATTTACTTTAAACTTATTTTTTTTAATGCTCATTTACTCGTAAACTTTCAATGTGTGCTTGTGTATTTCTATAAATTTATATCTAATTTGTTTATCCTTATACTTTGTAAAAAAAAAATTTTTTAACTCTCAACCAAATCTATGTTTGTTTGTAATAGGTTAGGTTGTTAGGTTACACACTTATCTTGGTATTGAACTTTTAAAAAGTCTCCTACAATGTTATGGTGTAGTAACTGTAAACGAACCAAATAAATAAACAAATAATAAAGACTTATCATCGAAACGAAATACTATCAAAGACTAGTCAAAAATCGTAACACTTAAATACTCCTAATTCTTACATAACTAGATGGCGTCACAAGTCACTTCTGTAGCTGTTGTTTTATTCGCCACAATGGCAGGCAAAGGAATTTACTCTATACAGCCTTGTCTGCTGTACTGTGTTTTTAGTGTCAGCTCAGATAAAATGTAGGTTTTCACCCACGCCAAACAACGGAGTTCTTGTGAAAACTGTAAAGACCACATGTTACTCACTTGACTTCAGTACATAGTACCTAGACATGTTTCACAAAAACAAATAATTATAAAACAATCATTGCCGTACAAGTATGAACTATAGTTAGTGATTTTACACATTATTATAAAATAAGAAGTCGCGGAAGGCCACGACACACCTTCCATGGTCAAATTGATCGTGTATTAGCAGAAGGTGATGTCAGGAGCCTTAAAAACAGACGAGCGTGCATGACAAGAGCTATGGATGTCAAAGAAGCAAGTGAGGTGTGTAAGAATAAGCCTGAATGGCGCTCTGTTGTTCGTGCCTACCCCGCAAGGGACCTGGCGTGAAGTGTATGTATAATAAAATAAAATAAAAATCAAATTCACTAATCAACTCACATGTATGATCGTTGAATCTTATACTAATATACATTATTGTACATACATATAAAGCTGAAGAATTTGTTTGTTTGATTGAACGCACTATTCTCAGAAACTACCTACTGGTCTTATTTGAAATTTGAAAAATTCTTTCAGTGTTAGATAGTCCATTTATCGCGGAAGGCTATTATACTATCACGCTAAGCGGGCACAGCTAGTGTATTATATGTAAGAAACGAAACACCAATAACGTCAAATGTGCAAGCATCTTTAAAAATACACGACCAGCAGGGATGCGAGCGTCAAAAGAATTAAAAACGGGTGGTCGGTAGCAAAATGCATTAAAAAATTCACGTCCGACGTTCGAAAAAAGTCAAAGTAACTTTATTAACGGACTTGCGCTGAGCCCAGATTATACCATACCGTGTGTACTGCCTATATGACTGTGTACTTAATTTCTAGACTACGAAGCCAATTTTTGACGAGAACTTGAAGACTGATAATAATAATAATGTTGCGGGACTCGAATTAAAATACGTTAAGTTGGAATTATTATAGAGTTTATTAGAACTATACAAACACGTATAATACAGGTACAAATATAACCGAACACAACAAATTCAAACGTAATGCAGAAGGTCGTAATTCAATAAAACCCGCAAAGTCCGTCACTATGGTTCCCGATTGTACACACGTCTCGCCTTGATTGTGGTTCTCGCCCGACTGCCCCTCCCTCGAACAGCTCATCGTCTTATACTGCATAAATGCAATGTGCCCGTATCGTAGTGGACTTAATCCGCAACACCTAGCTAATGATGCAAATGAGCGAGTACAATGGACAATAGGCTATTCGTAACAATAATTTATTATCAAAAAGAAGACGATCATAAAAGCATTAAAATAGTTTCAATGTTATCAGTTCAAATACCGACAGGTAATAAAATGTGTTCTGTTTCAGATATGCAGGTGGATTTTGTTTTTGTCGGGACCTGAGTTGTAACAATAATAGTAAACCCCCAAGGAGGCTTTGTGGTGAAGCCTTAGGTGAGTAGCGACACCTCGTACCTGACTCCGGGGGCCAAGGCAAGGCCCACACCTCCGTGCTTGCCTTAGCCAGCCGGCACGAAGTGGAGCTCGCTAGAGCTAAGACTCAAGCTCCAGGGATGGAAGTGATAAATGGCATCACGTCAGAAGTAGCTTCGGTGAACCTGCAGCCCACCTTTCTACACCCCTAGCCACTCACACCCGTGTCGTCTATGGCATTTTTTGTGGTCCATGCAGAGAATGGCGAGTCACCGTGTGCTCATTTTCCCATATTCCCTGAACATTGCGACGGGCAAACGCCATAGTCCCCATATTCCCAGATCCCTAGTACCACTAGCAGTTCACCCCAATAGCCCGGTACCTTTTGTTCACATTTCCCAGAATAGTCCTACACTAGCCGGGGCTTGTCCTTGGGTGCATTATTATGTGGTGTAGACAGAGATAATCGCCGGGCAGTGTCTCGCCACATTTATATTAAATTTGTCAAAGGGCCTCTGCGTGTTGGCCTTCCCATGGCTCCACGCAAGCCCTCTCTCTAAAAGTCCGGGGTATTTTTATGGCCCGTGGTCGTGAAAGAAATAATAATAATTGTTTATTATTCCAAAAGTATATGCGAATAGGTGGTGCACGAAAAAGGCGCAATAGATACATACATATTTGAACAAATTTAATAATTAAATATATAGATGTAATAGCATCAGTATATTGCGTGTGTGTAAAATATTATGATATAAATATTTTAAATTAATGTTTAAACAATAAATTAATGCGGTCTTTAACTCCTTTTAGTTGTATATACTTATAAAGTCACATAAAAATATTAATTGCCTATATATTACATGATTATTAGCTTAACGACACACCTGCCGAAAGTACAGTGATGACAATAAAATTATATCCAGTGATTGAATGAACAGTCTTAATACTTATTCCGTTTTTGACACACCAAACGCGCTGAACGGTTGGAATTACGCGGCGTGTAGTTCGGCGTGTGTAATTTTCCCTAATCATCTTATTGTACTATATAAACCTACCTTTAAATATTTATTTTATCAGAGTTGGCACTATTAAGGGGTGAAATTATGTTCTTTTAGATCTGTATAAGTATTGGAACATTTACATAAAATGATTCAACTGCATTCGCAGAACTTCCGTCGCGTAACGCGTCGCATCATGTGTTGATTGCTAATCATAATACATTGAATGCATTTCCACGGAAATATGCGCTAGAGTCCTGCTAGAGTTAGACGGATGATTTGGCATCACGCCGAACGCAACTTAATTTCGGCTGATGCGTCAAGCTTACTTAAAAACACAGCGAGTGTATTTAACCGAACATTCAGCGCCGATCATCAGTTCTTCGATATCGACATTTTTTCGGATCGGAGAACTGGTTGAGTCCAATGTAATAGGCGAGAGCAAGTCACATCGCTTGCGCTGGCTTGGCCACCTACATAGAATGTAGAAATTTTATCCGTGCAGGAACGGAGAAAGAATACAATTTCCTGCGGCCGGGCGGCCTGTTGGAAGAGGCGACAAAACAACCCACAGCTAGGTGGTAGGGTATTTGCCCGACTGGATGGCTACCACCTTGGATATGCCGCCATAACAACCTTGATTTGTGTTCATATTAGTGACCAGATTCCAATCTCCCTTAAGAGAGCAGCAACGCATTTCTAGTACCTTTGGTGTTGCAAATGTCCATAGGCGATGGTAACCTCTTTCCATTAAGTGGGCCGTCTGCTGTCTGCTGACCTCATGCAATAAAAAAAATAAAAAATAGAATAGGCGAGGATCGCGCGGTGAAAAGAGCTTATCTGGGCAGACCAACGGGACGGCGACCAGTTCGACTCTGATATCGCTGGAGTGACGTAATTGAGGCTGTTCAGACTGGCAGGAGACAGCGCTGAACAGGAAAGAGTGGAGATTCTCATTTCGGAGGCCAGTAAGCGTATTTAGCCGAAATTTCAGCGACGTAAGTCATAAGTATTTATTTCGTACAATAATATACAATTATATGTACACGTGATATCAGTTACTTTTACAATTTTCATTAAAGAAAAAATACATAATGTAATCAAATAATTTTTAAATTAAAAAATTCGTCTATTGAGTAAGGCGTCTGCTCGATATCGTCTTGCTCATCTTAGAGACCGAGCATGATATGGCCGCGAGCCTTCCCCTACCCCCAGTGCAGTAAGAATGCGTGCTGACATTCAGCGAAAGTATCGGTAAACCGCACTTTCGGCAGGTGAGTAGCTAGCTTTAGCCTCATATGACGGAATTTACAAACTACACGGTTATTGCAATTGAACTCAAATGAATATTTATGACGCTTATAACAACTACATTTTCCGGCTGACCATTCAAATATTTAATTTAATCCATCATAACCGTAACAAATGGTCTAAATATTTATAATAATATGCAAATAGCATTTTAAAGTTCGCCCCCCTTTATCTGTTAGATCCTAACGATATTGTTTATTTGAATAAAAATACAATAAATATGTGTAGTTTTACAAGGTTTTGGGGTGAGCATTAGATTAATTTTTTATTATAATAGATAAATTATAAACAATAATTCATAGTTGCTAAATAGCTTCTTCGGAGTAGATTATTTATTTACAAACTTTGTATATGGCAGTGCTAACATCATAGATTAAAAATCAATAAAAAAATAGATTAAAAGATTTGACGGCCTCTGTGGTTGAGCGGGCAAAGCCTTTGCTAACCTCACTTAAACGCCGCAGTAACTTCGGGTTCGATTCCTGGTATAGTAAATTTCGGAAACGTATTTTCTCCGTTATTTACTATGGTCTGGGTGTCTGGGATCGGCCCCAGAGTAGTTCGTTGTATATTATCCATAACACAAGCGTAACTTGCTTAATTTGGGGATGTACAATATGTGTGTTTGTCTGCCGATTATTATGATTATTATTATTAAAAAGTCCTATTAATGTGGAATTGGCAAAGTTTTGCAAAGTGACAGTATTGGATTAAGCGTGCGCTATGTTGGAGTAGTTTTTGAGATGTAGGCTATTTTCTATTTAGGCTATTTTAAAAAGTATTATGTTTTATCATTCATTGTTTTTGGTAAAAAAATATTTACTTTTTAGTTGCGCAAATACTTGAATAGCTTTAGAATTAATATGTTAAGCGCCTGTAGAAATTGTACTGCTGGCACTTGTATGCAAGTTTGTTATTTCACTCTTCAACAAGGGTTGCTCTCGAACTTGGTGACTATGGAACCACCTTGGGAGTATACTATTTCGAATAAATAAATCAATTTGAAAATCGGTCCTCAATTGACGGAGAAATGGAGTAACAACAATACAAAAGAGCACATACAGACGTATTGAGTACCTGCTCCTTCTGAAAGTCGGTTTAAAACAGGGAACATTGCGGAACACTATTATGAGTGAATTGTCACGAAGCTAGTTGATTTACTGTAAACACCTTTGAAATCATTATATAAAATGTGAAGCAAAAACTTTGTACCAATTTTTATGAAAATTGCACGGACGGAAGAGTATGAAATTTCGCACACTTATTGTTTATGTAGAGAAGGAGTGCAGAATGCTTATATATTTTTTTAAATTATGCACCACTTAGTTTTCTGAACTAAAGTGCATATTGTTACAATTACCACGCGCTAATAACGGTGAAGGAAAACATCGTGATGCAACACATCGAGATAACCGATGTGTAAAAACTGCCAAGCCGCCTTGGACAAGCGTGGCGGGTATACTGTCCATTCCCCTATAATGGGAGGCTCGAGCCCAGCAGTGGGACATTTATGGGCTGATATATTATTATATGCATAAAAATACATTAAATCAATAAAAAACATTACACACACTACTATGAATTTGACACACACACGCATATATACTCTTTTGTTTATTGTTAAAGACTAGCTTCTGCCCGCGACTTCGTTCGCGTGGAATAGTTAAAAAAAAAGTAAGTTTAAAATATCCTGTAATTTTGAAACATTCTTCATTGGTGCTCCGCTCCTATTGCTCTTAGCGTGATGGTTTATAACCTATAACCTTCCTCGATAAATGGGCTATCTACTATTGTTTTTTTTTTCAAATCAGACCCGTAGTTCCTGAGATTAGCGCGTTCAAGCAAACAAACCAAGAAACAAACTTATCAGCTTTATATATTCATATATATAAGATAAAACTCTCTCACCAACACCTGTCAAAACCTCCGCTTCTGTTATGTTACGTTCCAGTGAAATTACATTCAGTCTGTTATAAGCTGTTTAAGTAATTAAAGGTATTTAACTATCCCACGGGAACTCTTTAATTTTTCGGGATCTAAAGTATCCTATATGTTGACCAGGGATATAAGCTATCAGCTTACAAAATTTCACGTAAATCGATCCAGTCGTTTCGGAGATTAGCCGGTACAAACAGACAGACAAACAGAGAAACAAAAAATTTGAAAAAAAATCGAAATTACTTCTATTTCACTTCTTACATCCCCCTGACTCGGTTTTTGGCATTTTTTTTCATTGTACAGAAATTTGACTTCTACAATTTTATTATATGTATAGATAACCTAACAGTTTAGCCTTGGCGAAATCTGTGATTATAGAAGTATAATCTTTGACAACAGAACCTTAAATAATTTTCAAACTTACAATTTAAATTAATTATGGTTGAATTTCGCCCACGGGGCGACCGCTAGTTACATTAATGGACTACAGTAAGAGTCATCAACAAAAATGCGTATTAAATTTAAAAGCAATAATTAATTAGATAGGACATTTCGGTAAATGGCAGTCCACTTTTTAATTATTGGGGTTGAGCTGTCACCTTTGGCCGTGTCATCGTGAACCATCTGCTACCATTACGAATGTATTCATTTATACTATTGTTATACTTTTTACGTTTATACGACTGAAAGGTATAAGAGTTAGGCAACTGTGTAGAGCTCCGTAAAGTTATACTTCTTTAGGCGCGTTAGGGAAAAATGATGAGAGTAAATATTTACGATGCGCGCGCACACCGTCACACGAAAAACCTACACCATGAAGTTAGTTAGCTATAGTCAACCGACACCCTGAAGTTAGCTATAGTCAACCGACACCTTGAAGTTAGCTATAGTCAACATTTTAGTTTTTCTATTGTTAGTGTCGTTTTTTATTTTGTTAGGCCAAAGAAGTATAACTTCTAACGCGTGTACATAAGTACACACACAAACTTTTTTTATCATGTATAGATTCGCGTTTGACCATTATCTCGCTCAATTTGAGCGGAGACATGGTCATAGATCGAGCACGCTTACCTAGAAGGTACCTATTCACACGAGACTTGAAGACACTCAGGTTTTAGGTTTCGGGAAAAACAGACTCCGGCAATGTGTTCCACTCATTTGCGGTGCGTATAATGAAGGTTAATGCGCTTTGTTCGAATAGGTGGTATGTCCATAATGTCCACCATATAGCGGTGCCGCATGCCAGTGCGTTTGGTTGTCCGATGATGGAAGGGAGACGACGGGATAAAATTGAAAACCTCCCATGCACACTCTCCAAAATGTATCCGATAGAAAACCGACAAGCTGGCAACCCTGCGTCGATGTTCAAGACTTTGTAATTTGTCATTAAATAGCTGGTCATTGCCTATCAGCTTCCTGGCTCTCCGCTCAATCGATCGTAAAAATCATTTAAGGCTTGTAGTAACCCAAGGTCCTTGAGGATTTCTCGGTATAATAATTTTTCGGGCGATAGCGGGGATTCCATAAACGCGGTCGTTTTTCAGATACATTATTATTTTATTGTGAATAAAGTAGTACAAATTAACTATTTATCTCTCTTATGAAGATGTAGAATTGTAGTTATTTTTTAGCCTGTTTTGATATAAATTGAAGGAGTAAATAAGTTGGAGTTGATTTCGTTAATTTTTTTCTTAACCTAAAATAAGTATAGAAAAATTAGGAAAAAGCCATGCGGTTGCGATACGATGGCCGGGAGAAGGCATAGGGAAGTGGAAGAAGAAGCAAGGGAAGAGTAACTTACCTCATCACCAGTCCACCGCCACTCCAATCATCCCCCGGGGTTTCACACAATTCGGTAGTTGTAAATTTTTGAGAAACAGGTTTATTTTGAGCCTTATGGTCGGTCTATTTTAGCCAAAATATTAATATTTCAGCAAAAAAACAACATTAACATATTTAATTTAGCAATTTTATAAATATTTGACATTTCATTACAAAAACGCGTCAAGCTGTCATGGCGTCTCGCATGACGTCACAGTGTGCAAAACAAACATCTGTTTCGTTGAAGTGTTATCTGAGAAGTCATTGATAATTTGTTGTGTTTTGCACACTATGACGTCACGCGCTCTGATCGGCGTTCATTGTTACGTGGCTAAAGGCTGCAATATAACAATTTTATTTCTCAAAAATATCAAATAATATTTAATATTTTAGTTAAAACAATTTATTTTTGTCATATTTAGATCGTAATCTACGATATATATTAAAATCAGTCTATATTTTTCATACTGTCAACTACCGAATTCTTTAAATTATTATAATGCTTTACTTCATTATTGTGTTTCAACAATCATTCGGTCACAGCAAAGACACGAAGTTGAATATTTGTCTTGTATTGCGCATTCTTCATTTGAAAGTTCATTCTTTTCTTTATGGCGAGGATGGAGAAGAAGAATTTATAAGGAGGTATTCCTCGGCGCAACTTAACCATGTTACGTCTCATAATGTGAAGATTTATAATAATTTTTGTGGTAAACTATTTATTAGTAAATGCTAACGAAAAGTTGTTTCGTTTGCACTCCACGTTCAACCTTTTGCGGCAACAGGAGCCTTAATAGAAAAAGATCTAAAAAGTACTGAAGGTATATTGATCAAGTTAGAGTGTTTTTTAAAATATAAATAATAGATATTACTTATAATAGTTAGTGTTGTGAACAGAGTGCACCCCTCTGACCCGCCTGCCGGAGCACACCTCTCCACGCCCCGCATACCCCGACGCCCATAGCTCGCACAGTTAGCAGCTAGGCGTCGGACGGAACGTGGGATACAGAAGCGGCCTTGGATGCTGGCTCATTTGCTTCATCACTTCACATTGCTCACATATAATAGCATCAATACGCACTCTCTGTATTTATTCTATGTATAGTTTAATTGTAAATAACGCCAATAACAAGTCATACAGTCCACATGGAATTTTATTTTTGAAAAAAGCAACTGCCACCAATAGTTAGGTTCAGCTTACAGCTTAGTGCGAGTTTTTTTACTCCTCGATTATGTTTGACTTAACGGAATTTTGTACGGGAATGATTAAGCGTCATTTCGTGAGTGTGAAAGTATACAAAATATGGTGTCATACAAAATTGCGTTAACTTGAACTTGATTGATTAATGAAAAACCTCGCAATCAAGTTTGCAAGTTTTCTTGACTGTACTAATTTACGTACTGTACTATTTATATAACGTAGGTATAAATATTTTATATTTACACATGTCAATTAATTCGGCCTAAAATACGTTTTCAATAATAGTTATTATTTATAAATCATATCAAGTATTTTATTCTTTGCAAGCCAAGCTAAGTCGTGGTAGCGTAATGGTTAGTGCAAGCGTTTCAATTTCAAAATATGAGGGTTCGAATCCTGGCTGGAACGCATGCAACACTTGAGCAGTTTTCTGACCTAATGTGCATATCGTTACAAACCACGTGCTAACAAGGGTGAAGGAAAATCTCGTGATGAAATCTGCGCATCGAGATAACCGATGTGTCAAACCTGCTAAGCCGCCTTGGACAAGCATGCCGGGTATACTGTCCGTTTCCCTATAGCAAGAGGCCCGAGATCAGCAGTGAGACGTTTATGGGTTGTTATTATATTCTTTGCAAATTTGTATGGTTTTATGATTGTCTATACATGTAATAAATGAATAGATAATCATAAAATCATAGTCAATCAAACTCAGTCAGTTGGGAGGCCAAGCAATGCAATAGATCCTTCTTGTACGAGAGATTTAAAAAAATTCTGTCCAGAAATACAATAAGCTTTTAGAAAAAAAAACCTCCTAAGAAACAATTTAATTTTAAACACCAATTCATTTCTATTTAGACCCATGACTGTATTGTAAAATATATTTTACGATTTGAAATATAAGGTTTATTTTCTTTTAAAATGTTTGGATTAAAAAACTATAATTCGAACAGCTTTGTAATAAGACCCAGCACTATTTACTTATTCATTTGATCAAAAAAGGAACTTAACGCCCAAATCGACGCATTAATACACAAAAAGAAAAATAAACGGCTTTGTCTAATACGACAAGATTAGTTTTACTGTCGTTAAATTCACATTAAGAAATTATTTCAATGTATTAAAGTTGATATTTGAATAACATTGTAATGATATAAATGCAAGAAGAGTTTAATCTTTTTTGCAATGTGACCAATTTTTAGATTCAGTTATAAAATTACAACATAACCTTAATCACAAAGTTGTAAAGCTCATTTTTGTATATAAAACAGCTTTGATCAGTGCATAAATAAGTTTGTCATAAAGAAAAAAACAACTCCCTATATTTTTTAAACTTGTAATTCGTAGTTTCGAGTTGCGAATGCGGCGTTATTATTTCAAAACATCAGCGACGTGTCATTGGACACTCCCTCTCGGGCACGGAAGTAAGAAAATACTTAACTTAAAATTTCAAAGTTTTCTTATTAATTTAAGGATTTAAGTAAGAGTTCGACTTGATTTGTGTTTTAATTCTGTTTTGGTCATTCTTTTTTTGTATAAGTTCTGCTGACAGGCAGACGTACCACCTGATGGAAAGCGGTTATCATCGCCTATGGTCATATGCAACAACAAAAGCGTCACAGATACGCTACTGCTCTCTAACTGGAGACTGGAACCTGGCCACTAATGCCGAAACACAACTCAAGGTTGTTAAAATACCCTACCACCTGGCTGTGGGTTGTTTTGTCGCCTCTTACCACAGGTCGCCCGGCCGATATAATTATTGTATGTCTCTAGAGACCACGGGCCGTGAAAATGGAACGGACTTTTGGAAGGCTTGCGTGGGTATGGGAAGGCCAACACAAAGAGGCCCCTTGACAAATTTAATGTAAATGTCAGTGTCACACCACTGACCGGCGATTATCCCTGTCTACACCTGAAGTAATGCACCCAAGGACAAGCCCCGGCCAGTGTAGAACTGTTATGGGAAATGAGGACAAAAAGTACCGGGTTATTGGGGTGACCTGATAGTGGTACTAGGGATTTGGGAATATGGGGACTATGGCATCTGCCCGTCGCAATATTCAGGGAACATGGAAAAATGGGCAGACGGTGACTCGCCACTCTCTGCATGGGCCCCAAAATATGCCACAGAAGATAGGATCGCCCGGTCGATATTATTATTATAGCGTAACTTATACGGTTTCAGATTTCATTATAAAATGTTACATTCAAACCATAAATTAATTTAAAAAACGTAATTCAAAAAATTAATACAGCAATACCCAATTAAGAATATTGTTCATGTTTTCAAGTAATAATGATGCGAAACAATACATAATTACTTAGGTGGCCGTCTGACGCGTTATTAAATAAAATTGATCAAACAGCTTTCCACCAATTAAGCAAGCTTTAATTAAGTTCACTTCGGTATTTCGTTGCTATTGTTTAAAGTACCATTAATAACTTATAATGGCATTATACCCATTATAAGTTATTAATAATTTTATCAGTTAATATTGTTTTATAACAAGTTTTAAACGTTCTTCTGCCGGAATTGGACCTTCCATTTAAAGGGTGTAGACGGTAAAACTTCTAAATCCACTTCCTTTTTTTAAAGTACTTTAAATGTTTTCACATATCTGTAATCACAGTGTTGTAGGTATCTTTATGGTTTTTTCTTTCATAGTTTTCAAATGACAGTAACAAGTTGAATAAAAACAATAATAAAACTTTATTTATTCTCATTACTTAAAACAAATTTAGAATTTAAATGCACGGTACATGGTCTCTGCTATGGTTTGAATTCATTTTATCGAAATGTGATTCGAGTATGTACCAAAATCACTGAGCTGGCACTATTAACCAGGTCAGTTTTAAATAATATTTATAGTAATGATTATAAAAAAATTAAATGACTTGTCTTTACAGTAGTAAAAAAATCGAACGTATCATTCATTCCATTACAAATATAACTAAATGCTTATTTTATAATCTTATCTTGTTGTTACGCAGAAAAAATCTTTTCATTCGTGACTTTTAAACTTCTAGATTATATGAACCAGGCAATAAAGACTCCAGTAAGTAGTTCCACAATTGTACTCATCGAAGATGTTAAATGTACTAACTATAAGTAAAATATTTTGGGTCTTTCTTCTAGAAATACATACATATTTACTTTTTTACAAACAACATAAAATACTTTTAGTACTTTCTCTCAACAGTACTCTAAATCTCGGAAAAGTTTGAAATTGGAATCGAATGTTTTTAAATTCAAAGCCGTAAATGGCGTTTGGATTGTCCCTAGTTTGACACCTCAAGTTACAAACTAATTTTGACAATTTAAATAATTCCACTTCAATCTCCTTTATATATATATATATGAGTAAGGTTAAAAATTGCATATACTTTAACATTTTCTTGATTGTTTTATTCAAATTTAAATTGAGAACTTATCTCGATGTCTTCGATTCTGTTTGAAAAAGGTTTTTAATAACGTTAATCTTTTTTTTAAATTCCGATACAATGCAAAAAGTTTGCGTTCTAAAAAGTATTTATATGTACTCGTGTCATACGTAGTTGTCATGCTTAAATAGTGGAAATACGAGTAAGTGTTCAATTAATCATCGCAATTTCATTAAAACCCACGTGTGTTTAGTGTTTAGAACATGACTTTCAAATTAAGTTGAAAATTAATCATACCTAAGTTGCGATAAACCGATTCCCCGAAATTTGGACATGCTGTTTTGTTCCCTATAATGAATTAATTTGCATGCGATTAAAAGACGGACGGACAGACAAACGGACAGGAGTATGTGTAATTAGACGATAAATTAACTTACTTATACGCGATATACTGTGTTGATATGATACAGTTGATAAGGGTATTTTGGGTACAATTCATTCGCTGGAATAATGTGCAAGTTTGAAAAGTGTATGTTGCATTACGTTTCATCCACATTTTTAAAGTGATAACTTCTCATGGGAGGGTAAACCGCTTCGTTACGTAACGCGTTACGGCGTCAGTCAATCTTTATTAGAACGAGATCGATTTAATGTGAATTTTGAAGACTACATATATTTGACAATCTGTCAGTCGAATGGATATTGACTCACGCTGGTATGGTTTTCTTTGATCAAGTTACCGGCTCGGGAGCCAGGAATCGTGTGAAAACACAATGGACTGTTATAGTAAAGCGTCGCTGGATTCATTTAAATAATATATACATACATATTGTCACGCCTGTTTCCCGTTGGAGTAGGCAGAGGCAATGGATCTCCACCAGTTACGATACTTTCCGCTTCATCAACTTTAATTAATCTCTTCATACATGTTTATTTAAAATGCGTTTTACTTGACTTTCCTTCAAAATATCTTCAATATGATCTTGGTGAATACGTCGCAGTCAACTGTCACTAACACTGCCATTCACTATACTGTCATACACTTGTTTTGTGATTATACTTTCATACTCTATTACATACTCATTCTCTATTCCCAAACAACTTTAATATCATATTTAATTTCGTTTTTGCGATTATCGTGTATAATAAAACTAGGTTTTAACAGTTTTCATTTTTATCAGTCCGATGTTTTGGCCACTTTTCAGTAAATTAGATTAGGCTCCCATACAGTAAATAATAACCATAAATAACATTAAAACTAAATAATTAAAAGGAACAAGTTGGCGGTAGGCTAAATAAAACGTTAACTTTTGTATATCTGTTTATTATCTGAAATAAGTAAAATAAAAAAAACGCACATTATTTGGTCGTACAGTTCGTATTGTGGTTGAGTGGACGCGCGTTGCGGTTAATGTGGAAATTATGCTAATCCTTAGTTTGACAAGGCGGCAGGCCTACGTATTAACAAAACCCAATTAAAAACAAGGATAAACAAAAACAACGTATTGTATGTCATTAATTTTAAGGAGATTGTTACAATTTGGGGTTGGTAAGTTTAATCTTTGACCTAAATAAAATTTTGGAAATTGGATCGCTTTAATGTACTTAAGCGCGTGTATAGATTTTGCATTTCTCTTTTTGTTACTTGGCAAAAACAACAGCCGGCCTTATCGCTAAAAGCCATCTCTTCTAGACAACCTAGCTTAATAGAAAATCTTAACTAATCTGGCGATGTAGGTGGAGCAGAAAAAAGATAGGACTGTGCAATTTAAATATACACACTTACACTAATTTATAAATTTAATACATAGTTATATAAATATAATATTAAAATACCTAGTCCAGCCATAAGTTCTGTTACAAATGAAAATACATTTTTGAAGTGATAACTTCTTATGGGAGGGTAAACCGCTTCGTTACGTAACGCGTTACGGTGCCAGTCTGGCTTCCCTTTCTCTCGCGTTAGATTAGTTTAAGTTATCACTTCTGTCGGGCGTTCCGAGACGCACACCGCCTTTTTTTATGAAGTAATGTAATATTATTAAAATTTCTACCTACATATTTAATAAAGTCTCATCAAAAAATAAAAAAAATTCTATTCGAAATGGCCACCTTTGGCTTTTATACAGGCCTTAATCTGTTTGGCCACGAATCTATGGATTTCTGCACTGTTTCCAAGGGAAATTTCGCCACTGCTTGCTCCAAAGATTTTTTAAGAGACTCAATGTCGCCGTGTCGTTTAGAGTAGGCCATGTCCTCTAAAACTGATCATAATTTGAAGTCTAAAGGATTGAGGTCTGGGCTAGATGAGGACCAGTCTTCAGCTCTTATAAAGTCCGGAACGTTTGTTTCAAGCCAGGCTTGGGTAGTTCGTGCCTTGTGACCAGGTGCAGAGTCCTGCTGGAAAGTCCACGGTATATTATTAAAAAGTGTATTGCTGAGAGGTTTCACAACATGATCCAAGACTGTATCTTGATACATTTTGGCTGTAGTTTTCACTCCTTTTTCACAAAAATGTAGTTTTGTGAGTCCCTGATAAGACACGACCCACCAAACCATCACTGACGCAGGATGATGACCACGTTGTACCTTTCCGACCACTTGAGCAGCTTCTTTAGAACTGTGAGCGTACACTTTATCATTTTGCTTCTTGTAGTGTTCTTCAATCGTGAAAATTTTTTCATCGATAAAGAGGATAATTCTGTGCCTGCGTAACGCGACAGAAGGCGTTATGATCCATCCACTCTCTTTAATTGTAAAGATTGATTTAGCGCATGTCCTGTATATCGACGATAAGCACCGACCTTCAGGTCTTTTTTTATAATACGCGACATAGTCCTAGCGGGAATCTTCATTTCTTGCGATAAGATTTTTTGCTTCCTAATGGGGTTTCGACGATTTTTGGCTTTAACAGCATGAACAGCCTTTGTAGTTCTAACAGCACGCGGCTGCCCCGATCTTTTCTGGTCTTCGGCAGACGAAGTGTTGTTGTATCTGATGATAGTACGATATACGAACATACGGCTGATACCAAACTTTTGAAGTGTCTGGAATATGAGCGACGGCTCCACACCCACTTTGTGCAAGGCGATCACTGCATTCCTATTGTTACGTACGAGCGGGGGTACGCACTTGTGGATTGGAAGAAAACACCAGTTTTTAATTTAAAAGCTTTTATTGACTTACAAAGACGCGCACAGTACCTCCCTGTAGAGTTGCTGTCCTTAAACACACGACCAACGATGCACAATTCCGACGATAAGTTGTCACACCCTCAATACCGTCGCCGATATTGCGTAGACCACCTCCGATATTATCGCGTGTAGCTCGCCTCTGGTTCCTCTCTCGAACTACGCTACACACTTCCTTCACGTATCTATCCACCAAACTTGCCACTAAATTCACCACTTGATTCGTCTCTGTACTCTAACAACTCTTTAGTATCGCACTTGTTGCTTCACCGTCTTGGACTGACTCAACTTTTAACTCTTAAACTTTCAACTCTAAACTGCCTGGTAGGTGCGCCTTACGCTGTTTATATACCTGGAAGAATTTTCTAGAACCCACCTATCTATCTCTGTCTTTTCTTTCCCGAACATTCTGTTCGGGAACTTTCGTTTATACATCTATCTTTTTCTAACATCTATCTACCTCTTTCCTTCTTTCGTCGTCTATCTCTGTCTAACATCTATTTATCTCTTTCTTTCATTTATCTTCTATCCTTTTCTAAATATATCCGTCCTTGTCTTTTTGTTCTAGATTTTTCTAGACTTTTCCAAAAGTTCTAAAACTAACTAGATGGTTCCACCATCATTCGCCACACTATTTTCTTTAACACCCCATTCCATATTGTTGATAATGAACATGAGAAAATATGTGAAATGGCGCAAAATCGAAAGAAGTTTTTAAAATAATATGCGTGTTTCAAATTCAAAATAATTAAAAAGTTGAAAAAAGAAAAGTTTTAAGTAACAGTATTTATGGCCAGACTAGTTACATTTTTAAGCCCGAAACCCTTTTGGGCATCCTCAGAACACCATCAAGGTTTCATCATAATCTGAGCAATGGTTTAGGACCCCATCACAGATAATAATGATGATGATTGTTCCGACCGTTTTCGGCCAAGGCGACCACTTTGACCTCTAGTCAGACAGATAATAATAAACATAACACAACAATAAATGGAGCATGCAATGGATTATACAAAAAATAAAAACTTCGTTTAAAAAAACCGACTTCAAAAATTAAAAAACTAAAATGTATAAAATAACTTATTTCTAAAGCTATTATTATTAATATATATTATCTAAAACATCTTAAAGTCGGTGCTTAGTAATTTGCAAAATATAGTAATTTTTATTATGTTTTACTTTGCACCGACTTCAAGATGTTTTAGATAATATATATTAATAATAATAGCTTTAGAAATAAGTTATTTTATACATTTTAGTTTTTTAGTTTTAAAGTCGGTTTTTTTTAACGAAGTTTTTATTTTTTATTTGTTACTTTTTAGTGTCTAGCTATGTATGGGTGGACTTACGAATGGTGCCGCGCTTCTTAAAAAATATAGGTCCCAAGAAACGAGAACAAAAAATGTTCGTAAAATGAAAAGTACTGGGCCAAACTATGTCAAATTTTTAGGGGACTACATGGCAGCTATTGCGCGTCGAACAAAAAAAGAAACACGTAAATCGGATCATAAATGACGGAGTAATCGGCGAACATACATAAAAAAAGCAAAAAAAAAAAAAAAGATCCCGACGAATTGAGAACCTCCTCCTTTTTTCGAAGTCGGTTAAAAAAACAAGCAAAATGGTTCTAAAACGAACGGCGAAAGAGTGAGAGTAAGGCCCTCTAATCCGAACTACGTAAATTCCGCTGATGTATCATTGAGATTAATGAAATAAATAGTTTTTTTTAAAGGTTTTTAAATACAAGCTTTTGAGATCCTGGATATCATGTAGCAGCAGAGTGCTAGCTGCTACTATATATATATCATCACAATAACGTAAATTATGTTGAAATTTATGTGAATAAAATAAATAAATTCAGCAAAGATTTGACTAAAAATAATTTATATACTAAAAATACAATTATAAAAAAATAATTATATTAATACGTTTAATTTATTCAAGTTAATAAAATAAAAACTAAAATATCCTATAAATAAACCTAACTTAAAAATATATATACAATAGTAAGAGAAACTAAAATAATAACGTATATTAAAACCCGTCCAGCCCCACCAGACCACTGTCGCTGGGCATTGTGCCTAGAAGGATGGCAACATCACCTCGCTGGATACAGAGGCCAATCCTTAGAGCGAGGTAAGCTCCAGCCTTCCGGTCTCCTGTTGTATCGACCAGGCGTTTTTTAATTTTGTGAAAATAATATATATGAAAATAATAAATAATTAGTGGACACTTTGCCCCCATGGGCCCAAAGTCTCCACCCCAAACGGCAAATCAAATATGTAACCTGTTGTAAGAAAATTACATAAAATTTATAAAAGAAAGTCGTGTTAGTTACACTATTTATAACTCAAGAACGGCTATACCGATTTGGCTGAAAATTGGTGGTGGTGGAGGTAGCTTAGAACCAGGAGACGGACATAAGATACTTTTTATCTCGTTGGAACCGGTAGACGGTGGTTCTAGAATCCTCCTAATCACCTGGACCGATTTTTGTGATTTTGTTTTTGTGTGTTTGAGTGGGTCCCCGGGTGGCTTAAATCTACAATTGTAACCGGTAGGTGGTGCTGGAATAGTATCCTAAATTATTATTTTTTCAGAACAGGACAACGTCTGCCGGGGTCGCTAGTATTGAATAAAAATATCATAAAAAAAATTTGAATATGAACAATAACCAAACTTCTAATTAGATAACTCGTCGAAAGCACTTTAAACATTACTGCCTACCCTACTTTAAAATACAAACATACTCGGCAAAAGACCGTTATTAAACCCAGCGAAGTTTATCTTGCGGTTAGATCGACCGATGGGCAGATATTTAAAATTCGGCTTCCAATTCTTTTTTTAAATTAAGGGTGCGCACGCGCATCGAATCAACAGCTCCACTTAATTAATGCTGCGATAAAACTACACCGAGTCAAATTAAAAACATTACTCTTTTTGGAGTTGTTTAATTTATGGATAAATGACACGGTATCATGTGCTCTTGCAATGTTATTGGGGTTCTGTCGGCATTTTGGCAGAAACGGAACACTCGTGAACTCATATCTGTCAGTGTCATTTTCTTAATCTTTATTGTTTTAAACGGGATTTTGTCGCTTTATAATAATGTCATCCCGTTCAATAGCACTCTGGCTTCCCCCAGAAAAATGGAAAATCAAGACGATAAAATGCTATTCCAGATCTACGATGACAGCACTCAATGAACATACGCTGGATAAACCCAACCATCTCATCAGATTCGATCAGAAACCTTGCAAGAGAGGCATTTTTCATACCTAGAATAATGCGTGAGGCTGTTAAAATAAGAAAACACACTTTCAATAGAGAATATGGTTGGCAAGTTATATGTGTTTGGGATCTGATCATCAAACCTATTAAGACCCAAACCCAGCAAAAACCAACTGCCAGACCTCAAGACACCGTGAGCTCTTTCTGCGTGCACCGGAACACAAACCAACTTGATTGATTTTCTATTTTTTTATTTTATCACTTACCCATATTAATTTTATATTTTATAAAAATAAGATATTATAATTAAAAATAGCTTTATAAATAAGTTATTTTATACTTTTTAGTTTTTGAAGTCGATTTTTTTACCCGAAGTTTTTTTATTTATTACTTTTTAGTGTCTAGCTATGGGTAGACCTACGAAAGGAGCCGCACGCCTTAAAAATATAGGTCCCAAGAAACGGGAACGGATTTTTTTTTCATAAAATGAAAACTACTGGGCCAAGGTGTATTAAATTTTTAGGGGACCAAATGGCAACTATCCCGCATCAAACTAACGAAGAATCACGTAAATCGGATCATAAATCTCAAAGTAATCGGTGTACATACATAAAAAAAATACCGATCAAGTTGAGAACCTCCTCCTTTTGGAAGTCGGCTATAAATGGTTAGAGCCAGCCATGTCGCTGAAGAGCTTATTGCACCGCTTCGTTTCTTTAAGCCACCTCATGTTGCCACACCGTTTCGCAAATTAGATAAGTAAATTATAACAAGTTGTTAGTAGACTACATAAAAACTAACATTATTTATCGATACTTAACATCTTTGTCTTCCGTGATCACGGCTACTGAAAGTGGCTGAAACGTCGGAATAAAATCAAATAAAATACCACACTTAAAACCGTTAAAACGTATTTTAATTACCCAACGAAAAATGGTTTGAACAATATGTTGATGAAGCTTTTGAGATTGCTTCTATATATTTAACCTCTCGGATTCTTTAATTATGCCTGAACTGTGATATTCAATGGTCAATTTTTTGTAAAAAAATATGGAACAATAATACATTACTCCATAGCAACTGTAAACAACATTGATTTAATATGAACACAAGTTGAATAGTCACCCATCCAATTTTTTTATATTATAGTCGTGGCTGATTTTTTTTTATTAATTCTGTTTTCTCACTTTGTATACCTAAAGCCACTTAATATCGTTGTACAATGAAAGCACTCCCACTTATTGGCATTGAGTGATAATAGCATACCTACTTATTAAGGGGAAGACGTATTGTTAGGTTTCCGATACATAAAGTCTAAGAGAGACATATTTTTATATATCAAATTGTATTGATTTGTAAACTGCCCGGCCACTGATGCCGGAACACAACTCAAGGTTGTTATGGTGGCGTACTCTAGACCAGGGGCTCAATTCTGCTATTAATATCTCATCAAAATCGCCGAAATCTGTCATCTCAATCGTAAGTTTGCCCGATTTCGGTATTTTATTAATTTCAACGGCGCACACAATACGTTAGGCTATAGATGTGGCAAACATTGAGTGATTTGGCAACTGGTACCATAGATAAAACATATGTCTGATACCATGTGTATTGATTTTCAGTAACGCCACAATGACAGGAAAAGGAACAAAATCTATACAGCTTAATCACATGATTCACATGTACCAAGGTTTATTTTTTTTTTGTTTAGTTCTTTTTTAAATTATGCAATCACTGTTTTCCGTTTTTTTTCTTTGTTATTATTCCTTTCATGTATACGTTGACTATAATTTAATTTAACTTTTTATTACCGTGGGTTGCATGAATTTGTGATTAAGGAGTTGCGGATTGAAAATCAGTGCTGTGTCGGACTACGTTTCGGCATAGGACAAACAAAGTGCCAACCTAATTTCGCAAATTGCGGCACACAATTTCATTGTTATTGTTATAAATTATTGTTAAATGTCCCATTTTTAGAAATAAATATTTTCTTTCTTTTACCTGTGGCTATGTCTATCTAATATTTTCATAAAAAAATAGGTTTTTATAAACTCGAAAACTCGCGAAATGTTTAATTTTTTTTGGTAATTTTGAATATTCATTTGGGCTAACGCCATTTCTGCTAATGGTAATACCATTTTTTCTGCTATTCTGCCGCGACGGTAACGAGAGGATATTACAGGCTTAGTAAATAAAATACGACTTATGACTTTATCGCACTTGAATCGTAGTTTGCATGTATTCGCATGTTGAAATAGCAGAATTGGGCATCATGACTGGTAGTCATCCATGGGCAAATGCTCTACCACCTGGCTGTGGGTTGTTGTGTCAAACTAATTAATTAAAACTTTCGCGCGTTTATTCACATATAAAGTTTGCATAGCTTCGCCTTAAGTGAACACAAAAATGTAGCGTTTGTAAAGGGTCTGTTAGCACGACATTCGCTCGTTAATATTTGCCTTATATCATCCATAATAGCGGCTATGTCGTGGCAATACACCGCTCTCTAGTGGTTGTTATACTTATCGAGTACGCCCACTGAGCTAATTGACATATTAAGCTTTTCGTCTATATATTATAAAATTGTAAATTTGAACATTTTTGTATTTTATATGTTGTGGTGTGTTTGTTCGGGCTTTAGGTAAAAAGTACTGAGCCGATTTTTATGTTCTTTTCACTGATTGATAGCAAATTCCCAGACTTAAAATATGCAGTACCTACTCTATTTATCCCGGGAGTCTCAACCTTTGCGGGAGTCGCCTTTTTTATCAAAAGAGGTTGCAGTCTGTTAAAAAAATAAGATCTATATAACATACAAATCAAACATACATATAATATATAATAACAGCCCATAAATGTCCCACTGCTGGGCTTGAGCCTCCCGTTACAGGGGGAACGGACACTATACTCGACAAGCTTGTCCAAGGCGGCTTGGCAGGTTTGACACATCGGTTATCTCGCAGGTCTCACCACGATGTTTACCTTCACCGTTGTTAGCACGTGGTAATTGTAACAATATGCATATTAGGTCAGAAAACTGCCTAAGTGGTGCATGCGTTTCGGCCAGGATCGAAACCGCGTCCTTTCAGTTTGAGACGCGTGCACTATCCATTACGCTACCAGGACTTTCATAAATAAACTAAATATTACTTAAAATAATTTTAATCTCGTAGTGAATGGTCGCAATACTTTTTGGTTTTTTGTGGGTTGTAACATAAAATTCGTTGAGATGCAATAGAGTTTAATAGAGTATATAAACGACGGAGAACACGATGCATTTGTTTTTAGATTTCTTGTTTTATGTAATAATAATAAACAAATAAAATAAAATCAACAGACAAACACACACACATTGTATATCCCAGAGCTAAGCAAGTTACGTTTGTTATGGGTAATATACAACGGACCACTCTGGGGTCGATCCCAGACACCCAGTAGACCCAGTACTTTTCAAGAAAAATAACAGTAACACAGAACGAAGACAGACAGACAGATGGCCAAACAGACATGATAATCTAACCCTAAACAACTACGCCAAAAGATCCAGTAAAATATAATTATTACTCATAATGAAAACGAAACCTGACACTCCACACAAAAAAATAAAAAATGTTTTTTTTTTACAATGATGGCCATAGACAACACGTGAACCGCAACAAAGCAGTTAATGATCCCGTTAAATTTTAATTATTCAAAGTTACATAAAAATTAAACGAGTTAATGACACGTGAAATAGAGACAGACGGACAGGCCTAGTAACTGATATCTGGTATTTCTGTTTTATTTATCTATCTATCTATCTTCCAAGTGGCGCGAACGCATAGGCATTGATTTTGCCAATGACACATGGAGAGTAAAGTGACAGGTGAAAGAAAATTTTCAGAAAAAAGGCTTTAATCGGCATTCGATTGCAAAGTATCAACATGTAAGTACAATGTTGAGCTGTCAAATCTGTTGGCGTGCAAATTCGTTAAGTGCTTGAGCGAATTTTTGGCGGGAACTGAAAGGAGATGTTGTGCTGTGCAGTTTTTCCTAAAACTGTACAATTACTCTAAAATGAACACTAGTTGTAGGATATTGATAGTTTTTATGTGTTTTTGTGAGAAATGTGAAGTGTATAGTCAAATGTGGCCTTTTGAGTTGTCACAAAAACTCCGTTGAATGGCTTCAGTTGATAACTTAAAGTTCAGCTGAACAATACACATAGGCTTAAGATAAAATTTAAAAACTTCGTTTAAAAAAACCGACTTCAAAAACGAAAAAACTAAAATGTATAAAATAACTTATTTCTTAAGCTATTATTATTAATATATATTATCTAAAACATCTTAAAGTCGGTGCTTAGTAAAATATAGTAATTTTTATTATGTTTTACTTTGCACCGACTTCAAGATGTTTTAGATAATATATATTAATAATAATAGCTTAAGAAATAAGTGATTTTATACATTTTAGTTTTTTCGTTTTTGAAGTCGGTTTTTTTAAACGAAGTTTTTAAATTTTATTTGTTACTTTTTAGTGTCTAGCTATGTATGGGTGGATCTACGAATGGTGCCGCGCTTCTTAAAAAATATAGGTCCCAAGAACCGGGAACAAAAAAAATGATCGTAAAATGAAAACTACTAGGCCAAACTATGTCAAATTTTTAGGTGACCACATGGCAGCTATTCCGCGTCGAACAAAAAAAGAATCACGTAAATCGAATCATAAATCTCAGAGTAATCGGTGTACATATGGAACGGAGTGAAAATTATTTCCATGAAAAATGTTCATAAAATGAAAACTTCTGGACCAAACTATGTAAAATTTTTAGGGGACCAATTGGAAGCTATTCCGCGTCGAACAAAAAAAGAATCACGTAAATCGGATTATAAATGACGGAGTAATCGGCGAACATACATAAAAAAAGTAACGACAAAAAAAAAAAAAAAGATCCCGACGAATTGAGAACCTCCTCCTTTTTTCAAAGTCGGTTAAAAATGAAGGAACTATATTGTAATCTAAGATCTGGCTTAAAGGCCAATAAAAAATAATTTAAGTGATTGAATGCGTGTGTGAGTCTGTGAGTGAGTTTCAAGTGAATTTGTAAGTGGAATTCATATAACAAATAAAAACTTCGTTTAATAAAACCGACGTCAAAAACTAAAAAACTAAAATGTATAAATTAACAATTGCTTAGTAATTTGCAAAATATAGTAATTTTTATTATGTTTTACTTTGCACCGACTTCAAGATGTTTTAGATAATATATATTAATAATAATAGCTTTAGAAATAAGTTATTTTATACATTTTAGTTTTTTAGTTTTTGAAGTCAGTTTTTTTAAACGAAGTTTTTATTTTTTATTTGTTATTTTTTAGTGTCTAGCTATGTATGGGTGGACTAACGAATGGTGCCGCGCTTCTTAAAAAATATAGGTCCCAAGAAACGAGAACAAAAAAATGATCGTAAAATGAAACTACTGGGCCAAACTATGTCAAATTTTTAGGGGACCACATGGCAGCTATTGCGAGTCGAACAAAAAAGAATTGAGAACCTCCTCCTTTTTTCGAAGTCGGTTAAAAACGGGGCGGAATGTTGGCGTCAAAGTTAGTCCTTAATCTTATATGATTTGCGCTTGTGATGTTTTTTTAAGTTTCGTTTTTTATTTTTTCTTCGCTTGAATGGTACCGTCTATAAATATCTTTACCAATCTTTACATGGATCTACTTTTGTATGTATGGAGTTCAGTGAAGCTATTCTTAAATCGTTGGACATATTTTATGAAACGGTACGTGTGTATTTGAGTAGGTTAGAATGGGTCTGTATTTATAATCGGATCCGGTAGGTGGCGCTACAATCGGGTTTTAGATTTTTCTTTTTGCCGGACAGGAAAACGTCTGTAGGGCCCGCTAGTGTAATTATAAATGTGTAAGTAATTTGTTTAAATTTTTGTAATTATTTATATACTTCATGCCTAGGGAGTTAAACAAATTATAACACTTGAAAGAAGTAATAATTCACATTAGTGTGAATATTTTTATAACTAATAGATTTACGACCACGATATTTATACCATGACTATATTAATGAAATTTACTAGACGCATCGACGAACCTTTAAGCCTTTGTAATGAATAAACTTGTAATAAATTAATTATAATTGCCATATTTTGCAAATAAAATTAATGAAACATATAAATAGTTGTTTCAATACTAAATACACTACATTTATTTTTAATGGTGGCAAGCTCTCGTTGAAAAAAAAACTACATCTGCTGTTCCAAATTTAAATAATGACAAGTTCCAAAAACAAACATGGATCTCCAGTGGCCATTAGTGGACAATGTTCAACTTTAACACAATTTGACGTTTCAAGTAAATTACATTTTAACATGCAATTAATGGGATATGATAGCGTTTTTTATGTGTTTTAATTTGCCCCTAGTTGAGGGCAGTGTTAATTTCTGTTTATCATGAATAGTAAAACATGTGACTATCTATTACGCAGCAATTGGCAGTGGGCATATAAGGTAAGTAATAATCTCAGAGGAACGAAATAGGTAGACCGAACCCGGAGTTCAAGTGCAAGATTTTAGTCTTAACATAATCGAATCAGCACGGATAAAGGTGTAATAGTTTCCAGTTTCCAATTCAAAGACACGGTGTGTCTTTGAATTTGAAGCACGGTAAATAAATACATACTTACATAACTTCACGCCAGGTCCCTTGCGGGGTAGGCACGAACAACAGAGCGCCATTCAGGCTTATTCTTACACACCTCACTTGCTTCTTTGACATTCATAGCTAAATAAATAAATGCATTAATTAAATATTTTCGTATAATACACATACATACATACATACATACATATTATATACTTGCGGCGATCCTAAAAAACAACTCTCGCTTCATCTACATTCATTAACCTCTTCATACCTGCAAGTTTATTTCATATGCTTTTTACCTGACCTCGCTTTAACACTTCTGTTATTTGATCATCGTTGTGGTCTACCGTTACAAACTCTGCCATTCACAATACTGTCATACACTTGTTTTGTGATTCTATTTTACGTAACTTTAAAAAATGCTTCACTCATTTGGCGTTGACGCGAAGCGTTCACGTCATTGATGTATCAAGTTCTATCTATACTTTTTATTCGTCTGAGGTAACAATCTATAAATTCATGCTATTCATACTTGTATTCAAAATACAAAAGCAACTCTATGTATTACCTTTTTAACCGACTTCAAAAAAAGGAGGAGGTTCTCAATTCGTCGGAATTTTTTTTTTATGTATGTTTATACGATTTACGTGATTCTTCCTCGACGCGGAATAGCTTTAAGATGTTTTTTAGATAATATATATTAATAATAATAGCTTAAGAAATAAGTTATTTTATACTTTTTAGTTTTTGAAGTCGGTTTTTTTCAACGAGGTTTTTTTTATAATATTTTCTTAAGTTTTCGCGACTTGTACACATAATAAAACTACGTTTTAACGGTTTTAAGCGCGGTAATTTATTTGATTTTGGTTTATCCGACGTTTCGGCCGTTTTTCAGTGGCCGTGGTCACGGAAGACAAAGATGACATTTGTCTAACGTGTATTGTCAAAGTTTTTATTCAGCCTACCGCCAACTTGTTCATTTTAATTATTTAGTTTTAATTTTGTTTATGGATATTATTTACTCTATGGGAGCCTAATTTTTTTTTTTTTTTTGTTACAACTAAACAGTTCAACGAATTTTAATAAGATTTGGAATGTATACAGGTTTTGTTCTGAGGAAAGACATTGATTATCTTTTGTGTTTGTTTTTGTTTTTGGACCTTTTTTATTTGTTTTTTATATTTTAATAAATTTTGCTATGGTATTTTTTTTGTTATACAGGCTGTATTATTGTAGTTTTAAAGATTTTTTTTGTTCTATCTAAAATTTCGTTGACTCTTTCGGACTGATCAGACGAAAACGACCGATGAAAGACGTTTCAAAGTAGGGCCTCAGTTTTCTATTTATTTCATTTAGAATTTTCCCCGTGGCTGTGTGGCGGGTCTAACCCTAGTAAGTAGCTATGCTTTACTTTTATAAAAACTTAATTAGGTTTCATATATCGCAAGCGAAGCTTGAAACATTATCTAACTGATAGTGAGATCCGCTTATAAATCCTTTGCGTAGTTTAGGAGGAGTTAGCGGATATACAGACAGGCGTGGAAAGTGACTTTGTTTTATACTATGCAAAGAAGAGAGTGAAATACAAATGTAGACGAAGTCTAGTTACCTATAGGCATATCCGAATTATTGGCAATTACTAGCAATAATTCGGATATAATCTATAATATTAATACGTGAAGCAAAAACTTTGTAGTTACCCTTTTTTTACGAAAATTGCGCGGATGGAGGAGTATGAAATTTCGCACACTTATAGTTTATATAGAGAAGAAGCGACTAATATTTTTTTAAAATTATGCATAAAAAATACATTAAATCAATAAAACAAAACATTACACACACTACCATGTATTTGACACACACACGCATATATACTCTTTTGTTTATTGTTCAAGTCAAATTTACAGTGTAGCCTTGGCGAAATCTGTGATTGTAGAAGTAGTATATTATTGTCTTTGACATTCATTATTATGGTCGAATTTCTACCACAGGGACCACTAGTTCGGACAAATAGATAACTGACGTGACATTTTAGATATTTGTTTTATTTCTGGGGTCTGCTTTCCTATTGAGTACACTCGAATTTGCATGATCTTCAGCGTTCTCAATTTTTCTTTTCCGGCGCTCAGAAGGTACCAGAGTTGTAACAAAACATCTATCGGCTTATGCCGTGTAGAGACCCGGCATAATCTACACCAGGGATTACCAAACTATTTTGGGCGAGTGACCCGTTTTCCAAAATGAACTGAATATAAATATCTTACTGATATGATATGATAATGAACTGACCCCCATAGCTAAATTACTTTAAAAATCTTATCTGTAGTACTTTTCGTATTGATACAAAATACTTACTTACCTTTGGATTTGAACTTGATGATGATTTCGTTCGTGATGAATCGCGTATATGTGTCGAATACAGAGCAAACCCGAAGGTCCTTGAAAGACTTGACCGCTCGAACTATCTTGCACAAAGTTGTTCACCCTTATCGACTTGTTGAGTTTTTTAAAAGTACAACAATGATACTTCCTAATAAAATATTTGTCATTCTTATAACAAGTCGTATATGTAACACAAGTTATACAGTATCTTGAAAATAAGAACTTGCATTAATTAATAGGGGTCAACTTTTAGACCTCGTTGACCCTTTTAATACCAGGGGGTCAATATCGACCACTTTGAGAACCCCTGGTCTACATCTTACTAAAAATTCACGTTCCTTACTACTATTTACAATCTTACTTATTAAATACTTACTCACAAGTAATGTCAGTTATCTACCAACGTTCCGGAACTGCCATTAGTAGAAAGAAAAAGATTTATTTAGGACCACTATAAAACTCACTTAAACTATTAAAAAATAAAAACAATAGATAAATGTAGTCCTAAATAGCTAGTAGCAGTTTACACTGTTTTTTTGGTCATAGCCTGATAGTACTTGTACTACGGAAAGATCTGATTTATAGTAATTTAAAAATAGGAAACCGTGTAAAATATTTGAGTTTACTTTTGATTTTTTTATCCGCACCAAAACTACGTATCATTCAATTAAACAATTTATCAGAGACATCGACTGAATTATTATGAGCAGAAAAACACTATTACATAGCAACCCACACGTTCCAAATTCAATTTGGTTAATTAAGTGACAGTTGATCACGACGAACTGTGGAAATCCCCGAACGTGGCCGAATACAATCGGAGCGTGGCAACACTTTGGGTCACGCGCGATCGTACGATAAAAACGGACCATTTTTAAATTAAATCGAGATTCCGGAACGCACTGGCAAATGATCTAATAAAGCGATAGATGGCAACACTGTGGTCACCCTTCGCATTTTAACCGTTGTCTAAAAGCTCGATTTTGTTAAGCATTAATTTAGTGTTGGGTGAATGAAAACTTATCGATATATTGAATTTAAAAATCGATTCTTGTTGACTCTTAATGTAAGTACTCAGAATTCAGTTCCGGACGGGCATCCATGCGAGGCAGTCGCTAATGCCTGTGCTCTTCTCGAATTTTGCAGATTTTCGCGCTTTTTCTTTCCGAAAAGGCGATAAATTGCGAATATAGTTGTGTAGTGTCAGTGTACAGTGTTAGTTCGTTCGATTCCGGCGCGAATCGCAGTTTATTGGCTTGGGTGAGTCGATTTACTCTCTGCTTGCTTTTCGCGCGCTTCAGCGCATATTGCGTAATATTAACGGTTATTTCGTACACTAAGTACGCCGTCGCGTGTCACTGGTTTCGCGCAGGGAACGGGCATCCAGTAATGGATGCCCAGGATCCTAAACCACCCCCTGGGCTTTCGGGTGCGCCTTGCAAGAGAGGCCACCTGGAGGCCAAGGATGGCTGGCAAGCGGCCGAGATCGGTGAGACGCGGAGGAAGAAGGTCCCGTCTACTTCAATCGCTCGGCGCAGCAAATCTGCCGCCGGGCCACGTCCAGGCTGCCAGGCTGCTGCCGTTATCACGGCGGCACCCGAGGCACCTGTCTCGCTAGGCAGGGCGGCGTCCGTGGTGGACCTCACCGCGGATGCCCCCGACAGTAGGCATAACGTTATGGGGCCCCCGGAAGGTCCCGTGACGCGCAGGCCCCCATCCAGCCGTGCGGCACGTAACAGTGCGGCACACCTGGATATAGGTAGGAGCACGCTGCTCGGGTCACACTCGGCTGTTTGCCTGGCCGTGAGTGAAGCGAGCACCATAGATGTGAGTGCCTTCGGGACGCCGTCGACCTCTGCATGGGCATCACCTGTGCAGGGGGGCGACGGGTACGAAGATGGCTTTCGCACGCCACTGTCAGGTAGCATTCCAGAGTCTCTGGATAGTGCGCTTGACGGTGTCGTTCGCGCCTTCGACTATTCCCGCCCTGTTTCGCCTGCCTGTGGACAAATCGCCTACACGGCGGCCGGAACAGCGGCGGCGGGGGGCGGTCGCCCCACGACGACGGTGGCCTATAGCGCGCAGGCCTCACCTGCGCCAATGCCACTGGCTTGCGACCTATCGGTTCGCAACGTCGGGGACGGCCGTCCCACGACCCCGGTTGTCGCGCGAGCTTCACTCGCGCTATCGACCGAGGTCGCGAATAGGGAATTTGTAGGCGCGGCAGCGGCGACCCCTTCGTCTTCCTTCCCTACTGGGATGGGAGTCGCGACGTCGGTGCCTGCGTGTGCAACGGTTGCGGCGGTGACGGCGACGGCGGCGGCGTCCACGTCCTCGTCTTCGGCGGCTGCAACTTCGTCCGCGTTCGCGTCCACAGGTTCGTCGTCTTCGGCGGTGGGTCCAGTGATGCGAGCTTCGTCTTCGGGGACGTTTGTGCCCCCTGTTTCGTGTGCTCCGGTATTTGCGGCCGGATCGAGGTCACGGTTCTGGGACCGGTCCCAGAGCAGCGGCGCCGATTCGGCCCCTACGTCGGGTGCGTCCACCCCAGCGCGCGCGCGCTCGCCTTTGCGCCCCACGTGGGGCGCAACCGAATCGGCCGCGTCGGTCCTCGCGGGTGCGGAGGCCTTCCTCCGCACAGAGGGGGGGGAAAAGGGGCGCAAGGCGCGCAAGGCAACCAACGCCAAATTGGTCGCGGCTAGCCAGTGCGCCGCCCTCGTAGGGGACATCACTGCCCTCGGCCCCGGGGAGCTGCGCCTCGCGGCGAGCGCCCAGGTGGCCGAAATCCTCCAGATCGCCCAGACGTCGGGCAATCTGAAGGGGGGCTACGTGCGTCGGCTGAAGGATGCCGCGAACAGAGTGTCGGACATTGTCGACACTCTGGTCACGCGGGATCCGGATGCCGAGGCATGGAAGCTCGGCAACGAGAATGCGCGTCTGCGCATGGAAGTGAGCTCCTTGCGGGAGGAAAATCTCTCCTACCGTAAGGAGTTTGAAGAAATGCGCAAGGCCCTTAAGGCCTCTGCTACGGCCGTGGAGCCGGCGCCCGCCGTCGTGGCGGCGCCGCCCCCCGTGCCCATCAAGCGGAAGGCACGGGTGGTCGCGGTGGAGGTGGCGGCGATTTCGGAATCGCCCGCCGCGCCCGTCGCGACTAAAAAATCGCGTCCGACCCCCGCCGCGGTGTCGGGGTCGGAACCGGTTCCCGCCAGCGGGGCGGAGCCGGCCGCGGCGCCCGCCGAAGGCGCGGCGCCGCCGTCCGTCCCACTCGGGCGCGGCAGCGCTGAGCACGATGCGCTCGTGCGCGTCGTGCTCGATGCCGTAGCGCCACTCTTGGACGCAAGGTTCGCCGCCATAGAGGGCAGGCTGGGACCCGCGCCGATCCTCCGTCCACCGCTTGCGGCCGACCGAGGCAAGGTGCCGGCACCCAGACCGGCTCCTCGTGCGTCCTTGCCGAAGGCCACCGGGGGGCCTAAACCGGCCTCGGCTGCCGCTGCAGTCCGTCGGGGTCTGGGGGAAGCAAGTACCCCGGTCCCGATGGAAGTGGTGGCGGCCCCGGCCGCCGGGGTGGCAGACTCCCCACTGCCACCGACCCCCCCCGCGAGGAAAAAACACAGGGGGGGCGTGAAGCGGACGCTCCGAAAGCGGAGAAAGGCGGCCCGCGCCGCCGCCGCTGCCTCGGCGGCCTTCGCTTCGGCGCCCGCCCCAATAATTTCGGCCTCTGGGCGACAAATGGCCCCCGCGTCCGCGCCATCAGTGGCGCCCGTCCCGCGCGCCCGTCGTGCCACCCCGTGTGTGGCACCGTCGCCGGCGCCCGTGGCGTGCGCCCGCCGCGTCGCCCCGTACGTCGCGCCGCCGCCGGCGCCCGTGGCCCCCGCCCCCGCCCCCGTTCCCGAGGGGGGGGCGTGGTCCACGGTCGTAGGGCGGAAAAAGGGTAAGGGGGCGAGGGCAAATGAGCCCCCTCCCCCCCCCAGGCGCAAGCTGCTGCCCCACCGACGGGGTGGAGGCAGCAACCGCGGAAGCAGGCCGCGAGGCCTGCCGTCGTTCTCCGCGAGCCGAAGTCGGCCGCAGTCATTATTAGACTGCTGCCGGCAGCGGCCGCGAAGGGTGTCGGCTATCGCGAGGTCTTCGCAAAGGCCTCGACGGTGGTCGACATCACCGCCATGGGCCTCCGCGAGGGGCTGAAGGTGGTGCGGACCGCCAGGGACGCGCGTCTCCTCGAGTTCCAGCCGGGACCCGAGAGCGCGGCCAAGGCGGACCGCGTCGCCGAAGCCCTGCGCGGGGCCCTAGAAGGGATGGCTGAGGTCGTCCGCCCCGTAAAGCGTGGGGAGCTTTACGTCTCAGGGCTGGACGACTCAGTCACGGTCGATGGGCTTCGGGACGCGATCGCGCGCGCAGGCAATTGCCGGCGCGACGACGTGCTCACGAAGCACATCGGTGCAGGACCGGGCGGATTGGGCGCATCATACGTGTTGTGCCCCATCGCTGCTGCCAAAGCCATCGTCGGGCTGGGCCACCTTCTGGTTGGCTTCACCTCGGCGAAGGTCGAGGTACTGGAAGCCAGACCGATACGTTGCTACAGATGTTTCAACGTCGGTCATGGCACCCAAACCTGTCCGGACACGTGCCCGGATCGGACCAACTTGTGTCTCCGCTGCGGTAAAAGCGGACACAAGATGCCGGACTGCACGGCACGGAAACCCCACTGCGCGGCGTGCGCGGCGGGGGGGCTGAACGCGGCCCACCACACGTTGGCGAGGTTCTGCCAACCTCCCTACGTGAGGGGCCAATTCGTCCACTCGCGGGCGAGACCACGTACCGGCAAATCGGGAGTACAGACAATGGACACCTCCAATGCCTAGTACACCCGTAACGACGTTCTTTCAAGCTAACGTAAACCACTCCCCCACCGCTCAGGACTTGTGCCTGCAGGCGATGGCGGAGTGGCAAGCGAATTTAGCCGTAATAAGTGAACCTTATTACGTCCCTCCTTCAGGGAACTGGGTGGGCGATCTCGATGACATGGTAGCGGTGGTGGCCAGAGCCGGGTCCGGCACACCGCTTACATGTCTCGAAAGAGGAAAGGGCTATGCTGTGGCGGAGAGCGGGAGTAACGTCGTCATAGGCGTCTACTTTTCGCGCAACCGCCCCCTGGCGGAGTTCGAGCTTCACTTGGTCGCCGTCGGGGCTGCCGTACGCAGACTGTCGCCCAAAACGATCTTCGTGATGGGCGACTTTAATGCAAAGCACCTCTCCTGGGGAAACGTACTCACGGACGCTAGGGGTCGGGCGGTCGAGGATTGGGCTCTTCAAGCCGGCCTGACCATACTGAACCAGGGGTCGGTCCAGACCTGCGTGCGCGCGCGGGGTGGATCGATCATCGACCTGTCATTCGTCACTCATGCGGCCGCCCGCAGAGTGACCGGATGGAGGGTGCTGGAGGAGGTGGAGTCGCTCTCTGATCATCGGTACATCAGATTTGAGCTCACGACCCCCTCCTCCGGTCCGAGCCCTGTTCACCGTCGCCCCCCTCTCCTCCCGCGTTGGGCCCTTACCAAGCTCGATCCGGAGCAGGCCGAGGAGCGGGCACTCTCGGAAAGCTGGGCCTACCCAGCCGACTTCGCGAATCTGGATACGCAGGCAGAGCACATGCGCAAGACCGTGACGAGGGTTTGCGACGCTGCGATGCCACGCGTCTCCAAGCGGCAGCCTTCGTGCAAGCAATCGGTCCATTGGTGGACCGAGGAGCTGGGCGAGATGCGAAAGGCAGTTCGCATCATCAGCCATAGGCTCAAACGCTGCAGGGCGCGCCGTCCTCCGGATTTTGTCGCGGAAAATGGACTCGTGGGCGAGTTTAGAGAGGCCAGAAAGGCCCTTTCGATTGCAATATTGCGATCGAAAGCCCGGGCTCGGGCCGAGCTCCTCGAGACGCTCGATCGGGACCCTTGGGGGCGCCCGTACCGTGGGGCCCGCAACAAGTTGCGGGCCCCACTCCATCTCCCCCTCCCTCCTCCCTCACTCCATCTCCGAGGGGGAGCTAGACGTCGCCCTGGACCGGCTCCGGGGCAGGAAGACGTCACCGGGACCCGACGGGGTTCCAGGTCGACTCCTCTTCCTGGCTGCAAAACACCTACGCAGCCAGCTGCGGGACCTCTTCGAAGCCTGTATTCGCGCAGGTAGGTTCCCGTCGCAATGGAAAGAGGGGCGTTTGTGCCTAATTCCCAAGGGAGGTCGGCCTCCCAACGATCCGTCCGCCTACAGCCCCATAGTGCTGCTGAACGAGGTCGCCAAGGTCTTCGAGAAGATCTTGGCGGAGCGGCTTGTGAAGCATCTAGACACTGTGGAGCCGGGGCTATCAGATACGCAGTTCGGGTTTCGGCGGAGGCGCTCCACGATGGACGCCTTCGAGACGCTGCGAACGTTGACGGACGAAGCCGTCCAAGCGAAGGACGTCGTTCTTGCAGTGTCGCTAGACATAGCGAACGCCTTTAACAGCCTCCCTCATGAGACGATCAGGGAGGGGCTCCGCGCGCACGGAGTCCCCCCGTACCTCACGAGGCTGTTGGGCGAGTACCTGCGAGATCGGCACATCCTTTGGGAGGGCGGTGAGTCCGCCAACCACGTGTTAGGTCGGCGACGTGTCGCGTGCGGCGTTCCACAGGGATCGGTCCTCGGGCCTATCCTTTGGAACGTAGGCTATGACTGGATCCTTCGGGTGACGGTCCGGCCCGGAGTAGGGCTGATCTGCTTTGCGGACGACACCCTACTCACGGCACGCGCCGCGTCTTTTGCGGAATCCGTGGACGTTGCCAACGACGGGTTGGCGATCGTCGTAGATCGAATAGCTAGGCTGGGCTTGAGGGTCTCCCCCGCGAAAACGGAGGCCGTCATGTTCCATAGGAAATTCCGGAATCCTCCCCCGGACTTGTCCGTTACAGTTCAGGGGGTGGCGATCAGAGTAGGGCCCACGATGAAATATCTTGGGCTAGTTCTGGACGGGAAATGGCTGTTCAAAGCGCACTTTGAGCAGCTAGTTCCCAAACTTCTGAATTCCGCGGGCGCACTCTCCAGGCTTCTTCCTAACGTGGGGGGGCCGGGGGGTGCGACGCGGAAGCTTTATTCCGGCATCCTGAGGAGTATGGCACTCTACGGTGCGCCCGTCTGGTCCGATGCGCTTCACCGCCACAACCGAACCCTGCTGCACCGCGCGCAGCGGGTTCTGGCCGTGAGGACCATACGGGGGTACCGCACAGTTTCGTGGTCGGCGGCGACTCTCTTGGCAGGCGAGCTGCCCTGGCCTCTCCAGGCAGACGTCCTGTCCAGAGTTCGTCGAGCCCAGCAGGATGCCCTAGCTAGAGGACTGACCTTCTGTCAAGTCGAATTAGAGACGGTCAGGAAGCGGGAAACCGCCTCCTGCCTCGTCGCCTGGTCTCGTGACCTCGAACACCCTGTGGCCGGCGGCTATACGGTGGATGCAATCAGGCCGCAGCTGGAGAGATGGGTGACCCGCACCAGCGGAACCCTGACCTTCAGGACGACTCAGATACTGACCGGACACGGTTGTTTCGACCAGTATCTCTTTCGCATTGTGGGCTGCTTGCCCTCCCCGGACTGCCGCCAATGCGGCGCACCCGATACGGCGTTACACACGCTTGTTGAGTGCGCTGCATGGACGCCTCAGCGTTTCGAGCTCGAGACACACGTAGGAGCCGTCCGATCGCTTGGCGACTTGGTAACGGCCATGTTGCACAGCGACGACCGCTGGGAGTCTGCGGTCTCTTTCTGTGAGGCGGTTATGTCTCTAAAAGAGGCCGCAGAAAGGGATAGGGAGCGAAGTCCTGCAGCGCGTGCTAATGTCTCCACCCGAGGTCGCCGGCCTTCAGCTAGCACCCGGAGAGGCAGGTACGCGCATTACTTCCCTCCCTGAGTTAGGTTCCGGTACGAGGGGCCCCTTGCTACTAGGCAACGCAAGGCATTCAGCCCCCGTTTCGAAGTGGGGTGTGTTCTCCCAGGGCACACTCCAGGCACTTTATTGCGCTGGATCGACTGTTGCGTAACTATGTTCTATATCTCAGTCTTTCCTTCACAACAAAGCGCAGGGTCGACGGGAGGAGAGGTTTTTTAGTGGGTATTGAGGTTGGTCGCCCGTGCGGCATCGCTCGGAGTCTCCACACTCCTCAGAGTCAAGCCATCGCGGACGAAGCGCAAACAAAGCATACTATTGCTAGCGTTATCGCCCCCGATGGATGCGCGCCGTTTCCTAGTGACGGCCCTGAGAGTGCGTAAATCGGTCAGCATTTTTCCTCGCCTCAAACAAAAAAAAAAAAAAAAAGTACTCAGAATTCTATTACATTTATTTATTAACCCACTACCTTCTGACCGCGGCTTCGCTCACGTTAAAAAAGGATATGAATGTCATGAAAGGAGCATGTTATAATTTTTAGAAATGTCGAACTTAATTCTTAACTCAAAGTACGTAATGATAAATACCCGTAATGCTATCTAATGACGGTGGTACTAACGATGAGAGCAACACATTTAAGTTACATTATCGTTGCCATAAAGATATATTTGTTGGTGAATTGCAACAGAGGTAACAATAAACGCGATCTGAGCGTTGAGCCTTTTCCGCTATAAGCCCCTGATAGCATATAATGAAATTTTTTGTGACTATCTCTTTGCGTCGTCAAGCGTGCAAGCGCCATAAACAAACTCACATACGTATTCATAATATTAGTTAGGATTCCTTGCAGAAGTGGACCGTTACTAATATATATTAGTATCAGTGCGTTATATTAGTAAAATTTTAAAACGATTCCATAATGGATGTGCATGTTATGGTCCATACTGTAGATACGGCATTAATATTTTCATTAAACTATCACGCTGGTGGTGTCACCATTAATTTTTGAATTTGCTGGATATTGACTTAAGTGTCAATTTATTAACATGTCATTAGAACATTTTCACTCTTCAAAACAAAAGACAAGAGAATTTACCATATTGCCATGAACAAACGTGACCCTTATACGTGACTCATTCTAATATAATTATCATCAAAGTTAAATCCCGGTTACATTTGGAATGTCCACTTTGGGGCTCAGAGTCAGCTTTCCTAGATTTATTTAACTTTTATGTTTCTATCGGTCTGGTTCCTCTAAATTTTTAAGCCTCGAGACCAGCGTTGGAACATTTTTTGCTAATATTTCGAGAACTTATCAGTATACCGCAAAAATCTTGTAAATTAGCTCCAACACAACTTTATGCTGTGTTGTCAACTTCATTAGTTAGAAATACGGCGCACAACACTTATTAAACTATAGAAATTTGTTAATTCTTTATATGTCTGTCTATAGTCAATTTCTAATGAAATAAACTTTTTCTTCCTTTTTTTGTTTCTTTCTATATATTATACTTTCTTCTAAATACTAAATAAATTACAAGTACAAAATTATCGATAAATGTTAAACCACTAACGACAAGTAATTAATGAATCAACGTACAAAATTAAAATTCTACCTTAACTACAACTATATAAAGTTGATATTCAGTTAAAAAAGAGATCGTGTGTTCCCCATAACAACTTATTGCCAGTAATTAGAGTATTGTAGTGATAAACCAATGTAATCTCTATTACTTAGCGATAAAACCGAAATTGCTTTATTGTTACTACAGTTTCGTGATCGCGCGTCGTTCTGCGATAAAATGCTTGAACTTTTTTTACGGCAAGTCATAATCGAATTAATATCGAGAATCGCTTAATTAAATAGATAGGTTTTGGCACATCACTAATGCCTATTTGTTTTACCTTTAATTAATTCTGAAATTAAGTGCTGATGGCATAGTCAATTTAATTGGATATTGCTAGTTGTAGTGGCTCAGTGACAAAGATACCAGGGTATCAATCTAATTAGGTGGTGTCAAGCCTTGATACGCATCCGTAATAAATAGTCAAATCTGTCTGTCTATCTAATCATTTTGGTATTTTTCTGAAAAATCGCTAGGTTTGTGAATGAAATTAAATATATCATATAATATGATACCTGTACAAAATGAATTGGTCAGGGTGTTTCGAATAGAATTGAATAGAATATCATTTTATTGCATAAACTGTCACATACATATAATTTAAAGATAGAGGAGATGTTTTGTTCTTTGTAGGAACGACAGTTTGTCCTTTCGAACGTACAATACAGGCAGTTTATATATTATTTTATTTTTATTGCAGGAGTTCAGCAGACAGGCAGACAGCCCACTACGGTTACCATCGCCTATGGACATTTGCAACACCAAAAGTGCTGCAAATGCGCTGCTGCACTTTTAAGGGAGATTGGAACCTGGTTACTAATGCCGGAACACAACTCAAGGTTGTTATGGCGACATACTTTAGACCAGGGGAATCCATCCAGTCAGGCAAATGCCCTGCCCTACCACCTGGTTGTGGGTTGTTTTGTCGCCTCTTACGCAGGCCGCCCGGCCGCAGGAATTCTTTCTCCGTTCCTGCACGGATAATGTTGCCTAGTCATTATATAATATTATATTATCATGTTATTAATTTTTTCTGTTATTCACCACAAAATAATACAAAAAATATCACATTATGAAAAAGATTTACCTATATAAATGTAACATTAGTTATCCAGTCAATTTAAAAAATTACATTTAGTTAGAGTAGTTTAGATTTAGTTTTGGAAATTCCCCAATTTCATGGTTTTGTTATGCCAGAAGAACCACGGGGCGGGCGCGATGCGATGGCCGGGAGAAGGCAAAGGGACGTGGAAGAAGAAGCAAGGAAGGACTTACCTCGCCATCAGTCCGCCGCCACACTGCACTCGTCCCCCGGGGTTCACACATACACTAGTATTATGGTTATGATCATTAAATGAAATTATAACAGTCTATTTTCTTTATTGGGTTCCAATAATTTCTTGATACGTATTTTTATATATATATTGCGGTGACAGCACTGACACTGGATGTGTCTTGTTTTGCGCATTCTTGATTTAAAAGTTTCTTCTATTCTTGACGGCGAGGATGGGGAGGAAGAATTTACAAGGAGGTGTTCTTCGGCGCAACCACATGGCATCTATACGGTCTTCATTATTAGCTGCATTTTAGAGCTGCATTATTAGCTGCATTTCTGAGTCTGAACAAAATTTTAACTTTAAGTTTTACGGGCAGGTTTTCAAATTGGACAAGTACATTAACAATCTGCCCGTTAAACATGAAGTTAAAATTTTGTTGCGATTCATTTTATCACTTGTCAGTTGAAATTTTTCCATTTGTACGTTGCGATTCATTTTTCCACTTATCCGTTGCATTCGTTATTCCCCTTGTCCGTTGAAGTTTCACTTCTAGAATGTGTCCCAGCACATATTTGTTTTTTTTTATTAAAGTCAATCAGCTTGCGCCCTTTAGGGCGCTGCACCCGGATAGTAGGCGCCACTTGCACCCCGGGTAAAGACGGCCCTGTCAAACCTTACAATTTTTCTAGTCATTTCTAGAATTTTTCCATGACCGCAATCTACCCGTAATTTCCCGCTCAATCTTCTTCATTTCGTTATCATGATGGACGTTTACAAAACAATTACGTAATTACTTTCACTTTCGCGTGTTGTACAACGCTTACAAGATATAAATCAAAAATGTTATAAATGAGGGTAGCGCGAACATCGGCGCGCGACCGGCGCCGTGGCTAACCGGCCACTTCCGCCGCTTCCGGTACAGACCCACTCCGACTTCCGGTACGATGTTCCGTTTGTTTTATGTCTAGGTACTTTATTATAATAAGTATACGATATTGTTACGAGTCGCGAGACTCGAATTAAAATGCCGTTAGAATTACTATAGAGTTTATTAGAACTATACAAACACGTATAACACAGGTACAAATATAACCGAACACAACAAGTCCAAACATAATGCAGAAGGTCGTAATTCAATAAAACTCGCAAAGACCGTCACTTATTAGATTCCGTATTGTAGTACACACATCATGCTTCGCTCGTGGTTATCGCTCGACTGACTTCCCCCTCCACCAGGTCATTGCTTTATAATACGCAAATGCAGTGTCCCCCGTATCTAAGTCGACTTAATCCGACACACCTGGTTAATGACTACCAAAAAAGATTACAATACAACAATGGGCTTTCTTCTAATCACAAATTTTAAACACAAAGTGAACAAAAGAAGACGACCATAAAAGAATTTAAATGTAATTAGTTCAAATGCCGACGGGTAGTAAATGTGCTTTGTTTTAGATATGCAGGTGGATTTTGTTTTTGTCGGGACCAGAGTTGCAACAATATTTTGACATAGTATAACCATAGTAGATTGTTCAACTCTGGCATAACTATGCTGGATTTTTTGTATGTGTTCAATTGGATCCCGGGATGGTTTTGATTGGACCTGGTAGGTGGCGCCTCTGAACACCTTTAACGATGGGACCGATTTTGATGACTCTTTTTGTTTTTTAAGTATATTCGAGAATGGTTTAAATCAGTGGTTGCAGCAGCTGCAGGCCTAAGAGAGGGCGGTAAGAGACCCAGAAAAAAATGAGGGCGTTGTGTAGAGGCTTGGGGGGCGATTTATAATTTCATCTAAGTAGGAGGACTCTTAGACACCGACTGAACTATCGACTCTCGACTACAACTAGTGAACATCAACTAATATTAATTAAGACCTATTTACTATTTGTAGTTTGTATTTTTTATAAATTAAGTTGTATATATATTTTTAGAATAGGATGTATTTGTTTATTTTAATTTTAAGTTTGTCTGTATAATACTTATATTAATTAAGAGATTGCTCAAACTTGGTTCGATATTTCTCTCCGCGTATTTCATACATCTGTCCTGTTTTATTGAATAAATGAAATAAAAATGGTGGTTTTTAAGTAGGTGAAAAAATTGGGGCGCTAAAAATAATTTATTCTCTAAGTGGGCGGTATTAAAAATAAGTTTGGGAACCACTGGTTTAGATTAACAATTGATCCCGGTTGATGGTGCTGCAATCGGTTTCTAGATTTTTATTTTTTAAAGCAAGACAACATCTGCTGGGTACAGGTAGTAATATTATATAACGTGGCAGTATCATAGATTTTGTACAATCGTAATAACTCATAACCTAATAACTTTTATGTTTCTGACACATCCATCCTTCATTCTATCTATGCATGTCTATGATTTTTAGGAAACTATATTGATATGGATAAATTTAGTAGGAAAAGGTGTGTCATTTACACGCTGCTATACAGTACTGCAGTAGAATTAGGAAAAAAGTAAAAAATAGGTAGTACAGTACACATGTAACACACACGCAAAAGGTAATATAAAATAACAGACTAAATATTATTATATTATATTTTTTATTTCTTCTCATATAGAGATTTAAATATTACAATGCAATGACAGATGTCAACTACAATCAGTAATAACGATATTTAAAATTACAAGCTTTTATTTATTAGGCTAGCAACATTACAAAATTTCACTTCGGACTACTTAAATTATGGCAACACAAACGGAAATAGAATAATAAAATAACTTTTATATGCACAGACTGAAGTCGATAAAATTCTGAATGAACATGAAATTAAACTGGCCATTGCTTGCAGCTATTAGTAGATAAATCTGGGCGCACTTCGGATTTAAAATACGAATCTGAAAAAGTTAAAAAAAAATGATAGTGCTACCAACTGAACCACTTTTACACAGATCAGCAATTAAGAATATTGCTTTTGTTAAGTTCTTTCATTTTTAAGTTGTTATGCCTACCTCTGCTTGTGACTGGTTTAAATTTTAACACAGACATATGCTTATAATGTTTATATTTACTTGCAAATTCTGTAAATGTATTTAATATGATTTTTATTCCATACTAAATTAATTTTAATTATGCAGAAAAGCACCTAAAAGTAAAAAATGTATACTAAAGTTTCGCACCTGCATCCTGTCTCGTCTCACTGTATTATGTGTTAAATGTAATGAAAATGAACTCTGTTTCATAACTTCTTAAATAACAATAATAGGGTGACATGTGTAATGTTTTACACTATTGTGTGTCCACTATAACTTGTAGCGCACAGAAAAGCAGGATTATTGGCATTACGTAGGATGTTAGAAAATTATAAAAGCATAAAGCATATTACAAAATGTACATTTTTCTTCTTTAGGGTTGTTTTCAAGTAATTGGGATTTTTCACTTTTTTTCAATCTAGCTATTTGAAAAACCATTTCGAGGAATAGTGTCCCTAATCATTTCTGTCTAGTTAAAATTCCAAAAAACGTACGATCTTCTTGTATTTTATAAGAAATGCGTTTGACATTTACTTGACCTTACTAAATCCAATCAGGTGGGCCCGTCTGCCTGTTTGCCTACTTCAGGTGTAAAAAAAATTCTAGCTGTACATGATTTGATTTAAGTTCTGTAACATGGATTTTCCCTAAAGAACACTTTAAAAAATTTAACGATAACTATAGAAAATAATAATGGTTGAACACGAAAAATTATAAGCCTAGCGACAAAAAACACTAAAATGATCACGATACGAAATGAGTAATGACAGTTACATTTAAATAGTAGCACAGATTACTATGATTATATATAGATAAAACTTACTTTTATTATTTTTGTTTTCTAGGCAAAGAAATCAATGTAAACTTGTCCCTTATGACGTCATCGGAGAAATAATTTTAAAATCGAATTATAAAAAAACTATAGCTTAAAATACAAAAATATTCAAATTATTATGTTAAAATACCCTATTTTACGTAATAAAAATATAAAATCAGAAGGTAATTTTTTGTGAACAATCCCCATTGTAGCTGTAGCTTTAGGGATAATATTTTTGGGAGCTGGTAACACTACGAGTAAAATTATTGTAGACGCATAGGACTCTGTATGTCATGCAGAGCTTGGAATAGAGGGCAAGCGTGGTGCAGAACTGAAGATATAGATTCTATTGTTACCACATGCCACTGTTTTAGCAAAGGCTCGCTTTCGAGCGCATCATGTAATAACCGCATTGACCTTGTGCATAAATGTTATAGGTTAGTTTTTTGTTAAAAGCTAACGTTTGGAAGATAATTAATTTCTACAAATTTTACTAAAATAACACAAAGTTTTGTTTTAATGTAACTAAAGGGTCTAGTATCGAAGTAATAAGTTATCAACTACATATAAAAGCATAAATACTTCAGTTCTTTTGATATCTATTCACATTTTTTTATGCTGATAGTTTTACTAAAGTAGAATTGCGGTACATAAAACTCTTTGAAAAAAAAATTATAGCTTGAGTTCAGCAGACAGGCAGACGGTCTACCTGATGGAAAGCGGTTACTATCGCCTATAGAAATTTGCAACACCAAAGGTCCTACAAATGCGCTGCTACGCACTAAAGGGCGACTGGAACCTGGCCACTAATGCCGAAACACAACTCAAGGTTGTTATGGCGGCATACTCTAGACCAGGGATGGTAGCCAAGAAGTCGAAGAAGGCGCGGAAGGCCACGACATACCTTCCATGATCAAATTGATCGTGGATGCATTCTTATCATAGCACTTAAGTGAAACTATCGGCATAAAAAAAGACTTAAAACTGTTACAATAAATAAGTACAAGAGAATTAATTTAAAACATTCTTATTTACACCAATTTACATAACATGGAATGACGATGATTTTTGTACGTTACATTTTTTATATCGAATTATTTTACTCATCTGATATAAAACAACAATGATTTATAAAATGAATTAAATATACAGTCGATGTTAATATTTTTAAAGTCACCATTTCATCCAAATTGAATTATTTTAGAACTGTCAGCAGCTACTTTGCGGGGGTCAATAATTCTGGCCTCGATTAAAACATATTTTAATCTTATTTTACATAAAGTCGTGCTGGGTAAAAAAGTTTTGATGCTTCGGTGGCTTAGTCATCGAGAAGTGTTTTCATTCCAATGAGATTAATTAAAAAAATATATTTACAGACTTAGAGAGAATTTCATCTTTTTTATTGCCTAAGATAAATATAGTTAAAACAAAGACAGTAGCTTTATATCAGATGGAGCAATAAGTTTATTTACCTAATTATACAATTTTTATTATAATTAAAAATACAATATATCTGTATGTACAGTTAAATCAATGTTTTTCATTCAATTGCTTTTTCAAAATAATTTTGTTAAGATTCAAGTATCAATTATAATAATTATTGGCACCTGACCTATCGGGTCAACTGACATGATGTATGTTTTTCATGAAATTAGATACCAGCTTAACATAAATGGGTTTTGAATATTATTTACCTGTGCTTACTGCCGCTGTGTTGCCTTTCAAAATACGCAAACGCAATAAACCTGCATGCACCAACACAAATAAATATTGTATTGATGCCAGCAGTTATACCGATACAAATAAGTATTATATTGATGCACGCAGTTGTACTGGTACAAGTAAGTATTGTATTGATGCCAACGGTTGTACTGGTATAACTTATAATTAGAAAATGTGATTTTCTTTCATAAAATACTTATTTGTATTAATGTCAGCTGTTCATTCAGTCAAGATTTCTGCCTGGACTCATAAAACAAAGGACTAGATAGACGAAATTTTTCAAAAACCTTTCATACAATAATAATGACGTACCGGGTAGGTAAAGAAAATGTTTCCTTTGGTTTTTAAAATAAAATAAACACTATACAAACAGCAGGTAGCTCTTTCGATCTGACTTAGCAATAAGCGTAGATTCTATGAAAATATCTTACCACCTTATTAATTCAAGATATGGCATGATTGAAGAAGTATGTATCTTTTGAAGAGAATAACAAGAGAGAGCTTATTCCACGGCATGAAAGAGCTTGGTCGCTTATTTTGATTGACTGTCAAATGTCAAGGAAGTGTGGATTAACTCCCAGTCGCTGGCGAGTGTACAATCAACACTTACAGAAATTTGAAAATGTGTATCTCAGTAGAAAGTGTTAACATTTTTTTTCAATTAGTCATAGCTTTATATAAATAACTAGCTAGGCTAGCAATCCCGGCTAGCCCGGCAAAGCTTCAATCGATATGCCAACAGCAGCGTCACCAACCGGGTCCAATTGTGAACCAACTCAGAAACCTTCTTTGGCTCATGCACAACAACTTTGCTAAAGATCATCACATGATCAGAGGTATATATAGTTTACTATTCTATAAAGGACATACAGACAAACATTCATTTTTATATATGAAGATTATTCAGTACGTGTGTATGTCACTGAACTTCTCCTAAACGGACCGATTTTATTTTGCGTGTATAATGGTTTAGATGATCTACACCATTCTTAAATCCACATGTATATTGACCATGTAGGTGCGGTGAAATTGGGGTTTAGGATTTGGACGAAACTTTTTATGTCTATTTGAGTGGGTTGCTCGGTGGTTTATATCCACAAGTGGGCCCAGTAGGTGGCGCTGCAATCTGGACCTAGTTTGTTATTTTTCAAAGCAGGACGACGTCTGCTGTGTCCGCTAGTTTACCCATAAAACATCATTTCAATCATTCATATCTTCAATTAAAATATTTTAATCCATACATTTACACTTTGAACAATTTGGCAATTCAACACTCACTACACAATGTCCTCGAGTTTTAGATTTTCAATATTTTCCGTCACCGCTATCGGTCCTGCGGGCGGATTCTAAACACTACACTAGGCTCGAGAGAGGGGCTCGAGACGTTACTGGAGACGACGGTAGAGGCTGCAATTGTTGAGGCGCCTGGGGTTGAAAATAGACCCCGGGCTCGTTCGAGAACTGCGGATGTATCGGCAGAGGCGTGTGAGGGATCGAGGTCGGTCGGGACTCATGGTACAAGATCGGTACTCTAACGAGTCTTTGCGCAGCATGAGCCATATTTGCCGCTTCGAGTTCGGCTGCTAGCTGCCGTTTCCATTTGTTTCGCCGGTTTTGGAACCAGATTTTTACTTGAGTCTCGGTTAGGTGCAGGCTGGCAGCTAAGCCGGCACGCTCTGAACTGCTTAGATACCTGGTGAAAAATATAAATAAATTAAGACAAGTTATAATAAATAACAGTAATTTGAAAAGCCGTTGATATCTGTATAAAATTCATATTTATATATTATAGAAAGATGTTGAGAATATGGATTTTAATATAAAACGCCATTAAACCCTCTAAGCAAAGTTTGTTGTATCTCAATAATTATAAATAGAGAAATATAATAATAATATTGCTTATTACTGATGTGCTCAACTTTGTTAGCATATCCATATGATTCTTGAGTTCTAGAGCCTTACACATATAAAATAAAAAGTACTAGCATGCAACTACACATAAAATATATCTAAGTAGCTGTTCCATCTGCCTTTGTATTAATATTCATATCTTCTGTACTCTATAAGCTATTAAAAGAGAATACGTAAATTTAAGTTAAAACTTTGAGTCCCGAAGTGTAAATTGAAATCCGTCAAATATTTTCGAGACAAACTTTTTAGTCCAAGATCCCAGTCACCCCACTTACGTGATTTCAGGAAAAATGAAATTTTTAGGATCATTAGTTTAACATGTACTTAGAAAGGAATGGAAAGCGGGGCCGTTTTACAGGTAGCAGGTATCAAAGGTGGAAAAAAACCATGCTAACTTACGTCAAGTGGCAAGGCTAGTTTTTACATATGTTATATATGATATTGTTATAAACAAAGATAGACAGTTTGCAGACACGGGCCATAAGTTTTGACAGATACTTAAAAAAAAATGTAAGCTATTATGTTAAACCACCGGTCCTAAAAAAATATCGTTCCTAAAATCACGTATGTCTGGGGTGACTGGGATCTCACTCTATTTATACAGACTGGCAATGGTGACAATTATAAAAAATTAAAAACCATTATTTACAAATTTCGCATAAATTTGGATATTTATTCTGTGCTCACAGACACACACATAAATACATTGATACATTGAAAATAAATTACCTTTTCATATCAAAAGTCGACTCCAATTGAAAAACTTGAGACCGCGAGAAAACGGTTCGAGTTTTCTTCTTTCGCTTCCCTAAATTAGTGTTGGGGTCACGTTTCTCGTCCTTATCGAAATCATCACTTTCATCGACATCCGGGTCCGAGTCGACCGGCTCTTGCTGTTGGGGGTAAAGTGCGGGGTGGAGTCGCGGGGAGCGCGGCGATGATCGCGAGGGCGACGGAGGGGTCGGTGCTCTTTGGGGGCTGCGGGGGCGGGGGGAACCTCCAGCTGATCCGTCTTCATTGGTCGTCGAGTCTTCTGTAACAAGGATTATGATCTTATATAGTGAATTAGGACAAACATGCTAAATCAAAGGTAATACTACCAGTCTATTTAATGGCATCCGTGATCAAAAGGCTGGTTCATATTTTGCCCAGCGAATCAACATTGCCATACAGCGTGACCATGCAGCTTCCTGGGCACACTTTCTTCTGGCAGCTATTCGTTATATAGTTTATATTGCCTTATTTATAAGTTAATTTATACCTAGTGTTTAATTGTATTTTTAAGTTAGTTTAGTTTTTATGAATAAACAAAAAATATGGCACCAAACAAATAACTAATAATTGTATAAAACATAATTATATTTACTTTAATATAGGTGTATCGAGTAAATAGTAGTAGTAGAATTCGCCACAAAGGTAGGCAAAGGAATCCTTAGCCCATACAGCCAAGTCTTCGTATAGTAGCGCAGTTGTATTGTAGAACGCCATTCAACGGAGTTCTTGTGGAAACTCGAAAGGCCACATTTATTTTGACTATACAGTTCACATTTCTCACTTAAAAACATCATTATTATTCGAAAACTATGAATATCCTACAACTATTGTTCATTTTTCATTCCTATCAGTTCCCGCCAAAAACTCCCATGTAGGTGCATCGAGTTCTACAAGCCATAACAAATCGGAAACAAACAAGTCCAACGCTGCGTGTTGTTACGGAGAATTATCGATTACGATTCGTACAACGCGTGCATTATCGATGTTTGTAATCGGATATATCGCATCGACAATGTGTCGATTTAGCCAATGAGGAAGCCGTACGGCTGTAAGCCCGTGATTTATTTCCAGTCTATTGCATTAACATCAATCTTGGACACGAAACGCCAAGTTGGCGCGTTTTGTTAGTATGATCCTCAGTGACGTCCATTTGTATATGTCACACAAAGACGTCATGGAAAAACACGAACTTGTCACTTTATTGTTCGAAACTAATCTGTGCATTCGATATATCCGGTATAAGATAATAAACCGAATAGAGTACCTATAAAAAAACCGAGTTCAAAAACTAAAAAACTAAAATGTATAAAATAACTTATTTCTAAAGCTATTATTATTAATATATATTATCTAAAACATCTTAAAGTCGGTGCTTAGTCATTTTCAAAATATAGTAATTTTTATGTTTTGCTTTGCACCGACTTCAAGATGTTTTAGATAATATATATTAATAATAATAGCTTTAGAAATAAGTTATTTTATGCATTTTAGTTTTTTAGTTTTTGAAGTCGGTTTTTTTAAACGAAGTTTTTATTTTTTATTTGTTACTTTTTAGTGTCTAGCTATGTATGGGTGGACCTGTGGTGGAACAAAAAAATGATCGTAAAATGAAAACTACTGGGCCAAACTATGTCAAATTTTTAGGGAACCACATGGCAGCTATGCTGCGTCGAAAAAAAAAGAATCACGGAAATCGAATCATAAATCTCAGAGTAATCGGTGTACATATGGAACGGAGTGAAAATTATTTTCATGAAAAATGTTCATAAAATGAAAACTACTGGGCCAAACTATGTCAAATTTTTAAGGGACCAATTGGAAGCTATTCCGCGTCGAACAAAAAAAGAATCACGTAAATCGGATCATAAATAACGGAGTAATCGGCGAACATACATAAAAAAAAGCAAAAAAAAAAAAAAAAAAAAGATCACGACGAATTGAGAACCTCCTCCTTTTTCTCTCCATTAGGGACTCACAAGTACCATGTTCACAACCACGATTTTTCCCGTTCCACTTGCTTGCCGGCGTTACAATCGTAAACCCAAGTGGAACGGTTATTCGACCCACCTCTTGAGATGGGTCGTTGTGTGATCGAAATTGACGACGTCATTAGGGACGTTGTCGCCACGACCACAACCACCGGAGTCGCCTTGTGGAAGGGCTAACGGAGCATTTTGGGCGTTGTGAGCTACTTATGGAACACTTTCGAAAACTTGTCACTTTTTTTCGATAGTATACGATAATAAACCGAATAGAGTAAAACACGAATTATTCTTAGACTTTTGCCGTTTAAAAAATCGCAAGCAAGGATAATTAGCATAGCGCACTTAAAAAGTCCAGGGAAAAAACAGGTTTGCCAATCATATAATATGTCACTTTTCCCTGTTAAATCTGACTTAGGACAGTTTTTAACTTTTTGTAATAATAATAATCGACAGACGAATATACATATTGTATATTCCCAAATTAACCAAGTTATGCTTGTGTTATGTTATAAATCGAACGTTAACGCGTTTTACCACACCAGGAATCGAACATGGAACTTTTATTGTGAAACCTACGGGTTTCCGAAGCACAAGGTTCCGAACTTAAAAATGCGAAATCTCAAAATCCATTTTGCTTGACAAGTTCATGTTTTTCCCTGAGATCAAATGTGAGTGTCAAATGTCAATGATATGTAAATATCAGAGTGAGTTTGTTGAGATCTTTGCACCTATCTTAATAGTTCTAGACAGATGAATTCACTACTTTTCAGTGGTCGTAATCACGGAAAAACAAAAACGTAAAGTCTGATGTACTTGCGAAAACTTAAGAAAATAATATCCGTTTTTATGACGTAAAATCCAATAAAGTACGTTACGCAAATAATTCGAAGGTTCGAAATAATTTGAACAGTGGTTGACGGACTTACAGAAGCATATAATTTAAACCATACAATCACAAGTATGCATTAAAACCTCTTCAAAGTAAAAAAAGCAATCATTTACCCTCTCACCCGTCCCGCTTAACAATCATCATTTTCAACCCGCAACATCTCGGATCCCGGTTTAATTTGGCAAAATCCCGCACGAACAAAGCAACAGCCATTTCACGCGGCTAAAACCTACAGAACAATACGTCCCTCCATCCGTATACAAATTATTACGTATAGCAACACTCGGTAACGTCAAATGTTTATCTGTCTCGCTCACTCTTGCTGGGCTATATCATAAAGTTGTCTCTACACTATACGTACCCAGGTAATATTGTGGAACATCACGCAGTAATGTCACGCGTTCTATATTTGAAAATATTTTTAAAATTTGAAAAAAAATTATTAACTCATGTTTCAATCGGAGCGATATTTGTATTAACTTTATACAGATTTGTTTCGCTAAGAACTTGTTCACATATTAGGCAGAAAATAAAAATTGGTAGCAACAACTATTCATTATTAGCAGCACTAGTATTAAAGAATTTGTTGATATGATGAAGAATTTACAATTAAAAAACATTGTAATTATCTGCGTGTGACGGTCACCTAAGTTCAATGCTTTTTCCCCATAATAAAAGTGCCCAACAGGCCTAAAGAATTTTTCACTTTGAAAATTATTGCTATGTTTTGCTTATGCCTTTTTAAAATTATTTTATTGTTTAATTAATATCTTATAATATGTAAATCATACAAATGTAACTTTTTATTTGACATCTTACAATACATGACATAATGCATGATATGACCACCAATAATAGGGAGTATATAGCATTGTTTATATTTAAGACGGATGTATATGATTTCTCTTATTGATGGTCCACAATAAATGAATACATAAACAAATAAAATTGAAGTCTAAATTGTATTAATATTATAAATAAAAATTGCCATCCAACATGGTACCGCGGCCAGAGTTTTGGGAACATTCCTAGCTGACGGTGACGTAGGGCTACTTTATTATTTGTTATTTTTTAAGCTATAGGTTATATTAATTGTATATTGAAATTTTAAGTTATTTTAATCTCAAGACAATTGCCCTAAATGAATCAAATTGTATATTTACGATAAAAAATTGATACACATTTTTAAATCAAAATTCAAAGAGTTTTTTATAAAGTCCTTTTTTAATTAAACGAATTGTTTATAATGCGAGAAAATAATACAATATAATAGTTGCTTGCGAAACCATTTCATAGTGTAAAACAGGCCTAAAAGTTGTTCGCGCCATTTTAGTGTTGCCACAGCATGTTGTCGGTTCGTTTTTAATCTGTGAATGTGGTTTTCTGATTGCTTTTTTCATTTGATTTATTTAAGTGCTTGCATACTTTAAAAGCCTATAGCTTTCAATGCAGCTATATAAACTGAATCGTCTATACGTTGAGGTATTCAATAAGACTATAGCATTCCACGTGGTTTTGCTCGCGAAAACTCTGAAACCGAAGAATAATGTTAGGAATGATAATAGACCAGTAAAAACGACACTGAAAGCCAGAGATGGCGCCAAAAGTCACACTTGTCTCTTTTGATGCTTTTTAAAACATAATTTTTACACATAACTTATTTTCGGGCTTTAAATGATTTTGGTAAGAAAAGATGTATTATTATTAAAACAATCAAAAACGATAAGAATGATATATAATAAATATTCTTTCACGTTTACAACAAAAAAATGCAGCATTAAGGCTTAGCTGCCAAGCCATAAACCAAATAATATATATTAAAAATAAGATATTATAATAAAAAATAGCTTTAGAAATAAGTTATTTTACACTTTTTAGTTTTTGAAGTCGGTTTTTTTATTTCTTACTTTTTAGTGTCTAGCTACGCGTAGGCCTACGAAAGATGCCGCACACCTTAAAAAAATATAGGTCCCAAGTAACGGGAACGGAAAAAATTACATAAAAAAATGTTCATAAAATGATAACTACTGGGCCAAACTATGTTAAATTTTTAGGGGACCAAAAAGCAACTATTTCGAATCAAACTAAAGAAGAATCACGTAAATCTCAGAGTAATCGGTGTACATTCATAAAAAAATACCAATCAATTTGAGAACCTCCTCCTTTGGAAGTCGGTTAAAAAAGAAAAATATTTCGCGCACTTAGACGCTATATAGACACAATAGAATACACAATATATTATTTTAATTAAAAAGTATTACATTAATATCTAAACATATTTCTGCGTGCGTAAACAGCTTAAATGGTAAGCGTTTGTAAACAGCAATGCAGCGGTAAGGATTACGTGGCACGGCTTCTAAAATCAATTTCAATAACTGACCAATGACCAGAATTCCTGTAACCCTTCTCACGTTCATTTAATCCACAGTAGCTCAAGTTATATTTGATATTGTTTTTCATTAAAATAGTTGCCAGATATTCTTTCGAATTACCCCTTTCTTAGTAGTGATGGGTCATAATTATTGTGATGCTCGGGCTCCATCTGGGATAATGTTTTAGTAATTCGACGTCTGCTTATGCGTTATTTGTGATACGATATTGTTATTAATTTTTAATAACTTTTAACCCTACTAATATTATAAACGCGACACTTTGTATGAATGTATGGTTGTTACTCTTTCACGCAAGAACTAATGAATGGATTTTGATGAAACTTTACAATAATATAGCTTATACATCAGAATATATAACGTTTTTCCATCACCACCCGGGTGAGACCGTGGGGCGCAGCTAGTATTGACATGTAACTTATGTTTATACATTAATGTAGCAATTCGTTAAGGTGTTATTTTTAAAGCTATAAATAAGAGCATAGACAATCTATAACATTATCGCAGATGAAGTTCCAGCGTTATAGTCTTATATTATATTTTTGAAAATAGAACTGCACTGCAAAACATCACTCATCAATTTCCCGCTAAAAATCTTGGCGTACCTAATAGTGATTGGCATTGTTCGACGACATTTGATTCTGAGTCAATACGTTCTATTTTTAATATAAGATTTTTAATTGCAATAAAAGTAAACTTTTTAATTGTTAATTTGTTGTTTAATTTGTCAAGTGTGTCAATTGATGAGTACACGATAAAACCGGCTTTACATTCAAGAGCGTATAGGCTCAAGAACGGCAACGTTTAAAAACATTACTAAACATTATATAACTCAATCTGTGCTCACATGAGTTGTGCGACAGTGGATTAGCACAGTTAAGGCTTCGGTCCGCAAGTAATCGATTCCTGCGGCCGACGCCGTCGCGGTGTCGCCTTACGCACAGATTTTCGGTGGATTTTAACTGATTTGTCACACTGAGATTATAAACACTGTAGGTGACGTAAGGGTCATAGATTAATAAATTATTTTACTAGGTATCTGCCAGTAAAGCTTAGTGGCTAAGGCACTTGCGTCTCAAATAAGAGGTGGTTGTTTCTGACGTGGTAGAGCCATGCTGGAGTCATTATTTCGACTACACCTCTTAGGGCGGCCTTGATCAGAGTGATACCATGCTCTCACAGAATATCGGCGTGAAACGATTAGCCATGAGCTGATCGTATTTCGTGCATTAAGGGAGAACTCAAAAAGCCTACTTGACCCTCCCTTTAATTCATGCCATTCTTTTATATTATTGGTATAGAGAGAAATGATTTCCGCGTGAAATTTAATTTAATCAGCCTTCTGGTGCGACGACGACCGCGGCGGCGTGCACGGAAACTTTAATTTTTGTCTAAAAATAATAGCCTAAGTTACTCATAACATCAGCTGTCTGCCAGTGAAAGTCCAGTCAACATTGGTCCAACCCCTTCAAAGATTAGCCGAAAAAGACAGACAGAAAAAAACGAGTTTTGATATAAGTACCGTATATACTTTGATATGCATTTAGTAAAAGCTGTTATTTTGACATTACAAACAGACACTTCAATTTTATTTATTTGTATATATAGATTACAAACATTAAGTAATATACTGACTGACTTCAAACTGGTTATTTTAATTTTAAAGAAATACAATTTACTAGGACTGACCGACATGACATAAAATAAATAATAAATAAAAAGGGAAGAACAAAAATATAGAAAATATAAACTTATTAACCAGTTATTTGGTTACACCACAGCCCTCTATCCCAATTAAAAGCTGGTAACGCGTTGCCACCGTCCGTTGTGTTGCAAACGTGTCTATATGCGACAGTTACCACTCTCAAATAAATGGGCAGTGTGCGTATTTGCCTGCTTCGTAGTAAAAAATAGACGCAGGTCCCTATCCTGGCCAAAGCAGGGTACAGACTGACAAAATAAAGTAGAAAATAATAGGAGGGCCACTTTCGCAATTTTTTCTAAACTAGCAATTCCAATATTAGGTCAAGACTAATTTCAATACTTACTAGTGATATTTAGTACGACATTTAGTTCAACATAGCTTATGATGTTTACTTTTATTAGTGACTATAATTTTGTAAGCAAGAGTTTTAACACCTTATGATAGTTAACAGAACAATTATTTGATTAAAAGAAGCTAAATTAATCATTACAAATCTATCATATCGGATGTTTTTTAGTAAATATCGTCGAATTATAACAAAAAGATTTTTTCTTCAAATTCCACTAGACATGTTTAGTAAATTTTTAAAATCACTGCTTGTGTGAAACTTAGCATTGTTACATGTGTATTTAGTTATTTTTAGCGGATATTAGACTCAGATCAACGTTAAAATTAAAATAAAATTGATAAATTCGCTTTGTTTATGATTCACTGACCTTGACTAAAGATAAAATAGAATATTGCCATAAGCGACCTGGGCGTAACTACGTTCTAAGTCTCAGGCCTTTCGTACAATAAGCGCCGGGCACATGGGAGGAGGGTGGTTTTAGTGGGTATTAATCATTGGCCGTCCAATGATTCGAGTCTCCACACAAGCTGATCAATTATGTTTGGATTGCCTTTAATGGAATGCCTCCATATGCGATAACGGTCTAATCCCTTGCAAAGGACCCAGTATTGTGCGTAAATAGCATTTCCCCCCCTTAAAAAAAGAATATTGCCATAAGACAAAAACTTAGTTCTTATTCTAGACGTTGTGGTCAGGTTATATATACTACTTGGTAGTTTTCTGAATTCATGTGGATATTAATACAGTAACCACGTCTTAATGGTGAAGGAAAACACTGTACTGAACACTATCCTTCAAACCCGCTTTAGACAAGAATGGTGGGGAGTCCAGGCGTGGGACATTTATGGTCTATTTTTATATAACATCATAAATAGTTGCATATTATCACCATATGTTGTATATGTATATAACTTTGTGTATATTTGTATATATAGTATAGTTATACATTTATTATTAAAATGTAAGTAATCGCACAATAATTATATATATATATATACCATCATCGCCACTCCTAATCAGCAATATTCTTGCCACGGGTTGTCTGGAAGAGATCGCTTTTTAGCGATAAGACCGCCCTTTGTACACAACTAGAATAATACTAGTTCGAAAGTTTTCTGTAATGGTTTACAATATAGTGTTATCTATCTATCATTCTCGCAACTTTGGAGCCCAAGATTTTCTTTTAAACGAGTTATAGCATTTTTGTCTATCAAATTCTTCTGTTCGTGTATGTAACACTGAACTTCTAAACGGTTGGACCGATTTTGATGAATTTTTATTTGTATATGTTAGCATGGGTCCCGGGCCTTTAGATTCACAATTAGATCTGGTAGATGGCGCTGGAATAGGGTTCTAGATTTCATCTTTTTAGAGCAAATGACGCCTGTCAGGCTCAACAGTAGATTAATAAAACTTCATATAATAAACTAAACGTTAATTTGACAATGTATGACACTGACAGTGACAGCGGTATTATTCTGATTAATAACATACAGTACAAAATGAACTTCATTTCTTCCTAGCAATACTGACCTCGTGGCGGCGAGGTCCTCTCATGTGGCCTCTGCCAGTACCAAGGGGCTGGCACTAAGCCCCCATACCGGCCAGCCAACGCACTCCATTGTGATATGAGACCCAGTCTGCAAAAGAATTTACAACCCTTAACTTTCAAAGCCTTAAATTCAAGTCTAGGTCTTCTACCATCTAAGAAATTTAGTGAGCCAACATTATATTATTATGCTAGGATTTGCCCGCGTCGTTGTCCACGCATGACGGGTAACATAGGTTACAGTTATTTTGCCAGTATTTAAATTAAACGGTATTTTCAGTAGGGTAACGGATGCTTTCGTATGATAATATATGAATTCCGTAAATATTTTATACAATCTAATTTAAATTATTTATGGTCGAATTTCGACCAATCGTGACCACTAGTATAAATGAATATTCCGAAGTACCCTCGCATATACTACAGTACCTATATCGTTAAAGCTCATGACATATTTTTGTGCTGTATTGTGTAATGTCTTTGGAACCATTTGCTAAGTTTTGAAATTGCGGAGCTGAAATGTCAATACAAAACCGAGCACAAACACAGCAAAAGCAGCGCTCGCAAATCACTATAGTGCCAATATAGGAAAAGTAACATTTAGTGATAAATCACTGGTTGTGACAGAGAGAAGCGCGTTTTAGCTTTTAACGCCCCATTGTGAGACCACCTCCGATCGGCGATATCGATATCGATAGTTGTGTACAAAGAGGATTGCCACGCTCTACGGATTAGTGATGTGTTTATGTCGATATGATTAAAATTCCTTAAAATTGTTAATTTTTTTTGGTGGGATCTTAAATGGTATTGTGGCGACCGAGGGTGGAACTGCCCAGCAGCGTAAATCAGTTTTAGAACTTTTAGAAAGAACTAGAAATTTCTGGAAGGAAAAGACAAGGACGGATATATTTAGAAAGAGATAGACGATAAACGAAAGAAAGAGATAGATAGATGTTAGAAAGGGATAGACGTATAAACGAAATTCCCGAACAGAAGGTTCGGGAAAGAAAAGACAGAGATAGATAGATGGGTTCTAGAGAATTCTGCCGGGTATATAAACAGCGTAAGGCGCGCCTACCGAGCAGTTTAGAGTTGAGAATTGAGTTTAAAGTTGAGTTCAGTCCAAGACGGTGAAACGATAAGTGCGATACTAAAGAGTTATTAGAGGAGGTTAATAGAGGACAGAGACGAATTAAGTGGTGAATTTAGTGTCGAGTTTGGTGGACAGATACGTGAAGGAGGTGTGTAGCGTAGTTCGAGAGAGGAACCAGAAGCGAGCTACACGCAATAATATTGGAGGTGGTCCGCGCAATATCGGCGACGGTATTGAGGGTGTGACAACTTATCGTCGGGACTGTGCATCGTTGGTCGTGTGTTTAAGGACAGCAGCCCTACAGGGAGGTACTGCGCGCGGCTTTGTAAGTCAATAAAAGCTCTTAGTTAAAAACTGGTGTTTTCTTTCAATCCATAAGAGCGTACCCCCGCTCGTACGTAACAGTATCATGGACGCCGCTTCTATATTCTTATTATGAAGTGATGAAATTTGGACAGTAACCTAAACGCCTTTGGTTTTTATTAAAACAGTAAGTTAATAATAAAAAATATAATTTTTCTATTTATTTCCTTTCCTAAGAGAAGAATACCCATGAATGTTATTGTTTTGCGATGCAACTTTAATTTTAAAAGATTTTGTATTATTGCATGGGTTAGCAGACAGACAGACGGCCGATCTGATGGAAAACAGTTACCATCGCCTATGGACATTTGGTATTAAAGGTTATACCAATATGCTGTCGCTCTCTAAAGGGAGCTAAACTCAAGGTTGATATGACGGTGTACTCTAGACCCGGATCGGTAGCCATCTTGACGCGTAAATACCTTGCCACCTGACTGTGAGTTTTGTCGCCTTGTAGAACAGGCCGTCTGGCTACATGAAATTGTATTTTTTTCCGTTCCTACACGAATAAAATAGGTATACAATAATATAAAGTAAAAATGAAAAATAGTTGTAGAATATTGATTAGTAGTACCTATGTATACTGTATTTCTAACAAAAACTTATTTAGCATCTAGCGTCAGTTAAAGATGTTACAATTTGACTGAGACTTTTGTTTGAAGATTTTTCTAAAATAATAAATATTTATGGATATCTCATATTGGCTAAGTACACAAATCATGTAGAGACGTGATATAAAGAAGAAGTTTTGACAAACATTTGAAAGAATGATTTAATAGTAATATTGTAATATCAGATCTTAAGTCATGTGGTCGTAAAACAACAGATAAAATTTCATATACTATATAGTATAGTAGTATAAATTTAATCTTTAGTGTATATACACTAAAGATTAAATTTAAAAAATACTTAACCTATTAAATTACTAAACAATTGAAAACTAGTTTAAAAACTTCGAAATAATAGGTCGTAACACAAAACTACGGACAGCTACGCGTACTACGAAATTGCTACGAGCGTAGAACGAAAGATACATCCGTAGCGACTACTTTTTAACCCTGACCCGCTCAATATTTCTATATAAAGAATTTATCAAATGTCTCAATTAGTAAAATAAAATCAATATTTATGAGTACATGACAAAAGTTATATATAGAAAAAGACATTAAATTCATTTTCAACCTTGATTTTATATAATTTTGACTTCGCATGATATTTAGTGTGTAAATATGAGTCAAACAACAATTTTTATAGTGATTATTGTTTGTTTTGTGAATTTCTTTAATTATTTTTCTTTTGTGTTTATTAAACAGTCTTTAGTTTTGAATTTATATTAATATAAAAAATTTACATAACTCGTAAATGTTTATATTTTATAATTTTCGTTACTTTTAGCTTTTAATAGTTCTCTTCAAACGTCGATAAATTGAACACGTCCCAACACTAACGTTGCCATTTGTTCTCATTGCACACAGAGCGTTTGTTTTTCTTACCGATATTGCGGATAACAATTGTTTGCTTTTATCGATAATATTTTATTTGGCAAAGCGCCTAGTAACTTAGTCTATAGGTAGATATGCGAAATCAAAAAGTATAATTTTTAAATACTGCTAACTCAATTAAAGTTTTTAGTATTAAAAGTATTTATTTATTTAATTTGTTTGGGAAACACACAATAATTAATATTCTTAAATATAAAACACAAAATTAATACATATATCAATCAAGTTTCCACTATAAAATAATTTATATAATAAAAATAAAAATGGGCTCAAACAGTTAATCGCAATAAAGAAACAAAAAAAAGAAATACTATTATACGAAAATAATATTATAATATTATACGAAAATTACATAAAATGTCTATTTAATTTACATCGAGATTGAATAATAAAAAGAAAATGTCAATGTATATCTGGTATAATTATGAGGCAACGCATTAGTGTTGCCATACAACGTGGCAATGTGGCCAATATTTTGTTTTAGTATCGAATAATATTATATGAATTATTATCGAGTGATGGAGTGACGAATTTTTTTTATTTGTTTTATTACGATTTGTTTTAGAATTTAATTGGGTATTGGACACCAAACACAATACAATTCTGAAAATAGTATTCATATAAAAGAGCATGCGTCAAAACATTTTGTTATCGTCATACTTTCAACAGTTCATTATAGAAATAATTTTAATTATCATTTTTTTTTAATATGGCAAGTGATTTAGCTTTTCTGACATCTACGGGTAAAGAGTTCCAAAAGCAGACAGCCTGAAGAATGTGCAGGTGCCTTTAACAGGAGGTTATTAGAGGAGCGCAATTCGAAGGTGTGTGATGTATGAAGGAAGTTGAAACATACCTTAAGGTAAATACATCGTTATATCTTATACCAATATAAGCTGGACAATTTGTTTGTTTGTTTAAACGCGCTAATCACAGGAACTGCTGGTCTAATTTGAAAAATTATTTCAGTTTTGGATAGCCTATTTATCGAGGAAGGCTATAGGCTATCATCACGCTAAGACCAATAGGAGCGGAGCAGCAATGAAAAATGTTTCAAAATCGGGGGGGTCTTTGAAAACAAATTCCACGCGGACGGCGTCGCGTGCATACCTAGTAAGGCTATATAATATAATAAAATTTGCATAATACTAATCAAGAAAACTCTCCGATAAAACTTTAACAATAAATAGCTATTAAAACTGAATACACCCAAGGCAACGAAATCCGACACCCTTAGACGGTAATAAAGAAAAAAATAAAGCTAATTACCCTTTTAAAAAGCGGACCCACTTGGAAATCAATAAGAAATTTTTAAGAGGCTGCCTTCACGGCGAGTCTTGAGTGTAAAACTAATAATTGTTTTACAGTGAAGACTCGCCCGTGATGTACGATAATTTAATAGCGATACCAGCTTATTAATGTATGTCGTTACAATTGTTATAAGTGAAATATAGTACAATAGAACATTTTTGTATCCCGGCACGGTAAATTTAGTCAGTGATTTTTTCTTGTTACTTACTGCGCCAGAGTAGTACATTGTATATATACCTATTACACATCATACAAGCGTAGCCCACCTTATGTATGTACAGTGTGTATATTTTAAAATGGGTCATGTCATGTTTTATATCAGAGAGAGAAAGAGAGAGTTAACACTTTATTGCACACCAAAATATACAATTACAAAAACAGACCATATTTACAATATTTTCTAGGCAAGACAATAGGCGGCCTTAAAAGGCAATAGATACATAAATACTGAAACTAATTTAAGAAATAAATATAAAAATACATACATATATACATAGTCATATATATACAAGAATATATTTCAAAATACATTAGTTATTATATCATTACCAGTTCAGCCTTATTTTGCTGTTGACTGAAGTGAAAGATGGTAAATTAAAGCTTCTAATTAAAGATTTACTGTGCTTAGGTGTTAGTTTTTTTACTACTCGATCACATTGTTAACGCAATTTTGTACGCTATCTCGTGAGCGAGAAGGGAAACATAAATCGTACCATAAAAAAATGCGTTAATTGGTATGTGATCGTTATGTAAATAAACTCACCCTAACAGTTCAGATGACTAGTTTATTAAAAATCAAATGCAAGACTGAATCCAAAGTATCATAGCTTCAGTGTCATCTACACCGCTGTTGGAAATTTGCTGATGCCCTTCTTCACCTACGCTAGTGTTGGTGACTGTGACCAAATGCGCACTTATTGTAGTGTTAAAAAAATAACGCGTTAACGATTAGCTAGATTATAGTATACCTATATAAGATTTATCTGTCAATATTTATCGTCATTAACAATGTCGCATCTGAAATAACGCACTAAGCCCTTGGTTACATTTGCATTAATCAGTTACTAACATTATTCCAGATTTAGCAGAGGCATGATATAAACATTATGATCGTGTAAAAATTTTTAGAGAGTAGGATTTGGTAATAATAGAGAATACATACAATGGCTCGTGGAGGCATCTCCTAAGATCTAAATTACCAAACCTGCATTGGTCGGGTAATACGGCGGGAGTAAAGTACCCTCGCAAATTCCATTACACGAACTTTGAAATCGGAACGCGGCGTCGGGATGTGATTGGTCGGCTCTGCGCTCCATGATTGGCCACGCCACTAACCCCGCCTCCCTCGGGGGTATAAAAATCGATGCGCGCCGCACTTCAGGCTTTTTTTTGTCGCGACGCCGCGCCGCGTCGCCAGACACTTTTCACTTGTTACTAATAATAGCGTTTGTGCTTTCTTTCATGGTTTAAAGTGTTTAGTTGTATCCGTTGTCCGTGTATCCAACGGGTGTCTTTTGTTAGTTTAGACGGCGTTCCCGGTTGAAAGCACTGAAATGCTTCTATTTTTCTCGCAGATGCTACTACTCAGATTTTTCTTTGAACAAAGTTTTAGTTATGTTTTGATATTATAACCTTAACCATAATGTTAATGATTTTATGTTATTAGTAGATACCTATACAATAAAGCTTTCTGTAGGGTCCTGCTATGCACGGGGGTATAAGTATTTCATGTAAAATATAAACATGTATATATTTTTTACTTGATTTTACGTGACTAATTTTCAATTTATTAAAAAATATAGGATTTTTGACATGACACGAATATCAATAAAGGTGCAAGGTGGTATATGTAAATAATTCATTCGTTATTTGACTTGAAATTAAAAATCCATTGCATGGTTTTAGGAGTTAGCGGGTATTCAGACAAACAGACAGACGCGGAAAGCGACTTTTATATTTTATACGATGTCAAGATAATTTTTACATATACCTACGAATTTATTTGAAACTTAGTTTATTTTTAATAGTTAATTGTATAAACTATAATATACTTAGACATTTTTAGACTGTATCTGAACGGTGTCAAGTTCATAAAGTCAAGATAATTAAATTATTTAGTACTTCGGAGGAACTTTTACCCAGTATCCATTTATTTCATAACACGACTAATATGGAGACAGATTTGCTACTTGATCAAGCTCATAAACGGCGGTTATAAAATGGCCAAAGCATTCCGCAGGTAAGCATTACAGCAACAGCTAAACCGATAAGTGCGTACACCCCACCCTTGATGTTGGATGAAGTATACTTAAGATGAAGCCTCTAAGGCATGGGAGATTGCGATTTAAGGAAATAATTTTACCACTGATAGCAAACATCACTTATACAATTTTAAACCCAAACAACTAACCAATCAATTGACCGATCTTAGCCGAAGGCTCTTTGCGTCGTCGGCTTCGCTTAGAAGGCTTAAAAATTTCCTGCCTACTGCTACAAAAGTTATGCTTGCTCAATCTCTGTTACTACCCATACTTGATTATGCTGACGTCAGTTATGTCGACTTAACCCAAGAACAACTGAATAAGCTCGATCGACTTCAAAATGTCTGTATTCGGTTCATATTTGGGTTGCGCAAATATGACCACGTTTCCGAACATCGTAAGAAGCTTAAATGGTTACCTATTCGCCTTCGCCGGAATGTTCACTTGCTCTATCTTTTGTACAACATCCTTTTTGATCCTCGTGCTCCTCCTTATTTAAAGGAACGTTTTGACTTCCTACATCTTTCTCATTCCCGTTATTTGCGCTCTAGTAATAATCTCTTCCTAATGACACCTGTACACACTTCTTCCTTCGTTGACAACTCTTTCACGGTACAGGCTGTCCGTTTATGGAACTCGCTGCCACTCAACATCAGACAAGCTAAGTCAGTATCCTCTTTTAAAATCATGGTTTTTAATTATTTTTGGTCCTCTCAGGTATAATAGTGCTGCTTTTCTGTATGTATTATGATATTTACTGTGTTTATATAGTATATAATTAAGATTTTTATTTATTTATTTTATATATTTTGAATATTTTATATTTGTATTGTCTACACCGCCACTGTCATGTTTTAATTATTTTCCTTAGTTTAACGGGTTGCCTGGAAGAGATCGCTTTAAGCGATAAGGCCGCCCTTTGTTCAGCATTTATTGTATCTAGTTTTTAAGAACGTAGTTTTAATTTTGGTGAACAATAAAGTGTTTTCATTCATTCATTCAACTAACATTTTAATATTGTTTAAATGGTTTAAATGTAAGCTAGTAACAAATATATAGAACAAGTAAGTATGTAAGTGAAAGTAACTTATAGTAGAATACCAAGACATAGTAGATAGTGTAATAGAAACGGAACGCGCCTGTCGAAGTCATTACTTGGCGCAGTCGGTAGGATCAAAGTTACATTTAACATCTTTCTCCCTCTTTTGGTAGAGGTAGAAAAAGATGATAAATGTGAGTTTTATAGTTATAATAGCCTTTTGTTCTCATTTCCTACAACAGTCCTACACTGACCGGGGCTTGTCCTTGGGTGCATTATTATATGGTGTAGACAAGTATAATTGCCGGTAAGTGTCACGCTACATTTACATTAAATTTCCAAGGGGCCTCAACGTATTGGCCTTCCTATGGCCCCACGCAAGCCCTCCAAATAAGCTATAAAAACGGCCTATGGTCTTGAAAGACATACATAAATAATCGGCAAGCATACACATACATTGTATATCCCTAAGCTAAGCAAGTTACTCTGAGTCCGATCCCAGACACCCGGGCTATAATAAATAACAGAAAGTTCGATTTTCGACCACATAAAAATTATGATAAACAGTATTTTAACGCCTCTTCTTTTATGTGTAAACAATTTTAGAATTCACTGTGACATAATTATGTCAACTATCCAATTCAAAACAATATGCACATTAGGTTAAAAACAGCCTAGAGGTGCATGCGTTCCGATCAGGATAAAATGCTCTCCTATTGAGTCTGAGTCTAGTCGAGATAACCGATTTATCAAACCTGTCAAGCCGATTTGGACAAGCGTGTCGGGTATGGTATACTGATCGTTTCCTCTATCATTTTTATACGTGCTGAAACGGAGAAAGAATACAATTTCCTGCGGCCGGGCGGCCTGTCGTAAGAGGCGACAAAACAACCCACAACCAGGTGGTAGGGCATTTGCTCGACTGTATGACTACTTTGACTACCACCCCTGGTCTAAAGTATGTCGCCATAACAACCTTGAGTTGTGTTCTGGTATTAGTGACCAGGTTCCAGTCTCCCTTAAGAGAGCAACAGTGCATTTGTAGCACCTTGGGTGTTGCAAATGTCCATAGGCGATGGTAACCGCTTTCCATCAAGTGGGCCGTCTGTCTGCTGAACTCCCGCCTTAAAAAAAATAAAGGGGGGCCCGCGCCCAACAGCGAGACATTTATGGGCTGATATTATTATACGATATCCAGCCCGCTTCATCTCCTGACTTGGCCCAGAGAGGTAAGCCTTAAATTATTTATATTTACGAGAAGCTTTCCAAGAGGGCCTATTGACGCCCCGCGGGTCTTCGAGATTTTGGGGCGTTGCCTACCCCAAATAATATTATGGCTACGCTCCAATATGCCTCGTTTACCCACTGTTTGCTGTTATAAACTAGGCCTTGAAGTAATACATAGAGATGAAGGGATGAGTATTAAGATTTTTATGCGACTTTACTCGCACAAACTATGATATTATAGTATTTTTATGTATATATTGTAAAACCTTTGTTCTATTATAGAAATGATAATCGCTCAACAAATTACGTAGATAATTCTATATGAGTAAATTTTGGCCGTCATCTTTCGCTGTTGTTAAATTTGTCACGATGTAGGTAAAAAAATAAAACTTCAATTAAACTTTAGCAACCCTCATTGACACTTGACATTTTTGTCTTTCGTGATCACGACCACTGAATAGTGGCCGAAACATCAAACAATAATAAAACCAAAAAAATTACCGAGCTGAAAACCGTTAAAACGTAGTTTTATTACACTGTGCTATAGTGGTTTTGTTGCCCTAGATATGAAAATGATTTTGGGTCCATTTATGTACACAATTCATGAAACTATCAATGATTTTGTTAGATTTGCTCTGATTTTTTTTTAAATCTTTATTTTCATTTTACATTACAAAAATGAAAAAAACGAGAAATAAAATAACAGATATATTTATAATGTCAGTAATATTTTGAGAAATTAGGATACATCGAAGTAAATAATGAGGAAAATGTCGAAAATATATTTTATATTTCCATAAAACGCCTTTCATGAGCTTTTCTTTTATAATGTTTCAGGAGACAATCTCTTTTCAAAGACCAGCAGTAATCCGCCATCATGTGACAATCCCATCGACCCTGATATCTTGTACTTCAATATTGTCAAATAACTGAGATCTCAGCTGTCCTGTGGAGCAAGGGGTCTGAGAGTGGGGATCATATGATGTTTGTATGCGCGAAAAAGTTGCGCAGAAGCCTAATAATGGCTGGAAAATTAAATTTTATTTTTAAGAAACCGATAATTGTTCAAATAATAATATATGCAAAAATCATGAAAATACGAGCACATTGAGAACTTTCATGAATATATTCGTAATCTGGGCACTTCAAAACGTAAAAATTTGCGATGATATCCAGGCCAACAAAACAAAACTTTTTTTTGTAGAGCTGTGTTATCTATACAAGTCGCGAAAACTTAAGATAATATCTATTTATAGATGTCATTAAACTATAGTTGTAGTAATTACTCATATAATATATATCTAATATTAATATATAAAGCTGAAGAGTTTTTTGTTTGATTGAACGTGTTAATCTCAGGAAATACTGGTCTGATTTAAAAAATATTTCAATGTTAGATAGGTAGCCCATATATAGAACTGTTAGAACTACAAAGGCTGTTAATGTTGTTAAAGCCAGAATTCGTCGAAACCCCATTAGGAAGCAAAAAATCTTATCGCGAGAAATGAAGATTCCCGCTAGGACTCTATCGCGTATTATAAATCAAGACCTGAAGCTCGGTGTTTATCGTCTATATACAGGACATGCCCTAAATCAATCTTAACAATAATTAAAAAGAATGGATCGATCAAAACGCCTGTCGCGATACGCAGATGAAAGGCACAGAAATATCTTCTTTATCGATGAAAAATTTCACGATTTAAGAACACTACAAGAAGCAAAATGATAAAGTGTACGCTCATAGTTCAAAAGAAGCTGCTCAAGTGGTCGGAAAGGTACATCGTGGTCATCATCCTGCGTCAGTGGTGGTTTGGTGTGGCGTGTCTTATCAAGGAGTCACAAAACTACATTTTTGTGGAAAAAGAGTGAAAACTACAGCCAAAGTGTATCAAGATACAGTCTTGGATCAAGATGTGAAACCTCTCAGCAATACACTTTTTAAAAATATACCGTGGACTTTCCAGCAAGACTCTGCACCTGGTCACAAGGCACGAACTACCCAAACCTGGCTTGAAACCAACGTTCCGGACTTTATAAGAGCTGAAGACTGGCCCTGATCTAGCCCAGACCTCAACCCTTTAGACTTCAAATTAAGGTCAGTTTTAGAGGATATGGCCTGCTCTACACGATACGGCGACATTGAGTCTCTTAAAAAATCTTTAGATTTAGCAGTGGCAAAATTTCCCTTGGAAACAGTAAAGTAAATCCATAGATTCATGGGCAAACAGATTAAAGGCCTGTATAAAAGCCAAAGGTGGCCATTTCGAATAGAATATTTTTTTTTATTTTTTGCTGAGACTTTAATAAATATGTAGGTGTAAATTTTAATATTACATTACATCATTAAAAAAAATGTGTGCGTGTACTAGTGTAGGTACACACGAAAGAAGTCAAACTTCTTATGACCTTATTTTTTGAAAAATGATATACTATATGCAACTTTACAAAAATTGGTTAAATAAATAAAGCCCCTACGACATCAAAAATTGCATTTTCATTTGTAACAGAACTTATGGCTGGACTAAGTAATTTATACATATATATATATATATATATATAAAATAATGTATAGTAAAGGAATTAGGTATAATTATTTAAGGAAAAGTAGTGTTTTCTGAGTGGGTTCTTAAATGTAGGCTTCTTACTGTGAGAGAGGCCAAAGCCAAACACACAGTTAAACCTAATTGTAGGTCTTTGAATCACAAAACTGCGAAACAACGGAGTTATTGTAGCTAGATCGAATAGGCACAATTTACTAAATGCCTACTCGAGATTTTCGACATAAACACAGAATTCTGATTTGAATACAAAGAACATCCTCCACATATTGTAATTTTTGAAGCACGACTACATATTATTTTTTAAATAATACTGCAGCATAAAATATCGACCTTCTCGACGCCAAAAAACTCTTCTCTAGCTTTTTAATGTTTTATTACTTATATATTAAAAAAAACTGTTAACCAAATGCGTTGACCAACATAAACGCCTTCTCCTTCGTTCCGCCATAAAAGTAGCACTTCGAAAACATAAAAATAACAACACGAGGAAAATCTTGAATATTAACTTTTTAAATCTCTCAACTTAATTAAACCATGGTAACACGGATAAACAGCTTTAGCTTCCTGAGTGACAGGTAAATGAAGAAAAAAGTTAGAAAGCGCCGGCAACAATGATAGATCGTTTACAGCGTAACAAAATGTCCGCCGTCACTCCGAGCATAATTAAACAAGGGGAAGCGGTTTGGACGGATACTGTGTACAAAAATGTTTCTTATTTAAGTTTTAGGAATTAACATAGGAACTTTTGCAGCTGGAGGGTCCGAACTAACTCCGAAATAGAAGACCTCATGGCCGAGCCCAACATATTTGGGGAGTTAAAATCTCACCGGTGCCTCGGTCATGTAGAACGGATGGAGGACGATTGGGAAGTGAAGAAAGCATACTTGGGGCGACCAGTCGGTTGGCGAGCAGTTGATCGTTCCAAGTATCGCTGGAAGGACAGAGTGGGATCTGACCTGACCGCACTACAAGCCCACCACTGACAAGACACTGCACAGGACAGCGCCGTTGAGTTTAGTTAGTTTTATTCTAGTTATATTGCAAAACCCATATGTTACACAGTTTTTTCTAATCTATCCTAAGAATGTCTGAAATAAATTTCTTTAAGTAACAAGACCGCCTATTGTTTTCTGTACTCAAACTTAAATTATATCTTAACGTAATGCAATAAAATATATTCAATTCTATTTTAGTTTTAGTGGGTATCCCTAATTTTTATATAACGTATATTAATTAAGGTTAATCTAGCATTCGAATGGTAAAAGAATTTTTTTAAATCGGCCCAATAGTTTTTGAGTTTATTCATTCTTCTTCTCCGTCGTCACACTCTTGGCAGAGTGGTCGTGGTCCTCATGATAGGGGTGGTGGCAAGCTTCACAATTCGTCGCCATTCCTCTCGGACTGTAGATTGCCTCGTGCATTCGTGGAGTGGACCACTTAATGCGGTTTTGACTTGGTCGGTCCAGCGCATTGGTGACCTACCGCGCGCCGTCATGTCCTCCATTTTGCCCTGGACTACGACTCGCTCCACTGACGTGTCCTCTCGTCGTGTAATATGTCCAAAGAAAGTGAGAATACGACCTTGAACTATGGAAGAGAGACGTTGCTTTATGTCGAGTTCTTCGAGGATTGAGACGTTGGTTCGGAACTGTGTCCAGGCTATGCGAAGCATTCGTTACAAATATTTATTCATTACAAACATACAAAAATATAAATATTTCTTCTTTATAATATTAGTATAGATAGCATTAAATAAAATCCTAAAACGCACCTAAAAGAAACACCCTTGAAACAACAAGAAAGAGGCGAACACATAATACCCTTTTATACTTGAAACATCATTACCTCATCTAATCAACTGGGATATTACATGAGGTAGTTATCCCTTACAACGGGGTCCGAGACGGGCCTTTTATCTCCCTACAACGGGCATAAACCCCCGAGAAATGGGCCAAACGGGTAAACGAGGTACGTTCAACAAATTAGGGATACGACAGGACGACGGCCCGTCGTGTCTGACATGCTTTAACGTAGTTTTGTCCTATTTGAATTTGTTACATCAATCGTGATAACTGCTACGTGACTGGATTTGTATTTATTAAATGGTTTCCAATTAGCTGCGAGCCTTCGTCTGGCTCTATGTTGCGTATCACACCGCTGCCAATGTGGATCTACGTTGAATCCGCATGGACACCAAGGATTATCGTGTCTACGTAGTGTTGGCCGAAGATCTCGACATGCCAACCTCAATGACATCATCCGCCGAGCTCTTGTCAGCGTTGGCGTGCCAGCCATCCTAGAGCCTAGGCTTGGTGCCCAACGATGGCAAGAGGCCGGATGGAATGTCACTTATTCCTTGGAAGATGAGAAGTCCGCTTGCGTGGGACGCGACATGCGTTGACACTCTGACGGCATCACATCTTCCAATGACTAAGCCAGGGGCTGGCAACAGCTGAAGATCTCAAACGGCGCAAATATGGAGTCTTAGGAAGGTGTTAAATTTGGAGTTGAAAATTTAGATCCATGGGATGTATCGGCTAAGGGTTTCTTTAAAAAAATTAGGAAGAAACTCTTTGATACCACCCGTGGTCAAGAAGGCTGGTTCGTATTTCGCGCAACGAATCAGCAATGCAGCCAGTTATTCTCATATTAAATTTATTTATCAAATAAATGTACAAATACATGCATATGCATGTATATATATATATATATATATATATATACTTACATAGCAATAATAAATGGTAAAAAAATTAAATGATAGGTTTTAAGGGTCCAGGTACTTAAAGATAAACAATTTATAAAAGCTGATAATTTTGTTTTTTATTACATGAGTTCAGCAGACAGGCAGACGGCCCACTTGACGGAACGCGGTTACAATCGCCTATGGACACTTGCAACACCAAAGGTGCTACAAATGCGCTGCTGCTCGCTTAAGGCAGACTGGAACCTGGCTACTGATACAGGAACACAACTCAAGGTTCAATGGCGACATACTCTAGACCAAGGATACTATGGGATATATATTAACGGGATGAAAAAAGAGATGAATGCAAGAAACTCTATTTATCATTTTTATTTATTATAAATATTTTCAAAATAACAAGCACGAAATTTTAATTACTTCTGGTTAGATACAAAAGTACATGTACGTATTGGCGCTTTTAAAAATTCACCTCTAAGGGGGTGACAAAGTGTATAAAAGTATTTATGCATATCCGTCATTTTCAATGAAGATGCATGAAATTTTAGACATACGCTTCTGGTTTAAATGTGGGTACACACATATTGCGTTTTTGGAAATTCAACCCTTAAGGCGATTAAAAAGGCGTAGAAGGTTTGCTTAAACTAGGCTTATTTGTAATATACGCGAACAACAGCTAGGGTAAAACGCAATAGGGTAGATGACAGTCAAGTCCACTGAGCCAGAACAAAAATACAAAGACAGGCAAACTTGGCGCTCTTAAAACCCTATAAAAAATATTATTTAGTTTATCTAAGCTAATTAAAACCCTCCTATCTTTCTTAACATTAATTAAGTTAAAGTTTTGTTAAATTATCAAAATTTTAATATCAAGCCATAAATTTTAATGTTAAACTTGAGAATTTTGAGACGTTAACTTGCTATATAAAGTTGTTTTACATAGCTCGAACTAATTTCAAAGCGATCTTATCCAACTATGCTTTGTTTACATTCAACTTGCCTTATTTCCTATCTCGACTAAATAGTTGAAGTATGGAATACTTGCCGCATTTTGAGACTCTATATTCTAATACGAGATATTAATGTTCCTATAACACGTGTATTACGAATAAAGATGAGAGATAATTGCCGTGGAATTACTTCTACTTAGCGCTTCTTCTCTTTTAAACAGCAACAACACGTTGCTATACGTTGTACTATAACAATTATTTCTTCTTATTAGTCGAAAATATAATATAATAAATATAATATAGAATAATAAAATATAAATTAAATAAATATAGAAAACTAAACAATTTTCAACTTAAAATCTTACAACGCCTTTGTTTTGTTGGCCGTTACTGCTAATACATGTAAAATCATCTACGAAAAAAAGCATTTGTTCTGAACAAGTTTCTCATCAAATAGGTCAAAAACTGAGAAAAAATAAAGTATATTCTATTCTATTCCACAGCTTAAAATTTGAATAAATTCCATACAAGTAATGTCAATTGTCTGCCAGTTGTAAGGTAACTGTCCCATGTGAACGAGGCACGGCTCTGATTGTTACCATAATGATCGTGGCGGTCGGCAACTAATCGATCCAGAGTATTATGCGACCGACGAAGTAGTTTCGCCCGCAAGTGGCCAGTTGACCGCCCATTCTAGTAGTTCGTTCAAACGAAGCTTCTTTGTACTAGAGACCTTACTATTTTTTAACTAGTTTTGCGCCTGTCTTTGCTCTTTTATTCTGGACTCTCCGAAAGAAATAATTTTTAATATTTTGGAATTTTCACTTTTAATTGAAATAGAAACTGAATTTAGAGATTTAATACTACTTAAAATGGAAATGGGCAGGACATAGAAGTAGGCAGAAGACAACAGATGAACCTCTTGTAGAGAGCGGTAGCATATTGGTAGAACCTAAAAGTCCATCAGGTGCTGGTAACTGCCTTCCATCAGGTGGTCTGTCTGCGTGTCTGATGAACTTGTGGTGACACAAAATCGCTTAGTCAGCAGTTTTCGCGTTCGGGCAAATACGACTTGTTTGTCAGTCTTACCCGTGTATTGCGACAGATCGGTTTTATCTCGAGTAACACATCCGCCCATACGTGTGACTTAACGTGTGTAATATATATATGTACATTTATGTGTGGTACATTATACCGTGTAAATAGTTGAAATCTAAAACCTGGTTTAATTTTTCTCACACCTCAAGAACACCTTCTGACAAGCAACCTTCTGATTATCAATACCGCAGTGGGTAAATATATAAGGAACCACTTTCTATCCCCACAGTGGTGACATCTTAAACCGCCACAAACTAATGCAATAAAAAATAATTTATAAAATAGATGTGATAAAAATTTGAGAAGAACAGCTGGCGTCAGGGAAACTTGGAAAATCTTGGAGGAGATCTACGCCACAGAGGCGATTTCCATTTGCAAAATGTAGAATTATTTTTTTGCTTTCTAGTTACTCTTGAAGTCTGTTTCTTTTTTGGTAGATTTCATGCTTATTGCAGATATAGATTATTATTATGCAATCTTACCTTGACAGCATTGCATCATTCGCACTTCCAAAATGATTGGCAGCTAAAGCAGCTTCGAGAACATGATTATCTCTTCTAGGTTCTGTTCTATTTAATATAGAACTAATAGAGAAACTGGTATACGGCGCACTGCCAGTTGCTTTCTCTTCTTTATCCTTCTTTAAGTCATAGAAGGGACTCTTTTGGTCTTTTCTAGAAGGCGAGGAAGGTATGTCGGGGCTACTTGCTCCTGAGACCACGTTGACTTCGATGTCACGGTCGTCTTGAGATGAGACTGGGGAATCCATGGTTGGTTGTTGCTATTACGCCATGTTATGGTGATCTGGAGAAGAGAAGAATATTAAAACAACAATAATGAACTGAACGGATTAAAAAATAAATAATTACATGAGTTTAGCAGACAGGCAGACGACCTAGCTGATTGAAAGCGGTTACCATCACCTGTAGACAATTGTAAAACCAAAGGTGCTGCCAATGTATCAGCTGTCTTGAGGGAGACTGTAACCTGGCCACTAATGCCGGGAGACAACTCGAAGTTGTTATGCCGTCATAAAAACTCTAGATCGGTGGTAGCCATCTAGACAGTAAAATACGACTTGGCTGTTAGTTGTTTTGTCGCCTCTCACGACAGGCTACCCGGCTGCAGAACATTGTGTTCTCTTCCATTCCTGCCAAAGGTTTTGCTCTGCGATATGTCATGGGGTTATTTAAGAAGGTCCTCATAATATTCCATCGAGATCGGCAACGCGTTGGTGATGCCCTTGGTGTTACCAACGCATTGTATAGGCAACAGTAATCACTATCCAATATCAACAACAACAAACGAACTACGGAACCATAAAAAAACCATACCTTTTAATAGAAAGAAAACCGCCCCGCATACCTCAAAAGCTACTCAACGGATATTGTTTAAATATTTTTTATCTTCGACTTCATATTGCAAATATGCAATAATATATAATACACTTGCTAAACAGATGAGTCGGTTTTTGCTAAACAGATGAGCCAATCCTATCCTCTAAGACGTTTACGTTATTTATAATTCAAGACATTTAAGTGCGTTATTGTTCCAGGCTTTATCAGGGGAAGTCCCTCCGGCATTAAGCTAATATAGCCACCCTACATTGTCTTTGTTTTGAATAAGTAATAGCCTGTCTCGGTTTAACTTAAGATTATTTTTCTATAATCGTATTTCAGCTGCCCCTTCTTTGGGAAATATTATATTGGTGAAATGAAGGGAATTTAGAATTAAGAATATTTATTGCAGAGCTTTACTTCACTGTTTTTTCTTGAACTATGGAAACTTATATTCTGGGATTTTATCCCAGATATTTGTATTGTTACATGCCCGCAAAGGTGAAGGCACACCTGCCTGTCATAAAACGCCGTTTACTAACTTTGTCGCATCTGGAGTTCTTTTGTTTACTTTGTGTTTAAAGTTTGCAATTAGACAATAGCCTACTGTTATTGTTTTCGACTCTGTTGGCCGTTCGCAGGAATAATTAACCAAGTGTGCAGATTACGTTTTCCACGTTATACAGTTTACTATAAAACAATGCCCAAACGGAGGGGTGAGTCAAACAAGCAAGGATTACGGACGTAGATTCGATGAGCGATATAGTGACGGATTTTGCGCGTTTTATTGAATCGTGCAGTTTCTACTAGTAGTGTCTAGTTATATTTGTACCTATGTTATACGTGTTTGTGTAGTTCTAATAAATTCTATAGTAATTCCAACGGCATTTTAATTCGAGTCCTGCGTAACTCGTAACAGTATTTTAGGTATAACATGCTACATACTTATAGTCAAGGTGGCAAAGTCCGTCAGTGGGGAAACTCCATACACCTCTCATTCTTTCCGTGTTTGATTAGTTACGACGATAACAAATCAGTCAGTTTAGCTAAGATTATATTTAATTTTATGCTACAACATATCTCCATAAATATCCTACAAGCTTAGCAAGAAAATAAAAGTTATACAAAATCTTATACTAATATATAAAGCTGAGAGTTGGTTTGTTTGCTTGAACGCTCTTATCTCAGTAACTATTAATCTCTTTTGAAAAATTATTTCAGTTATAGATAGCCCATTTATCGAAGAAGGCTATAGACTATATATCATCAGGCTAAGACCAATGGGAGCGGAGCACTAATGAAGAATGTTTCAAAATCGGTTTTTTTCCTTTTAAGAGCTTCCGCTGCGTAAACGGTTAAAGTTTCGCAAAAATCATGTCTGACAGAGGTTAGCATTAGCCCAAAGTAACTATTTCACGCGGACGAAGTAGCGGGCAGAAACTAGTATAGTATAAGAGGTTGGAGCGAGCTGCTATGTAAATGAAGTTTTGTCATTTAAATATTCTTCAATAGTGTAGTATCCCGTTTTTAGCAAGATACTTTTTAATTCGGTTGTTAATTTAGTGAAAGGCAGATGATTAAAATTATTTCATTTCAATATTAATTCAATATACTTTCCAACAAATAGCACCAATCCATTAAGCAAATGACATTGATCACTGAAATTTACATAGTATTTTATGATCAACGTCCATTGGCGTTAAAACGAGCAGTTTGTGTTGAAAAACACGTTTTCAGCCGCGGAAATTTTGTGAAAAGCGATTTGTGCATTTCAGCCGCTGGGCAGTCTGCAGGCAACATTATCGAGTGAAAATTGTGTATAAAATGTGACTCTCTTTTATACTTTCGGAGCGATGTTGACATGAATCCCTTATCTAAAATATTGTTACGAGTTGCGAGACTCGAATTAAAATGCCGTTGGAATTATTATAGTGTTTATTAGAACTATACAAACACGTATAACACAGGTACAAATCTAACCGAACAAAAAAGTCCAAAAGTAATGCAGAAGGTCGTAATTCAGTAAAACGCGCAAAATCTGTCACTATTAGATTCCCGATTGTAGTTCACACGTCTGACTGTCCCTCCTTCAATCAGCTCATCGTTTTATGCTGCACAAATGCAATGTGCCCGTAACGTAGTAGACTTAATCCATCACACCTGGCCAATGATTTGGTCGCAAACGGCCATAAAAGAGTACAATAAAACAATGGGCTGTTTTCTAGAAACGTATGCCAATCAATAAGTAAACAAAAGGACACGATCTTAAAAGAATTACAATAGTTTCAATGTTATCAGTTATTAATTCAAATGCCGACGGGCAATAAATGTGCTTCTACAAATCTGTACGTGTAACCTGTCTTTGTCGGCGCCTAGTTTATAACAATATCATAAAATTGTAAAAGTGTAGTCTTTTGTTTTTTTATGTTTGTCTCTTTTTTCGGGATACACGTAAAAATTACTACGCCGATTTCCATGCGGGTTTCGCTTATCGATATCCAATTCACGGACTTAAAATCTGCGATACTTTATCCCGGTATGCGATACTTATACTCTATGTCCCGAGAACCCTACAGGAAAAAGAAAAGACGAAGGCAACATGCTGAATAGTCCCATGGAACATTGTACAAGGATCCCAAATTCGTTTTTTATTGCATGAGTTCAGCAGCCAGGAGGACGACCCACCTGATGGAAAGCGATTACCATCGCCTATGGACATTTGCAACACCAAAGATCTTACAAATGCAATGCTGCTCTCTAAGGGGAGACTGGAACCTGGCCACTAATACTGGAACACAACTCAAGGTTGTTATGGCGATATACTCTAGAGTCGTCTCGTGTAGTAAATTATATTTTTTCTCCGTTCCTGCACGGATAAGATAAATATATAACTATATGCAATATAGTATCTACATAATTACATAAAATTACATATATACAATATATTGCGGATAGTATTCTCTGACCATCTTTAATGTTAATAGAGACTTTCCTTGTCTGACAGTAGCGGGCAATGTATTCCAAAGTTGAACAAACAGCCTTAATCGTGAAAGAATTGTTGAATAAGCTTTTTTTTATAAGGTTTTTAAATACAAGCTTTTGAGATCCTAGATATCATGTAGCAGCAGAGAGCAAGACAAGTAAAACGAGCCGGAACACGACGGGTCCTTGGCCACCTTCCGAATCCATCATCAGATCAGCTCCATGGTACCTGTTATGGATTTGAATGCTATATACTGCGAAATCTAACTTAAATAATAATTCGCTTCGTGATATATTATATTGACTTGTTCTTTAGGATTTTTTTCTTACAGTACCACATTACGAGTATTGCATTGTCACGCGATACACACATGCGTGCAAAATATCAGCTCAATCGGAAACCGGTAAGTTGGTCAAATTGAACTTACAAGATTCCACCCCAACATACATACATACATAGGTACATCCATTGCAGTTTAATAAAAGCTTGTAAAAAAGAAGATACGAATATGTGACCGTATACCGTATACCACTCGAACACTGTTGTAGGAGAAGCTTGTACAATAATAGTTAAATTCACGAATTCCCTTAATAATAACGTGTGACACTGTAGTTAAACGGTTTGTCTGTCACGGCACACCCCGGTGCGGTAAAAAACAAACTTTATGCTTATTAAATGACTACTTAATAATTGCTTCGGCCACGGAATGGTGCGGTTTTAATGCTTTTTAAACTAACTGTTGCGTAATTTTTGTCGGTAATTTACGACTGCATTTTGGCAAAAGGTAATTTTATAAGTCACTTGTTGTTACCTGGGAGTTTGACATTATCTATACTATCTATAATAAAATTGTATAGGTCAATTTTCTGTAAAATGAAAAAAATGCTAAAATCCGAGTTAGGGGGATGTTAGAAGTGAAATAGAACTAATTTAGATTTTTTTCAATTTTTTTGTTTCTCTGTTTGTCTGTCTGTTTGTACCGGCTAATCTCCGAAACGACTGGACCAATTTACATGAAATTTGGTATGGTGGTAGCTTATATCCTTGGTCAACATATAGGATATGATCCCAAAAAATTAAAGAGTTCCCGTGGGATAGTTAAAAAAACCGCACCACGCGGACGAAGTCGCGGGCAGAAGCTAATTAATTTATATTTGACAATTCGTTGGCGTCACTGCAGGGTTTTTTTTGAGGTGGGAAAATGCGTTTCGGACATTACCGGGTCTTTTGCTAGGGATTAGACCACAGCGATGAGAGGTAAGCCACTGAAGATAGCGCAGCCATCAAATTCAATCGCGGGCATCTGTACTCAGTATCTCTTTCTATGTAGAGAGATCACCCATGGGCCAATACTCCACTAAAACCATCCTCCTCCCATGTACCGCGGGCTTATGGTAACAAGAGCGTGAGATTTAGAACGTAGTTACGTCCATGCTGAAGTCACTGCAAGATCATTTTTTTAAGGCGGGGGAAATACATTTCGCACACTACCGGGACCTTTACTAGGGATTAGGCCAAAGCGACGACTGGTGAGACCGCGAATGGGCAACAGAGTCAAATCGCCGGCTTGTGTGGAGACTCGAATACTCAATACTCCACTAAAACCACCCTCCTCCCATGTGCCCCGTGCTTATGGCAGCAAGAGCGTGAGACTTAGAACGTAGTTACGCCCACGCTGATCCTAGCGCATCAGTGGTTGAGAATGCCCCAGGAAGCAGTGCAAACTCACTTCGTCAACAGGGGTGAAGACTCCTCTGCTCCCTAGATGCTAGATGGCGCCTGCAGCGGTATTACGGGAGGAGATCTTGCGCATATCTGCGCCTCCGGGACCCCGAATACTCAATGCTCCACTTACACTGCAGGGCCTTGTAACAACAATCGCTAAGCAAGGCATATTACTGAAGAGTTTCTTGCGCCGCTTCTTCTCTTCAAGCCAAAGCATGTTGAGAAGCGATGGTAAATTTGATTACGCTCCCATAGACTAAATAATAACCATATACCTACAAAATAAAAACTAAATAATTAAAATAAACAATCGGCGGTAGGTTAAAGAAAACTTTAATAATACTCATCGACACTTGACATCTTTGTCTTCCGCGATCACGACTACTGAAAAGTAGCAAAACCCAAATAATTTCCGTGCTTAAAACCGTTACAACGTAGTTATATAATGTATACTGAAATGTAATAAAATATTACACATTCATATTATTTGTGTCTCTATACATACACCTCTTCAAGACATAAAATATATAAAATGCACATTTAGGCTTGGCAACACTAAAAACTAATTTTTAACATGTAACAACATTATTAATAAAAAAAATTCAACTCAAAATGGCTACTTCATTAAACGTCCCCCACATTTTTTCACTCTGTTTCATTATTTAACAATATCTACATTATTTTCATAGTATTGAAGGTACTTATAATAAAAATAAAAATATTCTTTATTAAAAAAAAAATTGCTCGTCCATAGCCACAAAATACAAGCTAATAATGAAAACGTTTGTTTTGGTAACCTTATAGGCATAGATAACATCAAATACCACCGGGTGTTTGAGAATCGATGACGCGTAATCGAATTGTAATCGATACTTTTTTAAATCGATTTCTAGTTTTTTTATCACACCCACAACTATTGTTAAGAAAAATCGTCCCTAGAGGTTTTGCTGTGAAGTTTTATCTTTAAAATATTTATAACTAGCGGCCCCGGCAGACGCTGTCCTGCTCTGAAAAAATAAAAATCTCGGACCCGATCCCAGCGCCACCTACCGGTTCCAATTGTGGATTTACACCATCCGGGGCCACTCAAACACCCAAAAACAAAATCACCAAAATCGGTCCAGGTGATTAGGAGGATTCTAGAACCCGAGCACAGCGCCACCTACCGGTTCTAGTTGCGAATCTAAACCATCCGGGAACCCACTCAAACACACAAAAACAAAATCACCAAAATCACTCCAAGTGATTAGGACGATTCTAGACCCGATCTCAGCGCCACCTACCGGTTCTAACGCGATAAAAAGTATCCTATGTCCGTCTCCTGGTTCTAAGCTACCTTCCCACCAATTTTCAACCAAATCGGTACAGCCGTTCTTGAGTTATAAATAGTGAAACTAACACGACTTTCTTTTGTATATCTAAAGATATATCTATAAATTGAAACTTAAATCTTTAGATTTTGGTTTCAATTTTTACAATACTTATTTTAATACTATAATGAAATGTAAGTTCACAATCATCTAATCTAAAGTGTTGAATAGAAAATATACTGTAGTAGGTATCTTTAAGCAATCTGGACACATTCCATCTAACAATTTTTTACACATGATGAGATTAGCACTACACCAAATTGTTCTTCATATCAGATATATAACACAGACGATGTCTTTCATGTATTAATCGAATATGAACTAACAGCCTTAGAAATGGTATAAATTTATTTGATGTAGGCCGGTGCAACAGCATTTTGGCAGAGCCCTTTGCAACTGCCAAAAAAAAATTAAATTTTTTGCACACTCCACCTGATTTACATATTAAGATAAGTAGATTGTTAATTATTACGGCGACATAGCCAAGTGGTGGATATAAGCCTTTAGGAGAATAAAAAGATAGAAATCTGGCTAAGGTTTACAATAAGTATAATTTAAAAGCTAGAAACATAGAACATAAACAAACTTATTCAAAGTAAAAAAATCGGATACACGGATATACGGGTACAAATGGATGGACGGACATGGCAAAAACTTAAGGGTTGAATATACAGTGAAACTTGGTTAAGTGGGACCTGGATAAGTGAGAAACCTCCATAACTGGAACTCATGCTGAGAACACTTTGGCACTGAATTACCCCTGTTAGTGGGACGAAGCAAACCTCTATATCTGGGATTCGTTCTTTCGATTTATCATCATAGTTACCTCTATAACTAAGACAGCGAGTGAGTTTTATCTGCATAGACCTCTGTAACTGAGATAACATCGTTTTGTTTGTTTACTTACTTATTCTTATTCTACCCGCAAATTCCGCACTTACCTACGTATTAATTTTGAGCCTCAATAACCGCCAGTTTTAGTTTCGCTTAACTATCATATGGATGTTAACTTAACCAGATTTCACTGTATGTTATGTTATGACTATAATTTTAAACCAAACATTTTCTTTTGTTTATTTTTATTGCAAATTTATTACTTTACTGCAGAGCAATCTTTACTGTGCTCAAGTAAGATCTTCCATAGAGTATTGTTCTCAGCTTTGGGACGGCTCAGCTAAATACCAGCTTGAAGCGCTATAGTCAATTGAGAGAAAAGCCAACAGGTTGATTGGCAGTAACCAGCTTGTCAATACAAAGCTTCAAAGCGTAGAACATTCACGCCAGGTTGCTACTTTATCGGTTTTATGCAGGATTCATTTTGGAGAGTGTGCGGTTGAACTGTTCAACCTGATCCCCCTACACCATTCTATCTTCGGAACACAAGGTGCTCTTGTCTACGCTATCGTTTCACAATGGAAACGCTACCAATGCGAACTAAACGTTTTGCCTCCACGTTCCTTCTACGTCCGGTAGAGTTGTGGAATGCACTACCTGTGTCCGTGTTTCCCGAAAAGTACAATCAAGGTATCTTTATTTATTTAGGTTTATGGCTTGGCAACTAGACCTTTAAGCCAGATCTTAGTTTACAATATAGCTTCTTCATTTTCTTAAGCCTATGTGTAGCACAGCTGAACTGTAGGTAATCAGCTAGTGCCATTCAGCGGAGTTCTTGTGACAACTCAAAAGGCCACATTTGACTATAAAGTCCACATTTCTCACAAAACACATAATTACTACTCAAAAACTATCAATATCCTACAACTATTGTTCACTTTAGAGTAATTTTACACATTTTTAGAAAATAAAACTGCACAGCACAACGTCTCCTTTCAGTTCCCGCCAAAAACTCTCCAGGTGTCTTCAAGTCTCGTGTGAATAGGTACTATCTAGGTAAGCGTGCTCCATCTTCGACCGCATCATCGTCCGCCATTGGACGTGATCGTGGTCAAACGCAAACCTTTTTAATATCTAAAAAAACACTACAGAAATAAATTTGAAATACACCGATAATTTAATCCATTACAAATCGTCAAAATAGTTGGCAAACTGTAAGTTTATTGTGAATTAACAAGAAAAGCAGATGGCCAGTTGCCGATAAGATCTCGGTCGGCGAGTACAAAGTGTAGTGGGCACAGTAAAACCAAGTCAACCCTTTACGTGTAAATGGAAACCGAGAATTGTTTTAACAACGTATTGCAACAGTGTGATGCTCAATTACTAATGCCATTGTTTTCAACTGACATCCAAAAATGAGGAGGTACTCAATCCATAATGTAAGTAACTGCATATCCTATGATATTTATGTATACCACCTTTGACAAATATAATCTGTTTTATTCCTGCCACGGGTTGTCTGGAAGAGATTGTTCCTTAGCGATAAGACCGCCCAGTGTGCAGTTAGAATATTTTTAAGCTATAAGTTTTTCCGTGTTTTCCATAATGGTGTACAATAAAGTGTTATCTATCTCTCTCTCTCTCTATCTATGTATGTTTGTATTGTATGAACCTAATTTAATTATTGTTTTTGCTCTGGATCTAATACAGCTTAAGGATAATCTTTATATATATAATTCTTCTGTACGTGTGTTGACAGTGAACTCCTCCCAAACGGCTGGACCGATTTGAATTAATTTTTTGTGTGTGTTCAAGTGGATTCGAGGATGGTCTAGATTCACAAATAAGCCCGGCAGATGGCGCTGCAGTCGGGTTCTAAATTTTATTTCTTCACGGTAGGACAACGTCTGCCGGGACAACTAGCTTTATATAAATTTAATTGTTATGGGATACCTTATACGTAACTAAAGATTGATTTATCATTATAGCTCACTACAAGCTGAATGGGTACAGATGCAAAAGTAGACCAAAAAATAGATGGATGGTTTGTGTGAAGGATGTACGATAAATTGTGATGTGACAGAAGATGTATGTCAGAATAGAGGAGTGTGGAAGGAAAAGACATATTGTGCCGACCTCAATTAATTGGGATATATGGCGAAAGAAAAGTAAATTAAACTAGTGCATCAACGAAATAAATTGTATCCTAGAGAAGGTCGTAGGCTTTTTTTGTTGAATATGGAGAACAATTTGGTGAATTGAACTAGTGCGACAAATGTGTATTTGTTGTATCAGGGACAGTACAGCATTCTTTTTGTCTCGAAAAATGGTATAGATATAATATAATCTATTTCGCGGATATAGATTATATCTTTAGTTTAGATGAGTTAAACTCCGTGCATAGCTCTTGATTCCTTATACAAATAATATTTAGACAAAACATTAGCCTTATTTGTTATTAGTCATTTTATATATTGGAATAGGAGATAACCACCAAAGAATACTAATTCCTGCAGCCGGGCGGCCTTCCGTAAGAGGCGACAAAACAACCCACAGCCAGGTGGTAGGGCATTTGCCCGACTGGATGGCTACTACCCCTAGTCTAAAGTATATTGCCATAGCAACCTTGAGTTGTGATCCGGTATTAGTGACTAGGTTCTAGTCTCCCTTAAGAGAGCAGCGAATTTGTAGCACCATTGGTGTTGCAAATGCCCATAAACGACGGTAACTAGTCTGCCTGTCTGCTGAACTTCTGCAATATAAAATATATAAAAAATACTAGTTGGATAAATTGCCTTTATGCCAGGACCACAGGGATATGGCCTTGCCATTTCACAGGCCCTTTCGTGGGGCGGTGTATAAATCGCCCCACGGAAGGAAATGTTGTCGACCGCGGAATACCAGCTCGAACCCATGTCAACGGCGTGGCGTCATTAACAGCGTGTGAGAGCCCTTCCCCAGGAACCCACCTAGGATTTGGACCTGGGGCAATTGAACGAGATGCCAGTGCTGCCTCTATCACGACGTCTCTGGGATACTAACACTAAAATAAATTTACATGACACTCCGAAACGGTGGCTTCTCTAATAAAAAACGTAATATCAATTTAGATAACATTTCATGTCGAATGCATTAAGTTTTCACCTTAAATGCTTACCGACGTTTTTCTTGTGATTTAATACGACAAAAAATGATTTTATGAGGGTGAAATCAATTACTCCAGTTAAATAGTGCCGGTGAAAGGTTAATGTATCTGATTTAAACTCTTATTTAATAGCCCACGTTTTATAGGCCATCGTCAAAAAAGTAACACTGGTCCAAATTAAACGGAATGAAGTAAATCGGTTTGGTATCCTCTACCAAATTTTTAATTGTTTTGAAGGAATTGCAAAAAAGGTTTCAGTCGTCTTTTATGCTTATGATTGCGAACATACCTAGTGATATATTGTATGTACAAATTTATGTATACGCATATGTAATATTAGACGTGTCCGCTACTTATGGTATTTGTCCTGTGCGAGAACTTCTGACTTGTGCCAGATATCGAAATAAAAATTACACGAAGTTTGGATAAAATTGCAGTTACACACACAAATTGTGCTAGTTAAAAATTTAATAGAATACTCAAACATTACATTGTAAAGTAACGGTATAAGGGCCCTCCCTTACTTAAAAACTTACCTCAGATATTGAAGGGTTAACAATTTGACTTTATAATTCTTTATATGACTCGATCCAGTTCGTTAATTTCATTCTTTTATTAACGCATCCAACTGACAGATATTCCAAAGCAGTAATTAATTATTATTGCAGAAAAAAACAACGATTAAAAATTCAAGGAACATATGTTCAAAATGGTAATTACTTTCCATCAAGTGAACCTGTCTGCTGATTTTGACAGGCTGACGGCCGAACTGTGATAGAAAATGATTACCGTCGCCTATGGACATTAGCAATATCAGAGGTGCTGTCAATGTGCTGCCGGCCTTGAAGGAAGAACTAGAACCTGACCTCTGATGCTGGAACACAACTGAAATTGTAGTGGCGGCGTACTCTAGACCAGGGGTGGTAAGCATCCAGTCGGGCAAATGCCTTACCACCTGGCTGTGGGTTGTTTTGTCGCTTTTTACGATAGGCCGCCGGCTGCAAGACTTAGTATTCTTTCTCCGTTCCTGCACGGATGGTTTTTTTTCTATTGTGAAAATTGATCCAAAATGAATCACAGCTAAGGCGTTGTCCTCAGTGAGTGCGCGGATCCGAAGTTTAAAAAAACCCGGGAGCTTTTTGTGTCTCTTTATTTAGGCGTAGCTTGCCCTACATCAAATGCGTTGGGGGGCCCAAAGGTAAGGTGGTTTTTTATAAAATTATCAAAAAATGCTCGAACTGAATTAAAACAATTTTATATTGATTATAAGTTATTATTTATAATTAATGCTCCTGGGAGCTACCTTAGACTAACAATTCAAATTAAAGATGCACTTTCTCGCCTCTTATTCGGCAAACTTTTTATCAAATAATCCATAGCTAAAGACAATTTCAGTTTTTCTAGATTTTATGCTTCTATAGACAATAATTACTAGTCTGATAGCCCTTCCTGTTGGCCCAGCAGTTACTCTCAAAAATATTATTAATATATAAAATATCACTGACGGTGATTTGAGACCTGTTTACTATTTGTAGTTTTTATTTTTTATAAATTAAGTTGTGTATATATATTATTAGAATAGGTAAATTATGTAAAATAAATTCATGTACAATTAAAAAGAAATAAATAGAACGCCGATATGTAAACTATTGTGTATTGTGTGTAACTTCATTTACATAGCAGCTCGCTCCAACCTCTTATACTATGTTTTGTACGAGTATAACGTATCTTGCCGTACTTGTAAGGAATATATGGAGCTATGTTGCAAAAAAATAAATTAATACGTTATGTCTTTATATTTATAACTATAATAATATTTTCTATCCTTTTATTGCGCTCTGTCTTATTGAATATGCACAGTTTGCTACAACTCCTTTAATTCTTCAAAAGTCATTCTGTAACATAATTCTGTATAAAACTTTAAAAAAAAAAATACAAATAGAACAACAAATATAAAGAAAAACAATTTTTTGCTAGACGTATTGCTTGGGAGTTTCTTGCCGCTTCTTCTCCTTAACAGCAATAACACGTTACGAAGCGGTGTACATAGACAAGAAGTATAATTAAATTTTAACCTATATGTATGACCTTTAAAAAGTGTTCTCCAGTGGAATTTATTTTAAATAAAAACATTTGAATTTGAATTTGTGGATTTTTAGATTTTCTATTTCACTTTTTCGGGACCCTGTGGCTTGGGGGCCCCGTAACATGGATACGGCGGTAGCTGCGTCCCTGCTTTATACACAATTAGAGTAGTACTAGGTTGAAGTTTTCTTTTATATTGTACAATAAAGAGTTATCTATCTATCTACACATATGAATATGAAATTAATTAATATAAAAGTGAAACGTTCACATCGATTAATCACAACAAGTTGTCATAAAAGACATTTGTACAGTCGTAATGGCCGCCGCGGCCCGCTTATTAATTAACTTAATTGGTATTAAGGGTATTTAATTCACTAATAACATAAACTTTTGTAGGTGGCCCATTATTTGGCCAATGTCGAAAAATACGTAGCCTGTTACATGTTCCTAAGTTGAAAATAGTTCACGACTAGTACACGTAATAAAACTACGTCTTAACGGTTTTGAGCGCGGTATTTTAGTTTTCGTCTTCCGTGATCACGGCTACTGAAAAGTGGCCGAAACGTCGAAATAAAAATCAAATAAAATACCGCGCTAGGATGACTATTTTTTTTTCAAAATAAAACCGTTAGCTGTTGTTAGACGGTTTATTTCTGTCTTTCAAATATTTTTATATAGCAGGAGTTCAGCAGACAGGCAGACGGCCCACTTAATGGAAAGCGGTTACCATCGCCTATGGACATTTGCAACACCAAAGGTGCTATAAATGCGCTACTGCACTCTTAAGGGAGAGTGGAACCAGGTCCCTAATGCCGGAACACTACCTAAAGGTTGTTATGGCGACATACTCTAGACCAGGGGTGGTAGCCATCCAGTCGGGCAAATGCCCACCACCTGGCTGTGGGTTGCTCTGTCGCCTCATACGACAGGCCGCCCCAACGCAGGAAATTGTATTCTTTCTCCGCTCCTACACGGATAATAATTTAAATTATTATGCTCTTATTATTACCGTTCTTAAAGATACCTACAAACTTACTCTAACTGGATATGAATAAGACGAAGTAAGTAGGTAGTTAGTTATGTCTATAAGTTGATAAGCGTCAAAAGGAAGCTAGTTTATAATTAGGTTTAATTATTTATTTGTAAATTTCCCAACAGAAGTGTCACAGTGTTATGACAGATTGGACAATAATTTTGATGTATTTAACTTACAGTTATTTCTGTTCTTTGTCATTTTCTAGATGAGCAGATATTCGTTTTTGGTTTGGATTTATTACCAACTCCGTATTATTTTGATCTTTAATGGCCGCTTGCATGACAATCGCCTTTAAATAAAATTTGTTAATCATTTTAAACTGCCAAAATACGTTTTACACAAAATGTATTGACAGTTCCTTAAACATATTTACCGACAAATTTTGCGTTGTGCAAGACGATAATCGTATTTAAAGGTGTTAAATGCGTTTAGTGTTTCTTAAATAAATTTAAGGAACGGTATGCAAGCGGCCCTAAATCTATGAAAATACTGCAGGATAAATTTTTAATAATCTATTATATTAAAAAATTCTAAATCTGACGTGTACTGTACATTAAAGCTATTAAAAAAACTGGAATACACTATATAAACGAGAACACGATGCATTTTTTATTTCTTGTCTGTCTGTTTGTTCGGGATTCACGTAAAAACTACTGGGCCGATTTCGATGCGGTATTCGCTGATCGACAGCAAATTCCTAGACTTAAACTCTTGCCTACTTTTTATCCTTGGATTTTTCTGGGAATGTTTTAAAATGGCCAGATTAAATATCATCGAATTCCCATGTGAGTTTTCACTGGTCAATAGCAAATTTTATGTAATAAGATGTGTAATATTTTTTATCCCGGGAATCCCGCGGGAATTTTCCCGAGAGCGGTTTGAAGTTCTTCGAATGCATAAACATAGCTTATTCCGACACATTTGCACTGAAACGATAGCTGACATTCTTCTCTTATCTGCGATACTTTGTGTCCCGGGAACCCCACGGAAAATTCAAGTTAATCGTCGACAAATTCGCGGGCACATCCTAAATAAATAAATATACAATAAAGGTACAAATATTCTTTTTAAAACATACCATTGTTTTAAAAAGATTGCTTGCTTGTTGCTTGATTTTGAAATTATTTGCGTCAAGATAAATCTGTTTTAAACGTGACTACAATTTAGTGAAGATAACAATCAATGTATATAACTATTGTTTGAATATCTAATTTATAATATCACCGTATATCGAATTATATATGTATAATAGTTTATTTATATTTTATTTTCGTTTATTGTCATTTTCTTTAAAATCTCCTTACTGACACTGGGTTGCCTGGAAGAGATCGCTATAAGCGATAAGGCCGCCGATTGTTTTAATGCAAATGTATCCATATTAATTGTCTAGATTTAAGATTATGGTAAACAATAAAGAGTTTTCATTCATTCAATCTATATATCCACTTTACGCTGTCGCTTTATCTGCATTATTGTTAAAGATTTAGGGTATTTCACGCATATCTGGCAATTCATTTAATATGTTATTTGAGATAAGACACTGTTAATGTCGTTTACTCTTTAAATAATACGCATTCGGCCACAGGCTAACGATCTTATTCATATTGAGTTAGAGTAAGTTTCAAGACTGGTTTAAGAACCTTAAATAAGCCTACAAACTTACTTTAACTCAATATGAATAAGACCGTAAATCTTTAACACTAAAGCAGATAAAGCCCCACAGTTAGACCATTAATAATGGCCACTTAAAAAAAATAACTAGGTATATATAAGCCTGCGTACACATGCATTAATTGACTGATCTGATTATATATAGTTTAGGTACGTTGCCTGATCGCTTATCATAATATATGGAAGTAACCGACCGTATCTTTATACCTTTGAATGACTATGTTTACTCGTATTTTTCCGCCAACATATCGCGTCGGTATAATATTACGATGACCTAATTGATTACAAATATATAGTAGTAGATTAGCTTTTATGTATGTTTAATTCAGTATAACAATAATATTTTTAATCGATGAAATAAGCAAGAGACAAACAGCTGGACGGCATCTGATTAAAAATGGTCAACAAAGCGCGTCGCTGACACGTTGCTGAACTCGAAGAAGTTTTATGACGCCCTTCTTAAACAACCTCATATCATAGCGTAAAGGCTCGGTGGGAAGTTTACTCCAGGGTGTCTAACAGCCGCTGTCGCAGATTCTTATTACGAATGTTACAAGTATCAAAATAAAAAACATTATTTTGTTATTCCCACCATATCTAGACATCTATCAATTTCACTAAGCGATTCTCCAAAACCGTTTTAGTCCCAAAGATCCTTGCTAGCAAATGTCAAATCAGTCCTTTTTTTTATAAAGATTTAAAATTGTTGTCTATAATTTTAACACAACCATCCAGACTGGATTGTTATATTTTCAGGCTTCATGGATGAGAGTTTATATAATAATCTGACTCAAGTAATTGATGTCACTTGATAACAGCAGTTGAAGAACTCCGGATGAAATCTCCCTCGTGATTGAATATATGAAAATAATCATAACGAGGCACGCTTTGAAAGGGAATAATTTAACTTTAACTAACCTGTCAATAAGTTCTCACTCGTTCCAAATCATTGCACTCACTTCACTGACAATCCAAATTTTACTTTAACTTTTCTCAAATTAAGTCATCGACAATAAAAAAAAACTCCGCAATCTCTTAAAATACTAAAATAAAAATTACTGCTGTCAAATATAACGCGTTCGAAATATGAATTGTGAGAAATTTTATATTGTCTATTAGAATAAAGTCGAGTGTTGAAAAATGTAGCGTGTAACGAAAGACGCTCCACCCCGCGTATACACCCGGCAAATTTACTTTGATAACTGACATCTACCCTTAGAAATTTGGGCGTCACTCTATTCAGCACCACCCCTTGGAGCTTCAGCCAACCGTTCACTGCGTTCACCTATCCTTTTCCTTCAAAAATACAAGGATATTCTGACCACGCGTCGTTGTAAACTAAGCTTTACTGCGTCGACACAAAATGGTGGCGGGACGAAGATAATAAAATGGTTTCTAGGGGGTGAATCGATCGTGAAAGCCTCCTCTAAAGTATAACGAAATTAAGCTAGGATGCTTACGTTTTAAATTGTTGAAACTACTTTCGTGTTTGTGTTTATTTGTGTTAAATTTGACCGTGATTATGACGGTCGCACGGGTTAATGGCTGGAGTGGGACCAGACGGGTTGATTACATCGTATATATTATATTATAAATGTTTTAATTAATACGTTATGATGATACGGTTTAATGTAATAATGTCTTTTATGGTTATTTTTTAAGTAAAAGGTTTTATTATGGGAGAATCCTTTGTTCTATATAATTTCAAATATTATTTAGTAAGGTACCTCTCTAATAGTTAACATTTCTGCTTTTTTATGCCCCTGGTACACGTGGGATAATGTTAATTTTAGATTTATTTTATTGTCTGAAGCAGGCAAGCAGTTAGACGGCCCACCTGATGGAAAGTGGCTACCGTCGCTTATGGACGTTTGCAACTCCAAGGATGTCGCCAACGCGTTGCCGACCTTTAAGAACCCGATGTCGTAGCGTAAAGAGAAAACTGCGGCGGGAAGTTCCCTCCAGATCATTGTTGTACACGAAATAAAAACTACTAGGTACTAGTAACTATGACACGTAGATATAGCTAAGGGTTTAAGGCGTTGAGATGCAACATTATTAATGACGTTAAACATTGAATTCATGTATCTATACACACTAAAGTAGCTAATCATTGACAGCGTTATTTTTTAACTCGTGCAGCTTCATCTGGGCTAATGTTATAGATAGTACACAGGGCGATGGATTTAATGCGTTACTTGAGATGCGACATTGATAATGACGTTAAATATTTATAGATAACGTATGTATATATACACTAATGTGAACTAAGACGTATTCGGCCACAGTCTAACCGGTCTTATTCATATTGAGTTAGAGTATTGTTACGAGTTGCAGGACTCGAATTAAAATGCCGGTGGAACTATTGTAGAGTTTATTAGAACTATACAAACACGTATAACACAGGTACTAACTAATACTATAGGTACTAATAACTGCACATAACCAGTCCAAACGTAATGCACGATTCAATAACCCGCGCAGTCCGTCACTACATACCGATCGGTAGATTACCGAATGTACACAAGTCTTGCTCCGCTTGTGGTTATCGCTCGCTGCCTCATCCATCAATCGAGGCATTGCTTTATACTGCACGGATGCAATATGTCTGCTCGGCTGCGTGATCGAATTTCCTAGAATCACACCTGGTTAATGACTGCCATAAAAGATTACAATACACAATCGGCTCTTTTTCTAATCAAAAAATTTAATAACAAAGTAAACAAAAGAAGTCCATCATCAGATCAGCTCTATGGTACCATATTATTTCATTGTCACGCGATATACACATACTCTATCGGAAACCGCGAAGTCGATCAAATTTAACTTGAAAGATTCCGTTACATACTATATATGAAGCTAATAGAAGCGTATTAATAACTAATGGACTATGAACAAATTATAATTAGAACAAGATTAAACAAAGAATAGACATATTTTGAACAATTTAAGTACATAATATGTTATGAAATAATTATTAAAATTTGAAAATAATTATTTTGAAAAATAATAATAGGTACATTACGGACAAAAAGAAAGAAATGAAATTAAATAGAGCTATAACTATGGACAAGACCCAACCTGGCTAAATCATAGTAACTAACTTACAATACGATATGTAGTATGAAATAACAACCGTTAAAAATAAATTTAATAACACTCTGCTGGCTAATGAAACCAGTTGAGAGCAATATCGGTGCACCTCAGCCCTTAGGGCTCTTATACAAGGAGCGCGAAATTAGTGTGGCAGCCGCGGGCGTTTCCGCAGCATCCCCAACGCTCAGTGTATAGTCGCCCTATCTAATTCACCTTATAATTGCCCTTGTAGGAATGTCCCTTTTAGGGTTGAGTAAGTACCCTTTAGGACATGATTAATTAATTAAAAGTTGTTGAAGAATGTTCGTTCTTGATTTGACGGATTTATTAACTGTCGAGAAGTGTTTTGATTTCTCAACTTGACTGCTAATAAAAAAAACTGACAAAATGGAACCTGATTTCAGAAATAACTAAGAAGTAAAACATAAACATTTTCTTACACAGTAAATTAATTAATATTTTAACAGATTATATTATAAATTAAAGTAAATAAAACATATAGTTTAATGTTACGGGCAATTTAATTAATCGGGGAGTATTAATATGAACTGATCATTATGAATAATGACCAACCATGACCAATGCAGCGTCGGTCAATTTGATAAATGTATCGACGGGTGCAAAGTAAATAAAGTTATCTACAAAATGATGATTTTTAGTTTATTGTACAATCGTTTTAATAAAACAATTCTTTACAAAATGATATTATTTGTTTTGCATATATCACATTATTTCAATAAATTTTCGTACGTAAAAAAAGCCAGCTACGTATGTTCTTTCAAATACTAAGAAGTTAATTCGACCATCTTTTCGCTCTCCTGTAAAGTAGCTATTTTGCAGATATCTCTTTTTACTTTGCACCCGTCGGTATATGAACCAGCTGTTAGTGGCTGAACGAAAGGTTCTCCGCAAGACTTTGAGTCCAACAAGGAGAGACGATGGCAGCTAGAGGGTCCGAACCAACATCGAAAATGGAAACCTCGTGGCCAAGCCTAACATATAAGAGAAATAAAGTCTCACCGCCTCCGTTGGCTCGGTCACGTGGAACGGATGGGAGAGGATCGAAGCGTGAAGAGGGCCTATTTGGGACGATCGGATGGGCGACGTCCGGTCGGTCGCCCCAAGTACAGGGTGGAGGCTGACCTGTGTGGGCTTCAAGCCCTGGCAAGAAATCGCACAGGACAGGAACAGGTGGCGTGTTCTCGTTTCGGAGGCCAAGACACATTTTGGGTCGCTGAGCCAACGGAGTTAGTTAGTTAGTATTACTTTGGCTGGCTATTAATCATGCACAAAGGCCCGTGGTCCATTAAAAAATCATGGTTTGAGATGACATGACTTTATCACTTAGACCGAGCAGTATGAATACTTTCCTACTTCTAGCCGGACAATGTGATAAATTCGGTTACCTTTCCATAAGAATTATGTAACATGCAGATATACTTAAATGATAATGAATTATCATTTAAGTATATCTGCCACTTTAATTTATTATGAACATATCCGATAGCCATAGCTTTGCTCGACTGGATGGCGACCACCCCAGGTCTAGAATATCCCGCAATAACAACCTTGTGTTATGTTCCGGCATTAGTTACCAGTTTCAGGTCTCCTTTAAGAGAGCAGCAGCGCATTTGTAGCACCTTTGGTGTTGCAAATGTTCATAGGCGATAGTAACCGCTTTCCATCAAGTGGGCTGTCTGCCTGTCTGATGAACTTCTACAATAAAAAAAGAATGCAGGGTGACCTATGTGAGCTTCAAGTCCATAACTGGCAAGAAAACGCGCCGGATAGAAACAGGTAGCGTGTTCTTGTTTCGGGGACAAGACATATTTTGATTCGTTGATCCAACGGAGTAAGTTAGTGAAAGAAATCATAGCAAAGATCAAGACTACAACAATAATTAGACCTCTTACTGTACCAAAACGAATCGAGATCATCCGATTTTGGCATTTTCAACACCACTTAATACTCTTGTGTTTCAACAACTTTAACATCGTCAACGATTATTTTTAGATCTAACATTTTTACCTTTAATTTTGACGTTTCGCATAGAAACTAGCGCCGTAGGTAAAGGCAAATAAAAAATTGGTAAACATTAACAATCGTGTAGGTAGCTTTCACGAATCATTGCTCCCCTAAAGTTTTTATTAATGAAATTCAAGGGAAAATATACTTTATAGCGATGAATATAAGTACTATTTTTAGAAAAAGAAAATAGTTGTAACAATAATCTCTATTTGATAGAGTATTTTGTTTATTGAAGAGCAATTGAACGGAGATATTCCACAGTGTTTCATGATCTTTATATTTGAAGTCACTATCATCAGCGTAGCCATCTTATTTATTCTATTTACAAAGCGAAATTGTTGTTTTTACTATATTCCAAGCATTTTTTCATATTTACTTACCTTTTAAACCTTCCCTGGACTCCCACAAATAATTCAAAACCAAAATTAGCCAAATCAGTCCAGCCATTCTCGAGTTTTAGCGAGACTAACGAACAGCAATTGATTTATATATATATATATATATATATATATATATATATCAATACATGTTAGGGACGCATTATCCGTCACAAAAACAAACCAGCATTTATTAGGCGTACACTTCTACCGGGACCTGGTAGAAGCGGCGTAACTACACATTTGCTTCCTATATCTACGTGTACCAAGCCGCTAATTGCTTATACATTTTTAGATAAAGATACATACATTCAACTCTGTCAAAAGCTAACAAATGACATTTATTCTATAGTATTGTATAACGGCCAGCCGATTCCCTGAACGCAACAGTCGTGCGAAGCCGCCCAAGTGGTACTTACCATCGCCCTTCCGGTGCATGGTTAATAATATAGTTTGCTACGTAAATTTTATCTTATTTATTTATTTAGATAGTTATCGAGATACACTGTTTTACTCGTAGTTCTTATTACAATATACATTGTGGACGATTTCAATACCTATTACCGATTTAAATGCTCAAATAATAACACGTTGTTCTATTACACTAACTGGTGATCATACACTACAATTCGAAAGAATCCAATAATTAAGTCCAAAAACCACATGCATTTTAGCAGAAAGTAACACTGTTCCATAACATTTCATCTCCATGTTCATCAAGTTGTTTATTGTGCAGCGCCACCCGCGGCGTTTGTTTGAAGATTCCCGCGATTTTTGCACAAAAAACCTTTTGTAAATGTTTTTCAGTCTATTATTAATAGTGGGTCTAAATACCGAAAATAATGAGTGTAAAAATTGGATAAAACACCATTGTTGAGAGGCTGTCATATTTTGTTTACTTTCATTGTTGGATTATGTTGATATCTATGGATACGTATATTTTAAATTCAATGTTAAAGAGGGTATTATGTGAAGGTACGTGATAAGTTCTTGTTTGAAATAAACAACTTATATATTTGTATCTTTATATAGTAAGAATGTCACTTTACGCGTCTGTCTGTATATCTACCTCCCCCCCCCCCCCTAGGATTTACTTCACGAAGATGCCGACATCGTGTCGTCGGATTTTATTTGCGGTGTTAAATGCTAGACAGACATACATACATCCAGGGCCGGATTTAAATATGTGCCGCCCTGGGGCACTGAAGAAAATGCCGCCCTATGAGTTAAATTTTATTTTATTACTTTCGATATCTTATTTTTTAAGAATTAGAATAACTAATTGATTGCAGGAAATTTATTATGTATTATATAGTATATATAATACATAATAAATAAATATATATTATTAATATATATTATATTTATAATAATATATTATGTATTATTGGATAATTTTAGAAAAATTCATTAATCAATGAAAGTTTCTGTTATCAAAAAGACATACATAATTTGAAAATATTTTTAATTCTTCAAAAAAACTACATAAATTTATCAATTCCAGAAAATAAAAATATCAACTTTAATTTTTTCAAACCTTTATGGAAATAAATAAAGATAGATAATTAGATAATTAAAGTATTAAAATAAATAAATTAAACTATTTGAATAGTTTTTACTTAAATTTCCTAGATTATAATATACAAAATTTTAATTTGATACATAATACTTAAATTATATTTCTTGAAAGGTAAAATGTTTATTTAAAAGAATTAGTTAATTATATATTGTATACAATTTTTTTCTCACTTTCCAAATTTTACCGCCCTAGAAAATTTGCCGCCCTGGGCACTAGCCCCGACTGCCCCTAGTGTAAATCCACCACTGCATACATACATACATAACTTCACGCCAGGTCCCTTGCGGGGTAGGCACGAACAACAGAGCGCCATTTAGGCTTATTCTTACACACCTCACTTGCTTCTTTGACATTCATAGCTCTGGTCATGCACGCTCGTCTGTTCTTAAGGCTCCTGACGTCATGACACATTTGTCAGACATAATAAGTTTATCGCAGTGAGTTGTTGAAATAAATATTGATTGATTTATTATTATTGATTAAATATTGATTAAGATGGTTTCAAGATATATACTTATAAAGATAAGGTGGACGTTCTTAGTCGACGGGGTTTTGGTTATTGAATCTATATAATAGTTTATTGTATCTATTTATGATTGTTTTATAACAAACCTTTACACAGTAACTGAAGACAACAAAATTATTCTATTATCTTCAACGGTTTCGTGTATACGGAATAACCGGGTTTTTTTTAAGTTATAACTTCTTATGGGAGGGTAAACCGCTTCGTTACGCAACGCGTTACGGCGCCAGTCTGTCTGGCTTCCCTTTCTCTCACTCATACGGCAGCGGTAGGCAGGCTCCTCTCTCACCCTAACCCACAGCGCTACCCGTATTTCGGGAATTGGATTAAATAATGATACTAATAATATGCAAATAAAAAATTCTAATGTACATAGTCATTTCAATTTTTAAAAACACTAAATAAATATTTAAATTGACTGCTAGTACCATCTATATAACCAATAAAGTCTCGTATTCAAAAATTCTAATACTAATTTACAAATTTACTGCTAGATGGCATTATATTTAATCACTTTGAAAATGAATACAAAATAAAAATACATAAAGTTTTTATGTTAATTTTTAAAGTTATTATCTATGGCTTAAGCGTTAGCGTTTGTAGAAAACGCAAGTTGGTAGCCAAATGTATTACAAACAATCAGTTGTCGAACGCTCATTCTATTCTATTGAAAAAAAGTTGAATTTTGACTATGGTTTCGTACGCGAACGTCAAAATAAATCGTCACGGTCAATGTGACATTTAAAAACCGCGCACCACAGAGTACTTTGTACCGCGCAGTCGCGCACCTTTCAAGTTTTCAAGTGTTAAATCACAGAGTACATTGAATATATGGAGATCTCTTTATTGTTGTACAAATGTATAAAATTGTATTTTCTGATTGATTAGTTTTATTTGAAAATATTTGTTAACTTTAAAAGTCTGTGATAACGTCTTTTATACAGTAAGTGCTTAAAAATATCTAACTTTGTGTATGAATCAACTTTTTAAATCGTTAATTAAATAATGTGCAGTTTAAACTTTGTAAACGTAACTTTTAAAAGAATTTGTACATCTTTTAGAAATGGAGCCACGGTTACGAGCCAGCCCGAAACAATTCTCACTTTTGATCGAGTTCATGGAACGGTAATATTGTCAGAAATTATACTTTTCTTGAGTTGAGTTTAAAATTTCGCACCATGAGGAGGAAGGGTGTATGGGAGTTACCCCTATCATTTCCAGCTCTCGGAGATACTTAAAGTAGGGGTCTGTGGAATTTGGGTCAAATTTCATAATTACTACCCTTAATACAGTGTTTTACTCTATTTTTACAATTGTTGTTATTTTTTTTTATTACATACTTGGATACTACCATCCTGTCCGCATTGTAACTGACTTATAGTAGACTTAGGAAATTCTTAACATTGCCTCTTTTCTTCTTATAATATTCTTACTAGACTCAAGTAATTGTAAATGATTACATGTGTCAGGACCAAGCAACAAAACACACAATGTGCTCAATGCGTGTTTTGTTTATGTTGAAGGCACGGGGATCTTGGAAGACCTCAACCGGGCATTCAAGGTCGGATAAAAGCTGAATCATTGTGGTTAGAGTTGGGTAGAAAGTTGAATTCAATTGATGGAGGTGTTCATAAATCATTTGAAAAATGGAAAAAAGTTAGTAGTACTTGTCTTCATAATATTAACATTTTCAGCCTATAAAGCATTGCTAGGCACAGGCATCCCTATTTTAGAGGACCAGTAAGTATACCCCAACACTAGACTAAGGCATATTGGTATACAGTCTGTGTGCAGCTTGCCTCACAAAAAGCTTTGTGAAACTTTTTTTATTGCATGAGTTCAACAGACAGGCAGACGGTCCACTGGTGGAAAGCAGTTACCATCGCCTATGGACATTCACAACACCAAAGTTGCTATAAACGTGCTGCTACTCTCTAAAGGGAGACTGGAACCTAACCACTAATGCCAGAACATAATCCAACCCAAACTCTTGTTTTATATAATACTAAATGGGTGGGTAAAATTCATTATGTTTCACCATGATACAATTTGGTGCTGCTTTTGATGATTAAATTTATTTAGGTTTGGGCAGATTGGAAAACAAAAACCAAGGGAAAGTTTTTGAGAATTAGGAAGCATACTTGTGGATCTAGCAGTAGGAACCCTTTGACAGCATTAGAAGAAAGAGTTTTAGCAGTAACTGGAGTATCGCAACGGGTTGGCATCAAGGACCAAAGTTTCAATGTGAGTAATGGATGAACTTTCAACAATCCGGGTTTGTATAATAGGGATTCAGCTATAAGTTACAATATTTTATAATCTGTTAGTATGTATGTCACTGAACACTTAAGAAACCCTGGGACCAATTTTGATGACATTTTTTGTGGATGTTTGAGTGGGTGTTGCTCTCATCGGGTTCCATGATTTACATGAAATTAATTTTGTTTGTGTGAGTCTCAGGATGGTCTAGATTCATAACTGCATCTGGTTGGTGATGTTGGAATTGGGTTCCAGGATTTGTATTTTATTTTTTTCATAAATGTGGTATTGAAAAATACCACATTAATATTACAATCTAATCTAAAAAGACTAATAAGTAATTTAAATATAACCTAAACTAAAAGTATTTTGTAGGATTTATATAAAATTATTCTTGTGCATGTGACTGGGTCCCGGGATAGTTTGTTTGATTCACAATTAGACCCGGCACAAGGTGCTGCAGTTGAGTTCTAGATCTTTATCAACAAGGGTGGCAGCAGACCTTTGATTCCTCTGCTGATATGTAGATATACACTTTGCCACCGGGGCCTATTTAGTCTGCACCCGAGGGCGTCACGATGCAGTACCATTTATCTAGATTCCACGGTGTCCCTGTCCCACTAAGTGTATTTTACAGAGGCGCAGGTTAGGTTTAGTGGATATTTTGGTCGGATTCCATACCCAGGGGCAGGGTTTGAGTGCCCCGAGAGTCGCACACGCTCTTGTGGAGGCGCCATTGGGCGCTGGGAGGCGGCATTAGGCGCTGCATATGGCCTTATCCTGGTTGGAATATGTGTTGTTAGAAAACACATGTTAACAAACTGTGTTAACAAAAAAAGAAGCCGTCTATACAGAGACCACCAAGGATACCAAAAGCTTTCCTCAGACTTAAGTGTTCTTGCCAAACACCAATTGTCGGCAAATTGTTGAGAAGTATTATGGAAAAAGCATGCTAATACTAGCATGTACTAATGTCATGCTAGTATATAATATAATGTGTATTGTACCATTTATCAATGACATCAAAAACATGCAACAGTGACAGAAGCATCACCTTTTTTGCTATATGAGATGCATCCCATGGAAACTTTGTCACTTATCGGAATAAAAAATATCCTAAGGATTAATCCCGGATATAAGCTGGCTCTGTGTCGATATTAATTTAAACCCGTGCAAGTGTTCATGTAATTCTTTAGCAGACAGACAAAAATTGCAAAAGTTACAATTTTGCAGTCTTATTTATAGAGAGTTAGAGTAAGTTTGAGCACTTCTTTATGGTTCTTAACCTGTAACACGGAACCACTACAAACTTCTTGGTTCTAAATTGAGAAGTCCCACCAATTTGTGGTCAAGTACAGATAATTGAAATGAACGTTGAACTGATGCTTACTCCCTCTAACTACATAGAATTTGTATTAGAATAAAAGAGACAATATAATTCTCTTGGTTTTGGTGCGGAAATATTTATAGCAGCTGGCAGCTTGTGGAAAAAATAATATCAAAGTACCTTAAAGGTTAAAGAAACATTGAAACTTACTCAAACTCTTTATGAATAAGACCATTGGAATCTACTGGTCAAAAAATCACCCCTTGATTCTTTCCTTATTTTAAATTCATAGCAGGATACTTGAAGCATCTAGATTTTTTATATTATAGATTTATACCTTTTTTAGAGATCATCAGCAAATCAAGAAGAAGGTGGATTTGCTGTAGAGATAGAGTTCACACAAAGTGAAAATAGTAAGTTAAAAAATGAAAATTAATGTATCTAATTTAATTCTAAAAATTATTAATCTGAACTCATTGTGGATTGAAAGTCGATGTAGTAACAAGAGTTGAAAAAGGAATGTTAAGTTGGTTTGATCATATAGAGAGATTGAATGAAAGCAGAATCACAAAACCTGTTTGTTGACAGCAATGTGGCTGGTAGTCGGTGCCGGTAGACCGCTACATACTCACCACATACAAATTGAAAATGTTTTGAAAAAAGGTTATGTAAGAAGCACTTTAAACAAGTGTGTATGTATGAAGATATTAATTAAAGTTAATGAAGCGAAGTGTCTGTCAGGTCTTAAGCAGGTAGAGCTCCCAAGGTCTCTGCCTACCAGAAACAGATATGACGATATGTATCTATGTAATTTCACTAATGTTTGTGTATTATTACAAAATAACAAATTTTATTTGCAGTAGATCTGCCAACATCATCGATTGTTCCCATCCCTCCATCCCCACCACATGAAATAAACTCACAAATGAGTCCTACTCCACCATTCACCTGCAAATCATCACCATCACCACTGCCTCCTCTTCCTCCCCTTTTACCAGAGCCTCAATCTCTAAAAAGACCACGAATGCGCCCCTCAACCTCACATCGGAACATACTTCGTCAGTCACTATTAGGAGTACGAAGAAACAGATCGAATACATTCGATAGAGCTATCTCTGAGTTTGCGGCTATCGAACAGCGTCGCCTCGAATATGAGGAACTCCGAGACCAGCGTCTCCATGAACGGGAGATGGAGAGGCTGCGAGTGGAGTCCCAAAGGGTTGAAGTTAGTCGTGAGCATAACCAATTATTACACCAATTAAGTCTTCTTGGTCAACATCTAATTGATGCACTGACTCGGCAATCACAATTTGCTAATTCACCATCTAGTTTTCTTGATGGATAATTAGGAAAATACTTAGATTTATGGCAATTTCCTATATCCTTCCGACCATTCATTTACCTTACTATCCGTTAACATTTGACACAAGCTGCATATGAGTTATGTCAAAAGTCAACTCATGGTAAAGCAAGTGAATGAATAGTATGATATAGGAAACGGCCATTGGTCAACTTCAGGTGCTAGTCATTTCAATCAGTTACTTTGGTTACTGTTAAGAAATTTAATTAGTGTAGTAAATCAATCTGCTATCATCACAGTTCAACAACTAGCAGAATCTTATCAATACCTTTTTAATAATTGACATGAAACCTAATTTTGTCTGAAAGTCTGATGGTATTTAATTTTATAGTTACGTCAGTCAGATCAGGTCAGTGTTTGTTTGTTTAAAAAGTATGCCTTAATACTAATGTAGCCTACATTGTATATTTTTTTTATGTAAGTACCATTTGCCCCCGGAAAATTCACTTTGTCCCATCACCCTTGGCTTGAAAAGTATGTCCCAGTTCGGTATTAAAACTACATTTAAAAAAAATTACAGTAACACCGATCCAGTAATCCTAGTAGTTTTGCCGTGAAAGTTTAACAGACAGACATATCAAGTTACATCACATTTTTTATATCTATAAACTTGAGAAATGATTGGTCGCCAATACAAACTTTATTAATGATCGATATGGCCAAAATGATCGAAATGGCGGAAAACTTTGTTGAAGAGCGTCGAGCACCTCTTGGAAAACTTGAATATACGTGTCCGTAGTACAGTTCCTACAGGCGCTTTAAATATAATTTCTAAAACTATACTCGCAACTAAAAAGTAGAAATTATTTCCTTTAACAGAAACAAAACCAACAATTAAAAAAAACTTCAAGATATTGTAAAAAAATATTTATTTATTGCTTTGTAGTTTGAAAGCGGTTTTTATTTAAAAAAATATATCATTTTTTTATTATAAATATAATATTAATAAATATTATGCAAAAAAACATAAATAAACCAAAGAAACCTACTTTTAATCACAATTCTACTTTCTTATCTTTTCTATTGCTTATAGATATTTCCAAATTCGTCGGTTGCCAGCCATCTTCTGCTACTCTTTCTTCTATTATGTGCTTGTAAACTAAAGCAGATAATCTCGCTGTTCTCTTCTTCTCTTCCGAGTCAAAATCCACTTCGTAGAGGCCAAAGCGTTCACTGTAAAACAAAAAGACTAATTGCTACAACATGAGTATTTATATGCAGAGCGATTTTTCGAGTGGGCCTATAAGGCCAAATAATTTGATAATTTGACTATGAATACTGCAAGATATGTATAATTTTTTTTAAATAACCCTTTGTAGTTTATATATTCGCGTGGTGCCGTGCGTGCCGTTTCGCTGCCGGCGGGCGACTCTCATACATACATACATACATAATAACTTCACGGCAGGTCCCTTGCGGGGTAGGCACGAACAACAGAGCGCCATTCAGGCTCATTCTCACACACCTCACTTGCTTCTTTGACATTCATAGCTCTTGTCATGTACGCTCGTCTGTTCTTAAGGCTCCTGACATCACCTTCTGCTAATACACGATCAATTTGATTATGGAAGGTGTGTCGTGGCCTTCCGCGACTTCTGCATCCATCCACTTTTGCATTATATATCTGTTTAGTCATTCTTTCATCATACATTCGTTCCACATGCCCGAAACACCGGAGCATTCCTTTCCTTACCTTCACCCCGACATCACCCAGACGCATTTTTACTAGGTAGGCGCATTACAAATTGCCAATAGTTTACCGTTTGACATTCCTACACAGAATTTGCTCTTTATAAGCTAGTCTAACTACTGGCGTAATAATACAAGTAACACAAGCACGATCCTTCATCACTGTCAACATAATCGCATCTAAGTTGCCACAACAACATCACATCGCACCAGTTTTCACTTCCACAAAACAACTTTACATGATCACAAAGCTACAAGTCATGGCCATACTAAAAGAGGCGGAAAAGGAACAGCAATATCTCTTGCGTACATTTTCTGTCTCGCTCACACATTGTGCTATGTATTGGACTATCTATACGACATGTTCACATTTGTACCTAAGGTTACCGTTTACAAAGTAAATAAGTTCACTTCAGCGCCCGACAACGAATACTTAATCTCTGTCATCTGAAGTATTATTTAACCTACCACCCGCTGCTACACATTCAATGGAGTCTCGGGGTTTATTTCACGAAAACTAAAGAGATCTCAGAGGTCTAATAAAACTTTTCAGTGACCGTGATCACGGAACACAAAGCTGTCAAGTGTCAAAGAGTATTGTTTAAGTTTTATTTAGCCTACAAGTTTAGTATACAAGTCGCGAAAACTTAAGAAAACATTAAAGTGGTATCGTAAGATTTTTGAAAAATCATGTTGACAAAATAAACAACTTGTAACTAGCAGTGGACATTAATTGGCTGAAGAAGAAGTATTATTTATACTAACCTTGTACCCATAATCCACTCGACATTATCCATCAAACTCCATGCTGTATAGCCTCTGACATTAGTACCATCTTCCATAGCAAGTAAGAGGGCACCCAAATAAGCCCTCATGACTTCAACCCTTTGGGGGTCACGGAATCCTTTGTCGGTAGACCAACCGTGTTCAGTTATTATGATTTGAGGGTAGTCGTATTTTTGGTTTAGGTATATACACGCTTTGTACAGGCCATAGGGCGCGCTCTATAATCAAAGATTGACTTGTTATATTATTTTAATTTAATTCCGTTTATTTTTTTCGATTACTTATACTTAACTTCTTACATACTGACAGTTCTTAAGCCACTAAGGCTAATACCCAAGAGACGGACTGGGCCTGGTTTATGTGTTAGTAGCCAGTCTTTAATTTTAAAATAAAATAAATATGTGATTTTGGTCTCAATGAATCTTATTATCATTATGATGATTGTATATGTATAAATTTATTTACAAAAAACATTGAAGGGCCTTGTCATTCAGTATCTACTGTATATCTACACGTAAATCTGTCAAGTGCGTGTCGGACTAAAGCTTATAATCGAAAACATATCAACAACTATTCAACATATTTCTTAATTAAATACACTATTTATGACTTTAAACTACTTCACCAATATTTAATTTAATAAATTTTTAAGAGTTCTCAATTCGGTTTTTTTTTCTTTGTTACGCGATTTGTCCGTCAATTGTACTTAGATCGATTTTATTTTTTTATGTAAAAGAGTGTTATACTCTTTCATCTCAGGAGTATTCCTGAGATGATCTCATTGTCACCAAGTCAGGAACTGATGAGTGCATTCCAGGGAAATTGAGAGCAACACTTGTTGGAGAGCGTCGAGCGTCTACACTCATCGGAAGGCAAACTTGTATACGGGTGCCAGTCGCACAATTTCTACAGGCGCATAATATATTATTTGTAAAGGTATTTGTGCAACAACTAAAAAGTAGAAAATATTTTTTTAACAAATACAAAACAGATTTCAAACTTGTTCACGACAAAAAAGATTTTATTTTAGTTTGAATTCGAATAATTTTAATGTATTATCGGTAATATTAGAAAAAAGTCATTCACAATAATACATTAGAATACAATAAAACCTTTATTTATTTAATAAACTAAATAATTCGTTCCATCACAAACAAATCTAAACATCACTGACTTCAAGATGTTGTTAAAAATATTTATTTATTACTTTTAATAGAAGACGTTGATCTAGGCTCAGTATACTACTTCTAGTCTTAAGGGACTATGGATAGAATACAATACAAATAAGTTAACTTTTCTTTTATTGTATTCGATTATTTATAATTTTCTTCAGTGTACTAGCTGATAATAAAATTCATAAACGTTATTACTTTATATTTTGAAGTCGGTTTGGTTTTTGTTACTTTTTATTTATTACATTATGGTGCCTTAATTAATTTAATTTAATGTGTCTTTTGGGGTTGCCGCACGAAACTCTAGGCGTAAATCAAATACTTAGAATTTGCCTGATGCTTCTAGGTACGCTTTGCGTTTGTTGCGTGTTTGCTTTGACATTATTTTAAAGCTGCAATATTATTAAAACTTACACTGGCTAGATACACAATTCGTGCAAAGCCATATTTAAGAATAACAATATTGTACACGTACCCTCAACCAAGCAGATTTTCCTCGGACCCATTCCTTGCCATATATAAAGTCCACACTCATGTCGTCGTTGAAGGAAGGCACGCTATGTTGCCTTCTACTCGGTTTTGCCAGGAATGTCGTATAATGATTCAATCCTAAGAAATCTGTTGAACCTGTTAATTAAATTTTTTTTTAAAGATAATTTACTCAAACTCAAAAAGACAAAACCATTTGAGTCAGGGCGCGTTCCCACTATGTCGAACGATTAATTTATCGTTGGATGTCTGTCGTTTCTAGCTGTTCCCATTATAACGATTGTTTGTCGTCAAAATTTTTTATCGTTTAGCGACTATCGTGTCTAGCTTTTTCCATTGGATCGCGACGACGTTTTATCGTTTCACGGCAGTCGCTCTGTTGTTTACACATCATTAGTAAGCTACTACAAATCTACAGTCGGCTCTACGGTCTCTTGGAGATGAGTAGTGCATTTATGCTCCTGAGTTCAATGGACCAAGATGAAATTTTAATAATGTATTACTTTTTGAAAAGAATATATCGTGGCTACGATAGATCTTCCGTCACGATTTAGTAGTAACGATTTTTTATCGTTTCAAGGCTGTCGTGCTAGCCGTTCCCACTGCCATGACAATCTGTCGTCACTGCAAAAAATGTCGTAGACGACAGTAAATCGTGTCGTTCTATATGTGAACACCTCCATTTAAACATATAAGCCACGACACTTAAAACTACACGATTATCTGTCGTCACGACAAAGTGGGAACGCGCCCTTAGTGTTTATAATACTCTCATAATAATAAAGTAAGGTGCTATGTGCTAAACATTAACAAAGAACACACGAACAAAGTGTCTTCACCTTAATAAAGACAATAGGAAACGTGTTGTTGGACACATTCTTAGTTTAAGATATATCTAGTTATTTTAGGTCAGATTTAAATTACTCATTAGTCTTATTTCCTAGACTAGATTGTAATTTTAATGTATCACTAAGATGCATCATTTATGAAAAAAAAGATTATTTACTAGATTATGACCGTGATTTCGTCCACGTTTGACTTGATTTTCCCACGGGATTCCCGGGACGCAAAGTACCGTACCATTTAAAAAAGAATGTAAGCTATCGTTTTAGTGACAACTATGTTGGAATAAGCTTATTTTTATGCACCCGAACAACTACAAACTGTTCCCGGGAAAAATATCAAACACTATTATATAACATTTTCTATCGATCAGTGAAAATATCGGATTGGAATTCGTTTTTTTTAATCTGGCCATTTTACCAGACCATCATACCCAGAAAAATTCCCGCGGGATTCTCAGGATAAAAAGTGGCGCAGATTTTAAGTCTAAGAATTTGCTGTCGACCAGCGAAAACCGTATCGAAATCGGCCCAGTAGTTTTTACGTGAATCCCAAATAGACAAGAAATATAAAAATATTGCATCGTGTTCTCCATCGTTTATATAGTCTTATTCCAGTTTTTTTTTATATCTCCAACGTACAGACAATGTTTAAAATTTTATAATTAACCGACTTCGAAAAAGGAGGAGGTTCTCAATTCGTCGGGATCTTTTTTTAATTTTTTTATATATGTTCACCGATTACTCCGTGATTTATGATCCGATTTACGTGATTCTTTTTTTGTTCGACGCGGAATAGCTGACATGTGGTCCCCTAAAAAATTGACATAGTTTGGCCCAGTAGTTTTCATTTTGCGAACATTTTTTTGTTCCCGTTTCTTGGGACCTATATTTTTTAAGAAGCACTGCACTACATTTTTATTTGTACTAAAAAGTAACAAATAAAAAATTAAAAATTCGTTTTAAAAAACCGACTTCAAAAACTAAACTGTATAAAATAACTTATTTCTAAAGCTATCATTATTAATATTATTATCTAAAACATCTTAAAGTCGGTGCAAAGTAAAACATAAAAATTACTATATTTTGAATATTACTAAGCACCAAAATTACTCATTATTATAGATTTACTAGCTGTCCCGGCAGACGTCGTCCTGCCCGGAAAAGCAATCGATATTTAACAAATAAAAAATAGGGGTTGATCGTAGAGGGTTGCAAATTTAGGGTTATATGTATTTTATAATGCTGTATCATAAAAAATAAAAACTTATCTAAAAATTAAAAAAGAAATAGGTGGACTACCCTTAACATTTAGGGGGATGAAAAATAGATGTTGTCCGATTCTCAGACATACCCAATATGCACACAAAATTTCATGAGAATCGGTCATGCCGTTTCGGAGGAGTTTAACTACAAACACCGCGACACGAGAATTTTATATATTAGATTAATTTTTTATATCAATCTTGCAGATTAATATTGCCAACCTTTCAATGATTTCATCTCTTCAGGTGTGAACGTTGGCAACCTGGATCTGGCAAACCCTTGTTCGGAACTCTTTTTGGCTATTATTTTTTTCACTTCATCCGGGAAATCACCTGATCGGAATATTGGATCCATGTACATACCGATCTGGGGATAAAAATTGAATGTCTATGTATGAGCCAAATTAAAAAAAAAACACTATAAAATGCAAAGCGAGAATAACTTTACCAAATATAAAACAGAAACATACTTTTAAGCGGTTTTCACCATCAGTTGGATAGCTTTTCACGGGTGGTTATATATTAAAAAAAATGCGTGTATGCAGTTTACTGGCAGTAGAAGTGAAACAAACTGTGACAAGGGGAAGGGGTGGGGAGGATTCTAAATTTCGGGATGTCACATTTCATATTATATTGTTACGAGCTACACAGGACTCGAATTGAAATGCCGTTGGAATTACTATAGAGTTTATTAGAACTGTACAAACACGTATAAAAACAGGTACAAATATAACTAGGATACAACCAGTACACACTGCACGATTCAATAACACGCGCAAAGTCCGTCACTATATCGCTCATCGAATGTACGTCTTACACGTATCGTGATCCTCGCTTGACTGCCCCTCTCCGCATTGGGTCATTGCTTTATAATGCACCGATGCCATTCTTGGCAAGCTTCGACGCAATACAATAACAACAAGGATTAGTTCGACAATAATGACGGCCATAAAACAAGTACAATAACAGTAGAATGTTTTTGAAGTGACACTTCTTTATCGGCGTTAAAAAAAATAATCCGTCACATTTTTCGGTTACGCGTCACATTTTTTCCGTTACGCGCCATCTTTTTCTTGCCCCTACCACGGTCGATTCGAATGAAGAGTAATTATAAGGTAAAATGAAATAATTTCTTGAATGAAGTATCACTTTTTACGTGTGTACACTAGTACACGCACACATTTCTTTCATAATTACAAATTCTAAACACAAAGTAAACAAAATAATTCCTAAATGCGGGAAGGTAATAAACTGCGCTTTACGACAGGCAGGTGTGCGTTTACCTTTGTCGGCATGTAACAATATATATAAGCTTTAAAACACTAAAAAAAATCAAGTTTTATTAAAAATAAGTTCCACTGGAGAACTCTTTTTGAAGGTCACACATATAAGCCAAAACCTAATTTCGCAACGTGTTATTACTGTTAAGAAGAGGCAAGAAATTCCGATTTGTGTCCATAGGCGATGGTGACCGGTTTCCATCAAGTGGTCCATCTGCCTGTCTGCTGAACTCCCACAATAAAAAAAGTTGGTCCATCTGCCTGTCTGCTGAACTCCTACAATAAAAAAAGTTGGTCCACCTGCCTGTCTGCTGAACTCCTACAATAAAAAAAGTTGGTCCATCTGTCTGTCTGCTGAACTCCTACAATAAAAAAAGTTGGTCCTTCTGCCTGTCTGCTGAACTCCTATAATAAAAAAGTTGGTCCATCTGCCTGTCTGCTGAACTTCTACAATAAAAAAAAGTTGGTCTATCTGCCTGTCTACTGAACTCGTGCAAATTAAAAAAATGCAAACTTGAACTGCAATTCAAACGCACACGTAGTATTTTATTTCTACCTCAAGAACCCCAAACATCCCTTTCCGGTGTAACTTACAGTGAAATCCCGGGCCCGATCTGCAGCTTCTCGGTTTTCAGTTGTATTTGTTCCAGGATCAATCCAATTGACAGCTATTGATATACCCACGGACCCTGGAATCACATGAATATATTTTTTTTTATTATCTCACCGGGCTAACTAGATTGCCTGGGTTGTTGATCTTTTAGGAGGTTTTATTTTCTTTTGTTTTTTATTTATTTCTCTTTTTTGGTCTATTTCTTTTTTTTTCTTTTGTCTTTTTTTTTGCTTTATTTCCAAATATAAGTTACAATTTTTCTTAGTACTATTACATGTGTTTTGCTTAATAATTTTTATACAATTTTGATTGATAAAAAGTGATCTAAACATATAATTTCGAATTCTGTTTAAATATCTTATTTTACCACATGAATATTTCAATAGCAGTAATAGCACATACCATGGAAGAAGGTTCAAAGAATCTATTGCTAGGACATATTCAGAGAATCTATAATCTTTGTAAGTCTCACTTCTGAAAAATAAAGAAGAAGAAAAAGAAAGAACACATCGAGCCTTTATCGCCATTTTATCGTAAGAGACATTAGGACCTAAGTACATTTTTTGTTGCAAAAGTTATTCTAAATTATTATTTTGTTTGAAGATTTACAGTTTTTGATTCAGTAGGGTCTGATATAGCTAAAACTGAAAGTCTTAAAACAAAATAATAGTCTAAAATAACTTTTGCGACAAAATAAATATTTAGATTCAAATGTTGCTTACGACAAAATGGCAGTAAGGATACGCCGTGTTTTCTTACCTTTTTTTTATTGCATGAGTTCAGCAGACAGGCATACGGTATACCTGATAGAAAGCGGTTATCATCGCCTATGGACATTTGCAACACCAAAGGTGGAACCTTCTAAGACGGAAGCACCACAATTTTGTGGTCAAATACAAATAATTGAAACAAATGTTGAACTGATGCTTTCTCCCTCTAACTTACATAGAATTTGTATAAGAATAAAGGAGACGATATAATTCTCTTGGTTTTGGCGCGGCAATTTTGATTCCAGCTTTTGGAAAAATTTAATCTTTTTGGTCTCCGTTTGAGGGTTGATTGTTTACTGCGGCTCGATCGGCTTCCTTTAGCCGACTTCACTCGCTGATTTTCCTGTCTGAGGTACTAATTTTATTCTAATCTAAAGGGCTTTTTATCAAAATTAGAATAGCAATTAATTAACTAACCTTTATATTTCGGATTGTATTCCTTTTCGTACATCCTATACACTTTAGCATGAGCCAATAGCACGTTTTTGATGCACAAATAGTCACCTATGCCATTCGCACCGACACCAGGGGCCATAATTGTATCGCCATAACCTAAAATATAACAAACCACAGAGATGCATATGATAGAAATGCATATTTATCAATTTTAAAAAAAGCTGATTTCGTGTCTGGTTGTATACATAGAAGAGTGTCGAATAAGTAACTTAATCATTTGACTGTGTTGTCTAATCAGTTTGTAATAAATAAAATAAAAGTATAAAATATGATGAAGTGAAAATGCATTACAGTTTAAGAAATTCTGAAAAGAAATGTGGAAATAATAATGTAAACCATGGAAAAGAGTGAAAAAACGCAGTGAAATAAAAAAATACAAAAATAGATAGATAGATAACTCTTTATTGTACACCAATACAAACATGAACTTAAGACTAAAATTATATCTAGTTATGTACAAAGGGCGGTCTTATCGCTAAAAAGCGATCTCTTCCAGACAACCCCAATAAAATAAAATAAAAAATATAGTAATTATTCTATTTTATTGCATGATTTCAGCAGGCAGATGACCCACCCTGATGGAAATTGGTTATCATAGCCTATGGATATTTCAACGCTACCAATGTACTGCCACTCTCGAAACTACGGTAAACAGCGAAAACACTGTAACGCAACTCAAGGTTCCTATGGGGGCATAATCTAGACCAGAGTTTTTAAAAGCGTGGGTCGCGACCCTCTAGGGCAGTGTTTTTCAAACTGTAGGTCGCGACCCCTAGGGGTTCGCAGAGCCTTGCTTGGGGGGTCTCCGGATTAAGAGAAAAGGCAATTTAAGATTATATCTCATACTGATGTACTTTCTAAGGTCAGCAGCTTTTTGCAGAGTATTATGGGTCGTAATAATGAATATAGGTAACAAAATAGGGAAATACGTACTCATTTAAATTTCTAACTTTTTGTTTGTCTATGGCCCAAGGGGGTCGCCAACATTTTTCAAACTGTAAAGGGGTCGCGTATTCAAAAATATTGAAAAGCACTGCCCTAGGGCGTCGCGAAGCCTCTTTAGGGGGGTCGCGAAGCTTCTATAGCGGAGTTGCAAAAGGTTGGGAAAGATACTGCAGTAAAATCTGCAATATCCGTAGATTCATGCAAAGACACAAAAGTACTTTCTTTTATTTTTTCTATGACATTATCACGAACATCAGTCGGCATATCGCTTATCCTGCGTTGAATGGCACTGCCAGACAGAGGTATACTTTTGAGTTTTTTGACCAAACATAATCTTCGCCATATCTAAAGTCGGTGGTAAAATCAAACTTTCGGCAATAGTATGAGGTTTTCCGGCTTTAGCCACACGAGAGCTACTTGATAGCAACGTTTTCTCATTTATGCGTGGTCGTACGTATGCGCCTAAATTCTTTATCTATTGACGACGCATTTGATGAAAACAAAATGTGTTTTACGTACTTAATTATGTATTTATCCAAACCCTAATTATGAAAATGAATAAATATGTTGGATTGAATATATGTCATAAAATAAAATACATGAAAAAAGCTACGGGTCAGGGGTCGCGAAATATTTCTTCATACTAAAGGGGCCGTGTCATGAAAAAGGTTGAAAAACACTGATCTAGACAAGGGGTGGTAGACATCCAGACAGGCAAACTCTCTGCCACCTGGCTGTAGATTGTTTTGCTGCCTCTTATGACAGGCCTTGGCCGCAGTTAATTGTACTATGTCACTGTTCCATGAACGATTGTTATATTGTGATTCAAAAACTGGCCCTAAAACATAATCAATTTTTTTCCTTTCAGGCAATCTTATCTCTAATTTCTTTTTAACATCAGTGAAATAAATTCAAAGCGAATTAATCTGTGTTATTTTAGTTTTAACATAAATCCAAGTCTAAAATCCACTAGAAATAATTTTAATTATTTCTAGTGGATATAATAATACTATAGAAGATTACTAAGTTTCACACATTGACAGAACATATAACTATGTCGTAATTAAAGCAACTTGATACTTGAACGATATTTTACGTAAAAATCACTAGAAAGTATCAAAATTACTCATAAACATAATTTGAGAAAGTGGCGCCATCTATTATTTTCTACTCTATTTGGCCATGTTCTACAGAAAATATTTTGTATTGTTAGAAAAATCTTACCTTCAATACATACTGAATTAGGCTGGTTGATAGTGATCCAATATTTAACCCTGTCACCGTATCTTTCAAACATGACTCTGGCATAATCGACAAACCAGTCAACCACCCAAGGGTTCGCCCATCCACCCAAATCTTGCAGTTTTTGAGGTAAATCAAAATGGTATAAAGTAACCATTGGTTCAATCTTGTACTTCAATAGTTCATTAATCAAATTATCATAGTAAGTTAGACCAAGTTCATTAATTTCATTGTCAAAACCTGTAAGATGAAATTTCAAATCTTCTAATGTTCGTCAGCAGTATTGTACAATTAATATAAACATACCCAGAGACCTTTACTAAACAAATTAAAATAATCTATAAAAAGTTAATAAAACAACGTTTTAACGGTTTTAAGCGCGGTAATTTATTTGAATTTTGTTATTCTGACGGTTCGGCCACTTTTTGGTGGCCATGATCACAGAAGATGTCAAGTGTCATCGAGTATTGTTAAAGTTTTAGTTAGCCTACCGCCAAATTGTTCATTTTAATTATTTAGTTTTAATTTTGTTTATGGTCATTATTTACTCTATGGGTGCCTAATCTAATTTACCACCGCTTCGCATAATGTTATAGCTTGAATAAACGTCCGAAACGTCGGCATAACAAAAATCAAATAAATTACCGCGCTTAAACCGTTAAAACATAGTTTTATTATGTATACAAGTCGCGAAAACTTAACAAAATATTCTATGACAAGTTTCTATGGATTATTTAGTTTGATTAAGTATAGAGTGAATTTTCCACATAAGTCTTGAGAGCCAAATCTGAAACTAACCAAACTATATGAAATAGCAAAAAAACAGTCAAGGGAGTCCAACCAACTTGAAACCAATTTTGATGAATACAGAATCAGTCAACATAATTGATGCTGATTTTGAAAACAAAGATATCAGCCTGTATACAAGCTACACCAATCCATAGTGTGGCTTGTAAGGACCAATTTCTGTGAAGGATGTCAAACTTCAAAACCATTGCCGAAATTTGCCAAGACAGATCATAAAAAATGAATGGCTAGACTGATATATAATATCATATTTTAATACTTATTATCCTATTCTGCATGAAGACAATTCCAAAAATCATAAAAATTTGTTCAGCCATTCTTGAGTTTATTTTATATATATAGATTATCTATTTCAGAGCCTACTGGGATGTGTATAGGCCATTATTTATATTATATATTCAAAAATTACCTGTGGGCAAAACCCTTGCCCAAGATATGGAGAATCTATAAAAGTCGACACCCAATTCTCTAAGCATTTCAATATCTCGTTGGAAGTTGTGGTAAGAATCTGCAGAAACATCACCGTTCATACCATCAGGTGGTATTTCTGGATTACTGTGTAGATATCTATCCCAGATGCTTTCCGATTTACCTGAAATATGCAAGGAAGAGTAAGTGTTACACGAGAACCGATTATGCATTCCCCTTTCATAGGAGAAAGCAAGAAATGTTGATCAGGTTTGCTTATTCTTCCTTGTTTATTGATTAAAGAGAAAATAATCAGATTTAATGCAGTTTTTTAACTCAAGACACACGCTGCTGTTATAGGATGCATTTATATATGTGGGAAGAAACCAATAACTTGATCGATATTTAAAACCGTTTATTTAATTTTAATACATCGTAATTCCGCACACATCGTAATATAGCCAACCTCTTAATAATACAAAACTCAACTGACTGTGTCATCTACTTCTGACATTGACAACTTTTAAACATAGATAAAGACAAGATAACAGATAAAATATATAAATTATAGTTCAGCATTTGAAATCATTCGACACGGCCGTCCTGGTCATTCATCTGACCCAGATGAATAATTTTCTGAAGAGATCCATGGCTTCATCAGATCAGCTGATGTGGCCGTATTAATAGGACCTTCACTGTGACCAATCTTCCTAACATCGTATCGATCATTTCGTTTCTTCTTCACTATTTCATATGGTCCAAGGTATTTAGGAGATAATTTACTTCCTTGTGAGAATTGAGTCTTTTTAATAGCTACTAAGTCACCAACATTATAGGTTAATGCTTCCTTTCGCTTTTTGTTATAGTTTCTTGCATTTTCTTCCTGTATTTTCTGTATTGATTCTCTAGCGTTCCTTCTTAGTTCTTCTCTATTTTTATTAAAATTCTGTATGTCTTCGTCTTCTAGTAATTTTAGCAATTCATCGTCTTTATCCCTCATTTTTGTTCCAAATAACAATTCAAAAGGTGTCATTTTTATGCTTCTTTGGTATGTGCCATTTAAACATCTTTGTACATTGGACACACGGCGATACCATTTTGTTGGATCATCAGCGCTTAATTTACTCAATACGTTGATGATTATCTGATGAATACGCTCGACCTGACCGTTGCCCCTTGGTTGTCCGGTAGTGATTGTATAGTGTGTGATATTTTCACTTTTACAATATTGCTGAAAATCATTTGATGTAAACGCAGCGTTTCGGTCAGTAATAATTCTTTCAGGAGAACCAAAAACTTGTTGTTGTAACTTCAATTTCTCTAATGTTTCTTCTGTAGTTAAAGTCTTAACCGGATAAATCCATGTGAATTTCGTATAAGCGTCTACCACAGTTAAAATGTACTTATAATTCTTATGTGTTGCAGTCATTGGTCCCAAGTGGTCTATATGATAAGTGGCCAGTGGTACATTGCCTTTGTCGATCGGGTGTAGGAATCCTTCCTTTTTACCCTTCTTATGAGATATTAAAATGCATTCGATACAATTATTTACTACCTTCTGAATCTTCTTTGTTAAGTCCTCAATAAAATATTCTCTTTTAATAAGTTCTTCAGTCTTTAAAACTCCAAAGTGTCCTCTTTCATGATTCTTTCTTATAATCTCATACTGCATTTGCTTGGGTACAACTATTAAATGACTATTATTTTTCCTCTTATATAATATTCCATTCTGTGTACTGTAATCTTGATAATCTTCTGTTTCTAAAATTTTCTTAATCAGCTTTATGTGATCGTCTTCATTCTGTGCCTGCTTTATGCGAGCTGTAATTTCTGTTAGCATTAGACAGACGGGATATCTGCTTAACGCATCTGCGTGTTTCATTCGTACTCCAGGTCTATGTTCAATTGTGTAGTCGTACTCCTCTAACAGCAAGGCCCAACGAGCGACTCTGGGGGGTAAATCTTTTTTCTTTAGGGTCATAGTAAGAGCAGAGCAGTCAGTGATAATCTTGAAATGTATTCCCAGTAGGTAAACTCGGAATTTCTTTATAGCAGTGGCAATAGCTAAAATTTCCAAATAATAACTATGATACTTTTGCTCGGCTGGAGTTGTTTTCTTACTCATGTAGTGAATGGGGTGAAATTGACTATCTTTAGGGCTTCTCTGTAGAAGAACAGCACCATATCCATCTGCACTAGCGTCCGTGTGCAATTCTGTTTCTAAATCCGGGTTGTATATTCTGAGAACTGGTGTACTGCATAATATTTGTTTTAACTCTGTAAAAGCTTTCTCACATCGCTCATCAAAATTAAATGTTACATCTTTCTTCAGCATATCAGTCATTGGCTTGGCAATAAGAGAATAGTTTTTAATAAACTTTCTAAAATAACCTGTCAATCCAAGGAAAGATTGAACTGCCTTCACATTGTTAGGTTTCTTGAATTTCGCTACAGCTTTAATCTTTTCTGGGGATGGTCTAACTTCATTGTCGCAAATAATATAACCGAGGTATTGAATGCTCTTCTTTAAAAAATGACATTTGTTCCAATTGAATTCTAAACCAAATTCTTCAGCCCTTCTAAGCACTGTTTCTAGTTTCACTATTCCTTCTTCTTCTGTCTTGGCCGGTATAATGAGATCATCGAGGTAAGCTAGTAGAACACCCTTAATTATCAGGTCATTAAAGATGTCATTAATAAATCTTTGAAATACAGACGGAGCCGTACATAGGCCAAAAGGCATTTTTTTAAATTCGTACTGTCCTTGAGGTGTTACGAAAGCAGTATACTTTTGACTATCTTTGTGTACATTCACATGTAAGAATCCATTTTTTAGATCAAGGGACGTGAATACCTTAGCTTCCTTTAATTTGTCTATTTGGTCTTCTATTATTGGTAGAGGAAATCTTTCTTTAATCACCTTTTTGTTTAGTCGTCTATAGTCCATACACATTCTGCGTGAACCATCTTTCTTATCAGCCAGTACAATAGGACAAGCAAAATCAGATTTGCTGTGTGTAATTATTCCTTTCTTCAACCACTCTTCTATTTGTGTATTAACATCAGCCATTTCTAAGGGCGATAGACGTCGAGGGTTTTGAAAAACTGGATCTTCATTGGTGAGTATAATTTTTAACTCAACATTACTCTCTTTCACTTTGTTATTAGGTTTGTATTCATCGCACATCTTGCTAATTCTCTCAGTGTATTTAGTGTTTTCTATGTCATAAACTAGTTCTTTCTCCTTGTTTTCTATTAAAAGTGTAAGATGCATTATCTTCTCCATAAAAACACCTTCGGGAGTAAAGTGTACTTTGAAGTCTTGTAGTATAGGATTTCCAATTAAAGCAAAAACAGGTATTTCATTATCCTTAACAACATGAAAACGAACATCTGTGTAGTAATTGTCAATCTGTATATTAGCTGTAAAGAATCCTTCAGTATAAACTGTTTTCTCTGCTATTCCTGTCAAGCATGTTGATTCTGTTTTATAATCTTCAATTCTATCTTTAATTTTCTCAAACTCCGACTTCGTAATAAGGTTAACATCGCTTCCAGTATCTATTAATGCTAAAATATCTCTTCCATTAATCTTAATCGTTTTGTAGGGAACTTTTTCTTGTGTATTTTTATCATGAATATTTAAGGTTTTTTTGTTTTTGTTATTTGTGCATTCATTAGACTTGTGCCCAAATTCGTTACATTTAAAACATTTGACTCCCTTTGGACAAGTGGGGGATTGATGGTCTAAATCACCACAGTTGAAACATCTCTTGACATGCATCGTCTTACGTGGAGAATGCATTGACAATTGGCTAGTGTGTATAGGTTTATTATGTACCTTCTTTCTGAACTCACTGTAAATATCCATTTTTTTTCTAAAATCCTTCAAGTCTGTAGTACCATACAATATAACTTTATTGGTGTCTAAGTCACGAATACCATCTATGACGTATTCTATTAACGCAGCATCTTCAACTTTGCCATGAAGTGCTAATTCTTTCATCGACAGAAAATATTGTTGGTAGGTTTCGTCATTCTTCATTTTACGCGAGGCAAGCTTCTTGTGTACGATTGCACTGTTAATTTTAGGACCAAATTCCTCTCTCAGAGCTTTTTTTAAGTTTGTGTAATCTTTTACTCTTCCTAAAGATCGTAAGAATAACTTAGCTGTCCCACCTAAAAGTCTCTTGGCATAGATTAATTTTTCTATTTTAGTCCATTTCATAATCTGAGCAGTGTCTTCAAATTCATCAATAAACGTCTCAATAGGGTAAGTGTCATCTCCGGTAAATATTGTCATCGACTTCTCTAAATCCTTGAATGAAATGTGTACATCACAGTCTTGATCATCATCATCGCTTTCCTTTACATCTTTCTTCGGCGGCATCGTGGTAGTCGAATTAGCATTAGGCTTTATTCTTGAATTTCTTCTTCTCGTTGTCGTACAAAATGATGGCTTATTTGGACTCATTGAATAGTCTGAATAGAATTAGTCTTTAAGTCTTCAAAAATAAAAATCAGAAAATCTTTTTATCCAAAAACTACCATTTTGGTAGAAAATTTCTACGCTGACAACATTTTCTCAAGTGGCGTCGGTAAAACAGCAAACTCAATGGCGGCGCATTGGCGTCATACATTTAATAACTTGCAATTCATCTTACGGTTTTATCGTCGAATCTTTTCAAATTTTGGTGTATCCCGGACGAGCCCCCATAAGTTGTGGGAAGAAACCAATAACTTGATCGATATTTAAAACCGTTTATTTAATTTTAATACATCGTAATTCCGCACACATCGTAATATAGCCAACCTCTTAATAATACAAAACTCAACTGACTGTGTCATCTACTTCTGACATTGACAACTTTTAAACATAGATAAAGACAAGATAACAGATAAAATATATAAATTATAGTTCAGCATTTGAAATCATTCGACATATATATATATATATATATTTGAGTTAGAAATTGAATTTTAAGTGGTTATAAAAAAAAAACCACAAAAGAAAAAATTAACCTTCTAACCTATAGTAAAAAAAAACAGATCTGGGTTAAACTTTAGCTTAGTGGTCCATATTTTTTTATTGCCTGAAGCAGGCAAACAGGCGGATGGCCCACTTCATGGAAGGTGGTTCCCGTTGCCTATGGACGTTTGCAACACCAGGGGAGTTGCCAACGCGTTGCCGGTCTCTAAGAAATTTTATAACACCCTTCTTAAAGACCTCATGTCGTAGCGCAGAGGAAAAACCTCGGCAGGAAGTTCTCTCCAGATCATTATTGTATGCGGTATAAACATTCTAGAGAACTGTTGCGTAGTTGAGAGTGAGTCCCCTATGGAACATATAGTTCTTAAGATATTGTTTTTTTTTATTTTAAAATATACTGACAATGGTGCCAGCCTGTGCTAGCACTCACTGGCCGCTGCCACGGCACGCTCGATTTACTCGCTTAATTAGCGCTCTGTGGTTTAAAGCCGAACCTGAGGCACCATTCTAGTTACTGGTAGCGACTTTCGACTGAAGCCCATAAGCCAAGCAATCATGCCAGGGCAATGGTCAGCAAGTGTTACAGCCGAATTGTATCACAATGTACGTACGTACAAGCAAAAAAAAATATTTCGTATTTAAAAATCAATAACTTGTTTACTAAACTCGAAAGCAGTTTTAGTGTTTATATTTTAAGCTTACTTGTTTCCCTAAACACAAATCACACTTTTTTATCAACAAAAGTGACATAACCTTTTTATCTAACATATTTTTGTTTTCCCATAATCCATTCAAAACTTGTTTGTGGACCCCAAACACTTGTCTCTTAACCCAAATAACAGGTCTAGTAGGTATATATAAGTATGTTACCCCTAAGCTCAAATTACCCTTAATCTCATGCCACTCTAGCTCAAAACACAACATGGATGGGTTTATAATAGTTCATAATAAGTGAATGCCTATAACTATACACCACTCAGAAAAATATTATTACAAAGAGCTATGATATAAGAAACATTAAGGACTTACCATCAGTATTCCAAGCACCCTCCACTTGATATGCTGATGAGGCAACACCAAACCGAAAGCTTTCCGGAAACCTTCTAACTTTTCTATCGGCCCATCCATCACAAAAACTAAATGCACTGAAAAATGCATAATTTTTTATTCAAATATTAAATATTCGTAAAAAATTTCAAGATAGACCTAAAGCAACACTTTTAAGAAATTTTTGACTAAAATTGAAAAAGCCATTCTTTCAACTTCGTTGCTAGTTTTGTAAGACAATTTTACAAAGAATGATTTTGACCATAAAAGTATTTGGTCACAATGAATAATTAAGGACAGGAAGGAAGGAGGAAGATACTGTAATTAATTTATCAGACTCTCACCTCAAAACACAAATTAACAACAAAATCCCGTACATGTTGCACAAACTTTAAAAGTAATATAGCAATAATTACATTACTTACAACCTTTACATGAAAATATCACCCACTAATATGGATATTTGGTAACAGTTGTTTTATCTTGTATTATCAGCTATAATCTTAAAGTTAACTGTTACACTATTTTAATTAGTGATAAAGCTGATAAGAATTCTTCCCGCCCGTCCCGTGTTTGTTTATTTTGTTTCTTTTAAATTTAATCGAAAAATGGGGTTACCCTGTAATCTATCACATATTCCACAATTACGTTAAAAACAATGTTGAACAAGTTATGTTATAGTTTATTACAATAGGTGTATCGTCCCAAAGTGGCCGTAAAACGACTAATGTTAAAAGTTTAAAACCTCTACCATAACGATTTTCTTAAACACTAGAGTGAATTCGTATACTCTAGACCAGGGATCCTCCAAGTGGTCGACATCGCCCGCCTGGGGTCGAAATCGAATTCCCAGCAGACGATATAAACGAAAACTAATTTTGGGGATCAACGAGGTCTAAAAATCGAACCCTATTAATAAACACAATTTTTAATTGAAACTTTCAACATGCTGTTTAAGTTTCGCTTTGTACGTTTTATTCGTAAAATAATTACCTACTTAAGTATTTTTACGTAATTTGTATTAATAATTATTAATTACACTTAATTTTTAAATTTTATGCCTATTTATTTTATTAAGTAAAAGATGACAAGTTTACTTACTCAACTGGGGGGTCTGAGGTATCAGTTCATTTTTAATAAGGGGCTTTTGCTTAAAATAGTTTGGGAATCCCTGTTTTAGTTACCTATCCAGAAGCTTCAAATTTGACACTCACTGGTTAATTAAATTAACTGTATAAAGAAAATATTGAGTTCTGTCGAAATCTAAAATACACATGGCATACATCTTTTAAAACCTTTTTATTTTTTAACAAACCCATATTTTCTTATTATAGAAAATATAGTAAAATTAAAATACAGGTAGATAGATTTTGTTCTCAAAATCTAATTACAGGTTTTCACTAATAACAACATTAAATAAAACTAACTTAAGAAAATACTAATTACAAATATAAAAACCTAATTATAAGCGTTGTATTTAAATAAGTTATATATACAAATTAAAATAAAATAATATATAAAAATGAAAAAAAAACCCTTACCAAATATACTACAATCGGTCCAAGTTTGAAATTTATAACCAATCTGTAAAGTACTAGTAGTCTTAAAGTTATTGAAAAATCCATCAAAACCATTCATAATAAATGACTACAAGAGAATAAAAATTATGATATTTCAGAAAATCATTTGTAGCTGGAAACCCTAAATAAAAGTTATTGCCAGCATAAATTTGACATTTAGAACTTTTATCATTTGTATGGAATTCAATTCTTTATACATTTATCCAGTTAGTAAAAAAAGAAAGAATAACAAAACACTATAATGTATTCAATAGTAGTATTTGCCCGCGATTTTCTTCACGTTGTACAATTAGCAAAGATCAAAGTTCTCTTGACAATATTGAAAATAAAAAATAACGAATATGCAGAAAGATATTAGAAATAGGTACTTTTCTATTTATTTAAAACCAAACTGAGTATCTTTTAGATTCCCTTCACGTTCACGTTTGACTGTCTGACTAGGGAGGAGAACGTTGACCTAGAAGATATCTATTTACTCGTGATTTATAACTCACATAATGCATTTGTTTGGAAAATAGACTCGAGCAAATCATTAAGTAATTTGGCAGAGCGAGTCAAATAAATTGAGGGGAAGCGCTTCTTCCTGGCCGATAGTAGTTCTACTATTTATTGGTACCGTAAGCCACTGCCTCTGGGTGGTTGATGGTCCTAAAACGTGAATAGGGCAATCAGCTCATATACGAGTAAGTAGTTCTAAAGTATCGGCAACTAGAATAGGTACCTATTTGACATGTTTTCATACAAAGCAGGATTCCATTAATTCATTCATCCTTTCTTTATATATAAACCTTTTTTCCAGTATGAAATATAGATTACAGACATCGTTTCTATACATAAACCCTCAGAACAAACTTGTGAGATAGGTATCTACTTTATTTAGATATACTAAATACAAAGCCTACGAAAAAATGTAGTTACTAATCTAACTAGGCGTAATCCCTTGCCCCTCCCGGAAAATTACGATCCATCATCCTAAAACCGATCCCATTTTCCGGGATATAAGTATCCTATGTTCATTCTCGATATTGAGACTGCATTATTATATACCAAATTATAACAAAATCCAGTACCTTAGTAATAATGCGTAGCAGACAGTTACCTTTTTATTTGTAATATAAGTATGAATAGTTATAAGATGTTGTCCGATTCTCAGGCCTACCCAATATGCACACAAAATTTCATGAGAATCGGTCAAACCGTTTCAGAGGAGTACGGTAACTAATAATGTGACACGAGAATTTTATATAAGTATACGAGGGTGACACTGAAAGTTGTTAGAAAATCAAAAACTGAGCAAACTAGCAAGTTATTGGAACGTAGTTCCTTTTGGAACGTAGTTCCTTATCGCGCGGTACGAATGGGGGCTAGACGGAAAAAATTCTTACTAAAAAGTTGTCACGACACTTTTTGAACTTGCCAAGATAAAATGCAGTTTATGCCCACGCAGTTAGAGTTTAATTTGGAGTACATTATTTTTAAATGTCATGGGTTGCTGATGTACAGATAGCATTTGCGGACATATAGAGTCTTAATGTCATTAAAATAAGGAGCAATATCGCGAATCTGGTTTAAAGTTAAATTTGTTTCAAGAGTCGAATTGCAGGATGTGATTCGATTTTTAAATTGTTTCTTATATTGAAGTAAATAGGATTCAAACTTACTCATTTACTATTACACTTCGCATTGAACAGTGTGGTGTCGCGACGATTATTTTTGTTGAGTGTATACAGGTTTTTTGTAAATAATCGAAAGGAACTTCGTTCCATCCGGGTGTCCCTTGACACCTCTCAGTTTTTTTATCTTTTCAAAATAGTTTCCATTCACTTCAATACATCGCTGCATTCGATAGAACCACCGAGAAAAGCACTTTGCCCACTCGTCCTTAGGGGTCTCTTCGATGGCCTTCTGGAACGCAGCCACTGTTTCCTTGGCGTCCATAAAATATTTTCCTCGAAGTTTTTCTTTTATTTTCGGGAATTAAATAGAAATCGGAAGATGCGAGGTCGGGGTTATATGGCGGGTGACCCAGCAATTCCACTTCTGACGACGCCAAATAATCGATCGTTTGCTCGGCGGTGTGCGAGGAAGCGTTGTCGTGGTGAAGGAGGATCCTACTGCGAGGTCGTTTCTTTCGAACTTCTTCCAAGACAAGTGGTCTTAGATCTTCTAAAACTATTGGCGCATAATGACCGGTCCTTCCGAAGAATGAGGCCACCATCTTTTTTCCTACACCTCTCTTCAATTTCAATCCAGCTTTCGTCACCCGTAAGGATATCGAACACAGCTTTTGCGTCACCTCCATTAAATCTTTGTATCATTTCACGGCACCAATCAACACGACGGAGTTTTTGGGCCTCGGTCAAATAATGAGGTATCCACTGGGCACAAAGCTTCCTAACGGCTAAATGTTTGTGGAGGATTTTGTGCACTTGAGTCATACCGATGCCTAAGCCTGTCCGAATCTTCTGATAGGTTACTCTTGGATCAGTCTCTATCATACACCGCACAACACTGATATCTTCAGTCGTCGCCGTAGAAGGCCGTCCCTCACGCAGAGCATCGTTGAGATTGGTGCGACCACGTTTAAACTCATTATACCAGTTATAAACAGTGGCCCGAGAAGGGGCTTCATCGTGAAAGGCCAATCGAAGTCTGTCATAACATTCTTGTTGACTTAAATGACACCGAAAGTCATAAAAAGTCATAGTATGAAAATTTTCTCGCGTTACATTCATATTGGCGTGACACAGACAAATTTCAATTTGCCGCCAAATCGTAAAACAAATGACGAATAAAATAAATTAGTACTCAATAATTTTAGCAAAGAGTTCTATTTTCAAACTTTAAACTTATTTTTTTATTATATTCTTTAAAAGTGGCCAGTTCTAAAAACTATCAGTGTATGATGTACTCCGAAATTACTCAACTGATTTTGACGAATTGCTTTTATTTTGCTGGGTATGTTCCAACTTTGGAAACAGGATAGGTTTCATTTTAAATTAATAAAAAATATATCGGAGAGGTCGGTAAGTATGAGTTAGTTAGCCATACTATAAGCCCAATGTTTCTTTAACGCCACCATTGAAATGAAATTATTTTTGTGTGTGTTTGAATTGCTCTCCGGATGGTTCAGATTCATAACTGGAACCGGTAGGAAGCACTAGAATCGGGTGCTAGAGTTTTACTTTTGCAATGCAGAACAAATTCTGCCAGGGCCGCTAGTTAGTAAGCTTTTATTTAACTTGCAATGGATGTATGTATCTAAGTTCGGGTGGAATCTTGACAGTTAAATTTGTTCAACTTCCCGGTTCCCGATTGAGCTGAAATTTAGCACGCATTATATATCGCGTGACAATGCAATAATATGGTACCATGGAGCTGATCTGATGATGACTCAGAAGGTGGCCATAGGAACTCCTGTACTAAACAAGATAGACACGTCGTGTTTGGGCTCGTTTTACTTGTCTTGGCTAGCACTCTGCTGCTACATGATATCTAGGATCTCAAACGCTTATAAAAACCTTTTTTTAATCTTATTATTAATAATACATTTAAATGATTTTATAGTTAAATAACAACAAGTATTGCTTATGCAATAAAGTGAGCTGACGTCTAAAAGATTTTAGATAAGGATGAATAAAAACACTTAATGCTCTTATATCTCTCTCTTATCTATACCCGATGATATCTTCTTTTTTGAGAAGATTATTAATATATGTTATATAATGTTAATATACATTTATTTTATTCCTTTTTTGTGTTTGTTAGTTAATATAAATCTAGACTCTCAATTTCTTTTTCACATGTAAAATTCCTGCTGCTGAGCGGCCTGTTTTAAGAGACGGTAAAGCAACCCACAGCCTGGTGGCAGGGCATTAGCCCGTATGGATGGATGAAATGCTGAAGCCAATAATTCCTTTTTGATTAAGTACCATTTCTCCTACCGGAGTTTTCCATTGAAAAACTATAGAAGATTTTTGCCTTTCCCTTTATAAGTATCTCGATGATAACTTTACAGAATAAATGAAAAATATATAAAAACTAGGACATGCTCGCAACTTTGTTCACGCTTGACTTGAAATTCCCATGGGTTCCCGGGACACAAAATACCACAGTATTTAAAAAATAATATAAGCTATCGTTTTAGAGAATACTGTTAAAAATTTTTAAATCTAAAACCCGATTGTAGCGCCACCTACCAGGTCTTACTCTCTAAATATTAATACGGAATACAAATAACTAACATGTTATAACACAGGCAGTATCTACATCCCTACAAAGTCTAGAAGGCTATATGTCACACTCATTTTGCAATTCACAGCGTTTCGCGGTATATGCTTAACCACTACGGGCACATATTTCATCAATTGCCTCATCATCATCAATCTCGAAAGCACACATATCTTTCTCTCTCTCTCTCTCTTTTTATCAACCCTGGTATGATGTGTACCTGCCCTCTCAGGGGGCACACGCAGGTGACTCTCAATACACATGCGTACGTGCTTTCTTCCGGAGACAGACCCATGCAACTCCCAGTGCAGGGGATATAGTCAACCCTGGCGCAATACGTACCTGCCCCGGGAGAGCGGCACCTTTGGTGTTACAAATGTCCATAGGTGAAAACTTTTCTAAACATATACACTAACTAGCTGCCCGGCGCGGTTTCACCCGCGCTCTGTCCCACTCCCGTGGTTATATATCATCAAGTTATATAGCCTATGATACTCCCTGTTAACGTAGCTTTTCAACAGTAAAACAATTTTTGAAATCGGTTTAACAGATCCAGAGATTAACCCCCCCCCCCCCCTACAACGTCACGAACTTTACCTCTTTATAATATTTTCTGAAATGAACTTTCTCTCGACTTTTGTCGGTTTTTATAAATATCCCGTCCGGTTGCCCACGGGAAAAGAGATATTTAAATCCCCACTATTGGTTCTGGATGATGTGCATGTGTGTTTGTCGTCTTCGTCTTCCTCTTGCTCTTCCTCTAACTGTCTGTGTTTGCGTGGCTAATGTGTGTAGTCAGTTCGGTCTAATGTGTGTTCTGGTTGTTGACTTGTGTTCTGTGTGGTTGAATTTAGGGTGTCTGTGATTAATTCCGCTGCGGGGGGCCTTTAGCTAGCTAGGGAGCAAAGGACCATCGACCCCCGTCTGTCGAAGTGGGTGTGCTCTGATTCCCGGGGCACATTCAGGCACTTTTTGCGCTGGATCGGACTGGGCGTAACTACGTTCTAAGTCTCAGTCCTTTCCTACACAACAAAGCGCGGGGCACATGGGAGGAGGGTGGTTTTAGTGGGTATTAGGAGCTGCCCGTGCAGCGCATCCTTGAGTCTCCACACATGGTGAGTCGATCGCGAGTGGGTTACATAGCATGCTGTAACCTCGCTCGCGACCGATGTTGGCCTGATCCCTTGCCAGGACCCAGTACTGTGCGAAAAAGCATTTCCCCCGCCTCAAAAAAAAAAAAAAAAATAGAGTGTCTGTGTTGTTTACTTGTTTACAAATACGGAATCTCCTAGCACCTTGCGTAGAATGATTGTGGTGTGTAACGCTGCCTGCTTCTGTAAAATGGTTACATCAATTGAAGCGTCTAGTTTTTCTATGAATTTATTTATATTATATATTATATTAAGATATCAATAATATATATTATAAGTATAGAGTATAGCTGTAGCTATGCGTTAACGAAAAAAATAATAGCGATGATACTCGATGACGAAAATAAAATAAACCGAAGGAACAGAAGAACTTGGGTTCATGATATGTTGAGAAAAAGAAAAACGGAAGGGGAATATTGGAATATCCGGAGACGTTTGCTTGATGACGAAGAAAATTTTACATATATTTTCATATGCCAAGATATTTATTTTATTATATACTAAATTTTATTGAGAACGACATCAGCGTTAAAATGCGTGCACTCTGTTCTGCAACTATACACGGAATGAAGAAGAGAGGGGCGCTGCGCCCGCGCCCGGCCAAGACGAGTTGGCAACGCGTCGCCCGCTAGCCGTAAGCACATTGTCGACTCTCAACCAATTCATCGACAATGAGGGGCAAACGGGTCGGTGTCAGTCAATAGGTGAACAACGCGTTGACCACGCATCGTACACGTGTCGTATATCTTTAACTTACCAAGTTGACATATTCACCTTAATTAACATAACATATAGCTTAAATTTCAATGTCAAACTGTGAGTTGAGTTGGAATTGAGTCGGTGTAATGTGCGAATACCTGAAGCCTCAGCATTAAAGTAATAACCACCTTAATCTTATAGTTCTGTTTTCCCAGTATAAAAGCGCGCGAGCAACCCCGTTTTATACACTAGTATATTTGCTGGTGATATGTTGACATTATCTATATATGAGATAAGATTCACGGTCTTCAAATTGAAGTACTTAGGTAGGTAATGAGATAGAAATCTATATAAACAACAAGATTTCTGTGTACTAGGTTAGTCGACGCAATGAGGGTCATAGGGTTGGTAAGGTCAGTTATGAATATATTATTATTTTTTGTAATAATTCATTAATCTTAATCTTTATGTATACAATTATTCTGTTCGTGTATATCTTACTGAACTTCTCGGCAACGGTTGGACCGATTTTGATGATTTTTTTTGTATGTGTTTTCGATGATCGATTTTGATGAATTGTTTTGGGATACCCACTAAAAGCCCTGGCTGGTCCTCGAACGTCTCTCGTCCGGGCTGTAGCCTCGAAGTAGGCTGTAGGAACGGAGAAAGAATACAATTTCCTGCGGCCTGTCGTAAGAGGCGACAAAACAACCCACAGCCAGGTGGTAGGGCATTTGCCCGACTGGATGGCTACCACCCCTGGTCTAAAGTATGTCGCCATATCAACCTTGAGTTGTGTTTCGGCATTAGTGACCAGGTGTCCAGTATCCCTTAAGAGTGCAGCAGCGCATTTGGTGTTCCAAATGTTCATAGGCGATGGTAACCGCTTTCCATCAAGTGGGCCTGACTGCTGGACTCCTGCAAAAAGAAATAAAAATTTTTTAAATCGAACTATGTAAATGGCAATTTTGTTTCAAATTAAATACTTGTGATGAATAACGTATTATTTGGATAAGGATTAATATCGTGTTGATAAAAACACCTTCGCAAATAATGCATTATTTCAGAACAAATTTGGTTAGCATAAAAAAGGTTATAGCGAGCCAACCTTAAAAGATAGACATAATTATGCTGTCGCGGACTCTTTTTTAGAACTTTTAAAGGGGAGCACCGAGCAATTCTGTCAAACATGATTTTTGTGAAGCTCGCAAAATGATAAAAATACCCGATTTTATAACATTCTTCATTGGTGCTCCGCTCCTATTAGTCTTAGCGTGATGATATATAGCCTATAGCCTTCCTCGATAAATGGACTATCTAACACTGAAATAATTTTTCAAATCAGACCAGTAGTTCCTGAGATTAGCGCGTTCAAGCAAACAAACTTCAGCTTTATACATTAGTATAGTGGAGGAATGTGTGATGATGATGTAGTGATGGTTGGTTGCGGCCGTTGAGCGTTGTACGGGTCAATGAAAGATATCTTGCATCGTACACTTTTAATCACACACACTGATCATGTTTTATGATACAGTTCAGATGGATTTTTGGTGAAGGCAAGAAGCAAGTGCGAAAACTAGCGTTTGTACACGAGCACGGATGTCGTGCGCCCGCGTTGAAGGCGTGAATCGGACTGTAGCCGAAATGTGTCGACTGTTTCGCGCCAAGAGAATCCTCGCGAAAGTTGTGCGCGCGGTGTCATAAAATGGCGCGATGTTTTGCTTGCCACATATTAATATTGGTTTCGCGCTTACGTGCTTGTTTCGATGTTGGCACTAATGTCGCCTCAATAGGTATATAGATATTTGAATGTGACATTTAGGACCCCTTCCACCCCTTAACGTCTGACGTAATTGAAGACGTGAGTGGATGAAGGTGATATGTCGCATATTCGGTTTTTGTGCTTTTTTTTGCGTAGATGAAGGTTATAAGTCGGTACCAAATGACTACAGACCTTAGACCACAGATATAAGGCATATTTAAAAAATAAAGAGTTGAAAATAGGTGTTAAGTTCAGTACAGTTTAAAATAAAAGTAAAACTTTTATCTCGATTTACTCAGAATTGGAATTATGCGACTTATCACCACTCATGTCTTCTTTATAAATGACCCCTTAGCAATAAAACTAATGTTGTACTCATAATATATTACGTGGATCAATAAGTCCCGGGACTAACTAAGAAAAACACATTTTTTTGGCAAAACTTGACTTTATTCATCAACATAGTCTCCTTCAAGAGCAACACAATCAATCCACCGCTTCTATAACATTTCAATACCTTTTTTGATGAACGATTCATCTTTGGCCTCGAAATAAACGTTTGTTTCAGCGATGACTTCCTCGTTGGAGAAGAATCTCTTTCTTTGGAGCATTTGTTTGAGGTCTGCAAATAGGTAGTAGTCGCTGGAGGCCAGATCTATAATATGGTCCAGAATATGATGGGTGCGGAAGCAATTCGAAGCTTAATTCTTAGCTCTAAACAGCGTTCGGAAGTCGTTCTTGATCCGCCGTTAGCAAACGCGGCACCCACTTTGACAACAGCTTCCTCATAGACAAATGTTCGTGCAAAATAGCGTTCACACTGCCGTATGATATCTTTAAGGTGTCAGCTATCTCACGCAATTTTAATTTACAGTTTTCAAAAAGATTTGGCGGACTTTTTTGGTGGTTTCCGGTGTAACTACCTCATTTGGCCGGCCGGAGTGACACCTTCAGAGTCTGTACGACCACGTTTAAACTCAGCATACCACCGACAAATGGTTGTTTTTAATGGAGCAGAGTTCCCTTTGCACTTTTCAAGCCATTGCTGAGCTTACACTGTGTTTTTTTTTCATCAAAAAGCAGTGATAAATCAACACACGAAATTGTTTCGAATGCATTGTTTTGAGAATATCAAAACTAGCGTCACTTAAATCACTCTAGCTCGTGGACCAAACATCAGAATGTGATGAAATTTTGACAGGTATCTTCTGAAGGTTGGTACTCATGAAAAATCATACAGAACTTTTGTTGGCAAGCCATCCATGTCTTAGTCCCAGGACTTATTGATCCACGTGTTATATACGCCATTTTATTTATACCTTTATTTATGTTTCTGACTGGGAAATGAATGGGACTTCGCAAATCTGATGTCGCTGACGTCTACAATTGGTCTAGCACAGCCACGGCTTTTCTTTCTTTCTTTTTATCTTATTTTGCTAACAGCTTACATTTTTTTCTTCATACAGTATCTTGGTTGTGAGCTGCTTTGCTGCGTCTGTAAAGCAGCAGAGGAAGTTCCCTGATAACTTCATCTTTGGTACTGCAACTGCTTCGTACCAAATCGAAGGTGGCTGGGATGAAGATGGTAAGTTGATATGCGTTACTCGAACTCTTGCCATGAACGTAGTTGAGCAGGATTTACTTGTATTTTAATTTGTACTACCCCATTGCGATAATGTGTGTTGCGGACAAAGAGCACCCCCCTGACCCAACCGCCGGAGCACACCTACTCTCCACGTCCCGTATACCGCCGATGCCCATAGCTCGCGCAATTAGCAACTAGGCGTCGGACGGGATGCGGGATATAGGAGCAGCCTTGGAGGAAAAATTATACCTACACAATTCAACGACTCTCTCTCTCGACTCAACTCTCTCGCACAATTTGTAATTACGTACTTCTTTAATGTATATTTTAATTTAAAAATAATAATCATACAGTCCATTATATCGAATTTAATTTCCAAACAAGAAGCTTCCGCCACCAATAGTGTGCGTGTCTTTAGGACCATATTATTTACTCGGGGATACAACGCTGCGGAGCACCTGGGCGTAGGCAGTTGAGGGGCGTAGACCGATTTGACTTCAATAAAAGAAGGTTGTTAAATAACACCACGATTGTTCAATATCTGACATAACGAATATATTATATGAGTTCCCCAAATAGCTAGGGATCCAAAATGAAAAATAAGAATTAAGTGCTATTTATTAGTGTCGGTTGCCAAACTTATTTTCGCCCTTCGGCACCCAAAGCGGCTTAAGACAGGCCGTCTTTGGAGAAGTCCGATACAGGGCTATCCACGGCGAGGAAAGCGCGGTAGGTGCCTGTAAGATTCACCACATTGCGATGGAAATAGCACCTCCGAAACCCTCAGCGTTTCTTCTTATGCCTTATGCTAGAGTTACAGGAAAGCGAAAGTAAAACCATTCCCAGGAGTCCTGGTAGACAGAGGTCACAGGCCTCGTCCATTGCCTGGGGAAAATAAACTCCCGTGTCTCCAGACTCTCTTTGAGTAGGCGGTTTCTAAGTTTTAATCGAAAATTAATTTTGGATTTATTAATGTAAAAAGTTACAAGGAATCTTTCACATAACTATAGTTCAATTCGCACAGCTTCTATTACAATAGGATGTCGAGGATTATGATTAATATACATTATATTTTATCAGGCAAGGGTGAAAACATCTGGGACTACATGACCCACAACAACCCAACAGTAATCAAAGACGTAAGCAACGGCGACATCGCAGCTGATACCTACCACAACTACAAACGTGATGTCGAAATGATGAGAGAACTCGGCTTGGACGCCTATAGATTCTCATTGTCCTGGGCTAGAATCCTTCCCACAGGCTTCTCCAATAATATAAATCAGGCCGGAATCGATTTCTACAACAATTACATCAACGAAATGTTGAAATACAACATCCAGCCTATGATAACATTGTATCACTGGGACTTGCCTCAAAAGTTGCAGGAATTGGGTGGATTCTCAAGTCCCTTAATAACTGAATGGTTTGAAGAATACGCTAGAGTAGCCTATGAAAGCTTTGGTGATAGGGTTAAATTCTGGATCACCTTCAATGAACCACGTGAAGTGTGCTATCAAGGTTATGGGTGGACCACCATGGCCCCGATGCTGAATGCCACGGGAGTAGGAACTTACATCTGCGCGAAGCACCTTGTCCTGTGCCATGCGAAAGCGTATCATCTGTACAACAATGAATTTAAATCGAAACAGAATGGTGTAGTTGGTATCACGTACAGTGTAAATGACTTTAGACCTTTAACCGATTCTGATGAGGATATAGCTGCTAATATTTTAAGGAGACAGGGTGAAGTAAGTGTTTTATAGAAAATTTTCGGCTGCTTTTATAGTTCTATTTCTAATATTCATAAAATGCTGCTGGTAGGGATTTTATTACTTGCTTATTATTTCATTGATTGTAAATGAGACCTGGAGAATTAAATATCGCGTGGACTTCTAAATACTCATGAATGTAAATAGGTTATAGAACAGGTTCTTACATCGGATACAATATATAACGTAATAATATATCAGTTCAGACAGAATCATTTTCCCAAAGTAAAGCCGCTTTCTGATTTGTCGGTGCTACAGCGGTATTGTATCTGGAAACTCTACAATGAAAGGTTATGTATTGCTTGCACCTTCGCTGACTTATCGGAAAGCGGCCTAACTCTTGGAAATTTTTAGCCAGAACTGAAAGTTTTAGCCAGAACTGGAAGTTTTAGCCAGAACTGAAAGTTTTAGCCAGAACTGAACACGAAACGATCGCTACAAAGAGACTTACAGAAACCATTTTATTTTACAGTATGGTATATATTCAGAACCCATATTCGGACCTGACGGAGGTTTCCCTAAGGAGTTAGCAAAAAGAGTTGCAGAAAAAAGTGTTCAACAAGGTTACTCCAAATCTCGTATGCCAGAGTTCACTGACGAAGAGAGGAAACTAGCGAAAGGAGCATCGGACTTCATGGGCATTAATCACTATACTGGATATTTAACGTCAGCTGGCTATGATAATTCTTATCCTGTACCATCATTTTATGATGACTTGAGTATCACCGACCATAGGCTGCCGGAATGGCCACTTGCTGCTTCATCTTGGCTATATGTAAGTTCTCGATATTTAGACATATGATTCGTAATGTTTAGACACTTTTTTTTATACAGGGGAAATCCGTTTGAGAACTGTGAGCCGCGCGAAGGGTAACGGTCGCGACCCCTGTGTGGGAGTCGCCAGGTCGGGGTGGCACTAGCACCTCACGTGTGAGATGCTATTGCCACGCCGTGGTTAGGGATACCCACTAAAACCCCTATCCGATCCTCTAGCGTACTTCGTCCTTCGTGTGGGCTCACTCGTGCATTCACCACCAGCCTGGACAGATGACGGCCAGCCCCTTGCCGGCTGGCCTAACAATTAGTTAGCCGAAGATCTGGGTCTCTCCGGCTCCTCGATCTCACCTCGAGGTGAGAGAGAGCATTCGGATTGTGGCGCGTCCCTCTTCTCCGGAATTTTTAGACATCAACTAGGGACCAATGCAAGGTGGTTTAACTCCACTGATAGACTATAAGTAATAGTGCAAATACGTTGTCAACCTTTAGGTTGTTTAGGGATAAGCAAGATGAAAGAAAGTACTCACAATATTAGATTTAGGACTACAAAAGCGAAATTAACCATGTGCCTTGTGTTCTGAGGCCATGAGTTTCTACAAAAAGCTATAAAATCAAAATGGCTAATCGACTCTTCGGGTGGTCAGAAGGCTGGTGCCTGCCTGGGTTAACGAATCAAACATATCCTTTTACTACGTATCATGTCATTCCCATACACTTTTATTCTATTTGTTTAGCACTAATGCCACTTGTCTAAGGGGATATTTCTTTAAGTTATGGCTCCAACGCAATGAATATATATATTTTTTTAAATTTATCATCAAAATTATGCTTACATTTATATACATTAGAAACGCATTTTAACTGTGGCACAGAAACCTCATGGGTTTATTCATGCCGCAGGGAGTCGTGAAAAATAACAATATTTTGTAATTATTACTATTTATGTCTGTTGTGTGTATTAATTAAGTGCAAAGAATAGAGTGGGTAGTTCGGTAAATTCTTGTTTAGTGTCACTGGCTGCGCCAGTCTAATATACGAGCTATATCATACCGGGTGTTTCATTTTCTTTAAAATATACTACAGTTGGCGACGTTATGTCACATAATTCTTATAAATACTATATATAGGTAAATAAGCTAACTTGAGATTTATTCAATAAAAATATGACTCCAAAATTGAAGTATCAAATCATCCTTAGAATAAGGCAGAAGTTGTTTTCTAACGCCACCATATTTCTACATACATACATACATACATAACTTCACGCCAGGTCCCTTGCGGGGTAGGCACGAACAACAGAGCGCCATACAGGCTTATTCTTACACACCTCACTTGCTTCTTTGACATTCATAGCTCTTGTCATGCACGCTCGTCTGTTCTTAAGGCTCCTGACATCACCTTCTGCTAATACATGATCAATTTGATCATGGAAGGTGTGTCGTGGCCTTCCGCGACTTCTGCATCCATCCACTTTTGCATTGCATATCTGTTTAGTCATTCTTTCATCATTCATTCTTTCCACATGCCCGAACCACCGGAGCATTCCTTTCCTTACCTTCACCCCGACACTCTCTTTCAGACCAACTCTCTTTCTTACTTCGGTATTACGAACGCGGTCCGCGAGCGTCACTCCGCAGATTTTGCGCAGTGCTCGCATCTCGACCGCGTTTACTCTACTTTCATGCTCTCTATTCCATACCCAACTCTCGCTTCCATACAAGAGCGTAGGTACCAGCACCGCGTTGTGTATGGCAAGCTGGGCCTTCTGGCTGAGGTTCTTAGCGCCTAGAAGTTTACCCAACGCTCCATTCACACTATATTTCCCAAATTTACTCTTCTTTCTATGTCAGCGGTGTACCTTCCATCCCTGCTAAAAGCACATCCAAGATATACAAACTCATTCACTTGTTCCAGCATAACATCATCGAGCATTATCCTTGCATTCGTTCTGGTTTCTTCTCTTTCAAACACCATAACCTTTGTTTTCTTCGCATTCAAATTAAACCATATTTCTGAAATTATAAACCTAATTGGTTTAATTCCAGCAAGCACCTGACAGTCTTTTCAACACCTTAGCCACCCTTGAAGAACTGTACCCTGGAACAGAATACTACATCACCGAAAACGGCTGGTCTGTTACTCCTGACAGCAGCCTGGTAGACGATGACAGGATTAGATATTACAGAGCTGCTTGGGAGAATCTTTTAGATGCTATAGATGCCGGTTTCAAGCTCAAAGGCTACATGGCATGGAGTCTGATGGATAATTTCGAATGGATGCAAGGATATACGTAAGTTATTTTAAGTTAAAATTAAAAAATATATATTCATAGCCACACTGCATAACAATGGAAAAAAAAATTGTGCAGTCCGTCAGCTGTCAAAGTCCTGAACCTGTAAATTACATTGGCAACTTTCGGTTGCAAAATACAATAAAGACTAAAGTAATGTTTTTTAGGGTTGGGTAATATAATATATAATTATCTCAAAATATAAATGGTTACATTTAATTCATTTTTATTGCGAAGCTGGAAAAGAGGCAGACGGCCTAGCTCATGAAAAGTGGTAACTGTCGCCTATAGACGTCTGAAACACCAATGGTGAAGCTGAAGTGTAACCAGTCTCTAAGATAGGTTAAAGGGGACGGAATAGGAGGGATGAATAGAGATGGATTAAAGGAGGCATGAGATAGAGCGAGTTAGATAGGGGAAGAAGAAGTGGGCCATTGGATTTCTCACTTATCCTACTCTGTATCGATATTCTGTGTTCGCTTGGTATCACACCGAACGTGCTGACTCCAAGAGCTGTAATGAAAATGATTATTCTAGCATGGCTTTACCACGTCTAAACCCTATTCTTGCTTTTTAACCTTGGTAGAAAAGTCAGATTTCCACTCATAAATTACGTCACACGTTAAAGGGGGAGTCGTTAAACGTCACTAACGACGTCATCATTTTCGATCACACAGCGCTCACAACGACCCATGCCGAGAATTGGGTCGAAGTGGGCGTTGACCACAAAGCATTTATTATCTTTATCGATTGACATAGAAAGAGGCGCGATTTTAAAATCAACCGCGTGACATTTGCGTATTTCTTCGGTAATGAAATCAACGCTCCATAATCCGTTCCACTAGAGTTTAAGACTGTAATGCCCGCAAGCAAGTGGAACGGGAAAAATCGCGGTCGTGAACGTGGTCGTTGTGAGTCCCTAATGGAACGCCCTGATTGTGTGACAAGAGGTGGGAGGGGTCATAAATTTCGTGATGTCACATTTCAAAATGTGATTTATTTAAGGTATAAAATGAAATTTGAACTATTAACGAAAAACTTCAAAATATTTCCAATTCTATATGAGCATAGTGTTTAAATTATTGAAAAATTAAATTAAATTAAATGAGAAATAAAAGTAATTACAAAACTGCTATTTTAATTTAATAATTTCGTGATGTAAAATTGCAAATTATGTGATGTCACATTTCTGTGACAAGGACTGGGAAGTCACGAAGTGGTCAAAAATCATGAAATTCGTGTGAAGTAATTTGTGAATGTTTGATTTTGATCAGTAGTTAAGTCAAAAGCATGATTAGAAAGATATATAAAAATGATCTATTATATTATGACATCATGAATTGAATTTAAAAAATGTATTGTTTTTTCAGCGAGCGCTTCGGCTTGTACCATGTGGATTTTGAAGACTCAGCACGCACTAGGACCGCAAGGAAATCAGCTTTCGTGTACAAAGAGTTGCTGAGGACGAGGGTCATCGACCATGACTTCGAACCTGAAAGCATGGTTATGACAATCGACGAAGGTCATTAAAAATGTATAAAATAATGTTAACAATTAAAACTCAATAAGTAAAATAAATATCTGAAATTAAATTAAATAATAAAATTTTCTTATTTTTTTATTCTTCCATCACATGAAAGAGGTCAGGTATTGAAACTTAAAGCTATAAAATCGCCAACGCCTATCGTTTTGCCTAAAAAGTTACATTATAATTGTACCTAGATTGATAACACTTTATTGTTCTTCCAAACAAATAGATAGTAGTTAATAAAACTATATAATAAGGCTTATCGCTTTGAACAACAGCTTCCAGGAAACCTAAATAAGGCGATGTGCTTAGGTGATGGATTACACTTATGGTAGGTAAAAGCATACATGATACAGACATGATATGATACAGACTACCCCACCCAACGAGAGTATGAAGATGCCGGGGGACAAAAAGAAGTTCCCCGGCAGTGGATTAGGCCGTTAGGCCACCGCCTGCCCGTGGTCATCACTTTAAGGATATCCTAAGTGAAACTTACACCGACAAGGTGAAAAACGAATCGCAACCGACAAGTGGAAAAACGAATGGCAACGGACAAGTGGAAAAATGATTCGCAACGGACAAGTGGAAAAACGAATCGCAACGTACATTTTAACTTGAAATTTTACTAGTTTTCTGCAAATCTGGAGATAAATGAATATAATATATATGGATTATAATAGAATACAATATCTAAACATGCAAATATAAATCAGATGAAACAAATTAGGTATTCGAAATATTTACAAATATTATACAATACGTATAATGTCACTAGTTGCTTGTTGTGTTGTGTAGTCACTAGGTACTTAACGCGCGTTCCTCCAGTAGCTTATAACGGCTGAAATGATCCGTCCGTCGTTTCACATAGCGATTACGGGCGTTAGAATATGGTCATTACGAAAGCATCACTAATGACGTCATGATTTTCGCTAAAAATGGATATATTATTCTGTCAACTTGCCGGAGGTATGTGAAAGCATAAACTCTCCTTTTCTGCTTTTGGGCACGCTGATAAACAAATATTTAGAAAACAGATTGTTTACATCGAATAAAAAATCAAGATCAACCAACGGTTGGTTGGTGTACCTGGTACATAAAGTTATGTTATCTCGACTTAATACAAGAACAACTGAAAAAACCGCTTCAGGGGGCCTCTAGCTATCAAGGGAGCAGAGGATTCGTCACCTATGTCATCGAAGTAGGTTTGTGCTGATTCCCGGCACACATTCAAGCACTTTTTGCGTTAGGATCGGACTGGGCGTAACTACATTCTAAGTCTCAGACCTTTCCTTTCACAAAAGCGCGGGGCACACGGGAGGAGGGTGGTTTTAGTGGGTATTGGTTGCTGCCTGTGCAGCTTCTCTGAGTCACTACACATGCTGGTCAATTGCGGGGGGATTACTACGGTAATCCCCTCGCATGCGACACCTGTCTAATCCCTTGCAAAGGACCCAGTATTGTTCGTAAACAGAATTTCCACCGCCTTAAAAAAAAGGACAACTGAACAAGGTCGATCGACTTCAAAATGTCAAAAAAAACGAAATGTGTGCTTGGACACATATTAGAAGTGAAACTTCAAAGGACAAGTGGAAAAACGAATCGCAATGTACAAGTGGAAAAACGAATCGCAACGTACAAGTGGAAAAGTGTGAAGTGTAGTGGGTTTTCAAATTGGACAAGTACATTAACAATCTACCCGTAAAACTTCAAGTTAAAATTTTGTTGCGATTCATTTTGTCATTTGTCAGTTGAAGTTTTTCCACTTGTACGTTGCGATTCGTTTTTCCACTTGTCCGTCGCGATTCGATGACTCTCAAAGATCGGTGTATAATATATATAATCATTTGTAGTAATATTATATTGTAAGTGTAAAATACTATTGTTTTTATGAACAATGACAAATATATCAACTCATGACAGAAGCTCATCACCTGAGTACGCCTTGCCTTTAAGCCAAAAGTATTTCTATGAACATTTCATAACAAATTATATAATTTTGTGTAAGGCACCCCTCCTTATCCACCCGGCTGATGCTATGCCACATCATTAGCTATCAGTAAACGAGCTCACATCAAGACTAAGGAAGAACCTCAAAACTTTTAATTATAATTTGTTGAAACAACTATAAATATTATCTAAAGCTACGTCGGTTCACAACGTACTATAGCTGGCGAGAAGAACCGACAAGAAACTCTCCAGCAGTACGTCCTAACATTGTAGAAAACACATTTAGAGTGCCTTAAGTGTATAATGAATTGGGAAAACCATAAGACTTGAGTAAACGTATCACATCAAAGTCACTCTTCCAAAATATCAAATAAAATAGTAAATATGAGGAATAATACCTCAGCGACCTCCCCAGATACAAGATAAGAAGAGTATCACAATGAAGTAAAGATAAATTTTAAATAAAGATTAAGCAGTGACACCCTCTACATCTCATGAAATTCACATTAAGTTATTAGTGTAAGAGTTTCAGGATGTTCCTCCGTGAATATGAAGTAAAGATAAAGGTAAAATGGAAAGGTTTAAATTGAAATAGTCATGAAATGGTGGTACTCTTCATCAAGGGTGTCAACATCAGTAATACTGCTCATATATAATTTCTTATTAATAACCCTGTCTAATTCAGTCAGGATTTTCAAATTTGTCCAAATAAATATAATCTGATATAGTATATCTGATTAGCAAAATTAAAGTTAAAATAAACAACTCTATTGCACTAAACCATGCCAAATGCCGAAGGCAAACCTTCTTAAACAAGAAAGTATTTAAATCATTAAAAAAATTGTAAAACCTAATAAACTTTAAATTTATTAAAGTCCGTCAAGCTTTCCCAAACACGTCGCATGATTGTTGTATAGTGTAATGTTTATGACATTGTAGTGTTATAAAAGTTTATATAAATATATACAAATATATGAACCATCGTAACTTTTCATGTTGTGGGAGCAATACTTAAAAAAACTCTCACATTTGAATATTTTTCCTAGTATAGGTTACAGTTAAATGTACCAAATTTCAGCAGTGTAGACCTAATCTCGGAAAATAGACGGACAGACGGACACGACGAAATCATAAGGCTTCCTTATTTTACAATAGAACCCTAAAAGTGGGTCGTTATTAGTATAACATATTTTCGACTCACAGTATCAAAGGTAGTTTTATCGATATCGACACGAGTTATATGTACATATTATACGTCACTATAGGCAGACTCGTGTATCCAAAAAAACAAACTTCGATATTCAAATTTCAAATTAGTCTCCAACGCAATAAGGACTATAATTTCTTGAAGAATTTCGCATTAGTCTCGTGTGTGTGTGTGAAGTGGGCAAGACTTTGAATATTTTGTTATTTGGGCATTGTTATACAAATATAGACTCAATTTCTTCGCAATAACAGTTCAAAGTAAAACAGAGATTCGTCGGAAGTCGATGCGAGATGTTTCATTAATTCGATTATAGAATCGATGTTTTAAACATCAAGTTTAATAAACAACTATAAGTTATTTTATTAAAAATAAGCAATTATTAGACAAGAAAATACTTACATATGAAATGTTACACCATCTTTTTCTAGATTTGAGGTATTTGACTTTTTATCGCACACGTTAACAGCACAGGTTGGCATTTTTGAGGAGCTCCTCACACAGCCATAACGATACTAAGACTGTTAGAAATCGATTATTGAATTAGTTTTTATATAAACGCGTTAGATTTTATAATCTTGTACCTTGGCGGAGGGGTATGCTCATACGAGGCTTGTCCATTGGTTTAATGGTCTAAGCGTAGTATCCATAGTAGTTTGTGGTGACATTCGCCAATTCGAGTTGGCAACACCGAAATAAATTGATCGTGAAAGGAGTTTTTGGCGGGAACTGAAAGGGGACGTTGTGCTGTGCAGTTTTATTTTCTAAAAATGTGTAAATATACTCTAAAATGAACAATAGTTGTAGGATATTGATAGTTTTTGAGTAATAATTATGTGTTTTTGTGAGAAATGTGAACTGTATAGTCAAATGTGGCCTTTCGAGTTTTCACAAGAACTCCGTTGAATGGCGTGGGTTGTAGCCTATAATACAACTTCGCTATACTATACGAAGATTTATACATCAGACTTGGCTGTATGGACTAAGATTCCTTTGCCTGCCTTTGTGGCGAATACTACTAAAAAATAAATAATTGATCGTGAAAAAAAATAAAACTATCAGGTGCTTCCATATATTCAATGTACTCTGTGGGTGCTTCATTTGATGGGAAAGGAAAATGTTAATAAATAATTGGCTTTTATTGGATTGGAAAGCGTAATTAAACTAAAAATAGTGATTATAATTAATTTTTAATACTTCCAATGTATTCAGCCAAAATGCATCGTCGTCGAGGTCCTAATTTTACTTATGTTAGCGGCTGTGTTAAATATATGATATTCGTGCTTAATTTTATATTTTGGGTAAGCTTTTTTGATGTTTTTAAACTTACTTATCTATAATTACGTTATTATAAGCATCTGTATTTAGTGTTTTAAGTTAAAATAGTGTGATACAGCCAATTTTATCTCATTTATTAGGTCATTGTTATGGGTATGAATCACTTCATGTTCTGTTGTTCTCCTATGTATTTGTATGCATAGGATATTTGCATATTACTTTACGCTCCGGGTGTTTTGTAATTTGTATAATTCCGTCACCTAAAGGTTCAAGAAACCTTGGTCTCACTTTGTTTCTGTCTGCCTGGGTGTTACAGTAATTACAGAGGCTGGAGATAAGAAATTTGGTACACACGTAGAATTCTCGCATATGTATTTAACCGATTGAAACAGAAAATTGAAGTTTAAAAGTGAAGCTGTATCATCAACTGAAGTTCCTCACAGAAATTATTTATTTAGAATTATAAACAAAGTATGATTTGAGCTTAGGAATGTACTTACGACTTATTCATGATCACTAAAACAGGGCGGGATTTAATGGTTATAAATAAACTGGAAATGGGAGAAAATTTCAGATATCCCTAGTGCAGGTCAAGGACAGCAGAATTTGACTTGGCTGAAATACCCCGTGTCCTGACTCCTGTAACGTCCCAATTTGCAAATGCTTGGGACACAAAATGTCCTGATAAATCAATAAATTTATTGAAAAGCATTATTAGAAAATAGGGAAGCGGACTCATCTTACCATAAATTATAGGCATTAAAATAACAGCTAATCATTTAATTTTTAAAATATCATAATAGTAATATTTTTTATTACTTTTCAAACAATAATAAATGTGCAATTTAACTCCTTTTACTTATAATATGTCATAAGTAGGCACATCAACAAAATCTCAGAGGCCGTGACTTTCTGTGAGTTTATAAAAATATTTCAATTCATTTATTTGTATGCTCTCCCCTATTAAGAATATTATTATTAGAAAATCCGTCTATTTGTTAAAGAACCATTAAAACAGTTCTTTCTTTCCTTTGTTTTGGAAATAGGTCTGTGTGTTTAGTCAAGGACCATTATTGCCAATGTCAAGTGTAGAAAAGACTTAAGTTTGGTCTAATACTTAACTTTTTTTAAAATTATCTTGACCACAGAAATAAAATATGTCAACCTGGAAACATATAAAAATAATCAAAAACTCAGGAGAAATAAGGAAAGAAGAAGAAAAGAAGATTGAAAAGAAAAAGATTCTTTTTATAGTCTATGTCAACAGGGGATAGTGCAGCTTGCCAACAGACAGGGTGGGCGTAACTACATTCTAAGTCTCATGCTCTCCCTGCCATAAACATGGGGCACATGGGAGGAGGGTGGTTTTAGTGGAGTATTGAGTAGTCGAGTCTCCACACAAGCCGGCGATTTGACTGGTGCCCATTCATGGTGTCACCTTTAGTCGCTTTGGTCTAATCCATAGTAAAGGACCCGGTAGTGTGTGAAATGCATTTCCCTCGCCTCAAAAAAAAGCTTGTCAACAGTGAAAGAATTTTTCAAATCCATTCAGTAATTTATTCAATGCAAATAAACAAATCTTTCCTCTTTATATATTACTATAGATTAAAAAATTATATTAAGGACCATAGGATTCTGAATATTTCCAAGTAGAAATTTTATGTTTATGGGGCTTTTTTCGGAGGATTTCATACAGAGTTGAGAATATAATTGACTGTTAAAAAATATGATCTGCCAATCCCTTCTGTGCCAGTCACAAATAGTTCTAAATAAGTGTACAATCTTTTCTTTAATGATTACTTTTTTTTAGTTATTTGGAGGTCTCCTAATTGGTGTTGGATTGTACGCATTCATAGACAAATGGCAAGCCACTGGACTAATTAAGGTAAATTAAAATGTGATTAATATTTTCCATGGAAGTGATTTTCCTGTTTGTTATATTAATTTGTATACAATAATGATTTCCTCTTGTAAAAAATGTTGTTTTCCTGGAAGGTTATTTTAATATCGAGCCCTTACCACCATTTTATGGTAAACGACATTTGCACCTAAGTATATTTTTGCTTGTACAGGTGATTCGAACTATTATTTTGTTTAATAGTAGTTTGAAACACCTGTACAAGAGAAAATATACTTAAGTGCAAATGTCGCTTACCATAAAATGGCACTAAGGGCTCGATATTATGTAGCTGAGAACATTATTGTTTTAGCTAAAGTAAATTTTCAATTGTTTTTATCTGTTATTGACTGAACAAGATCACTTGAAGTAATATAATCATTGTGCTTAGAGAGAGATAACACTTTATTGCACACCAAAATATACAATTACAAAAATATACCATATTTACAATTTTTTCTAGGCACTACAATAGGCAGCCTTATCACTCAAAGCAATCTCATCCAGGCAACCTGAATGAAAGAAATTTGAATCAGGGGATAGAGGATGCAGGAAAAAGGCAATAGATACATAAATACTCAAACTAATTTAAGAAATAAATATACAAATACATACATATATACATAGTCATATATATACAATAACACATAAGTTATTATAATAAATATATTAGTATGATTATATTCTCATAATCAGACAGTTATTTATAGACAAATAGTGTTTTCTGAGCAAATTTCTAAATGTTGGTAAGGATTTGACCTCTCTGACAGTAAGAGGCAGCATATTCCAAAGTTTGACAGCCTTCACGGTAAAAGAATTATCATAATCGGATGATGTATGTCCAGGTGTCATTAGTTTTCGGTATGTATCATGGCACAAATTGACATTTTAAGAATTATAACATGTCCAACTTCATGACATACATTTGCCTTTTTAATGCGAGTGATTTCGTGGGGAAGAACTAGTTATGCATATATTTTTGTATGAGTTGCATAAATATAATTCACAGGAACTTATGAATTTGATAAGGCTACCCATTGTTTTGTCTAAAAATATTAAAATTGTATATGCTTGTGGTTTTCTGATAAGCAATAAAGCTTTATCTGCTGTGTCATGTTACATACAGATCTGTCTGCGCAATTCAGCATAATTAAGACTGATAATTCGAGGAACGTGCTCTAAATGGTAAGACAGGAAATAGTTATCACCATCAGAGTCAAAGATAGTACTGATAGTGTCTTCCCCATATTTCATAATAGCTATTGTGTAAAACAAATGGTATTCATTGTTCCTTCGTACGTTCTCGCGAAGTAGGAAAAAATGGAAATAAGAAAAGAGCGAAAGAGAGAGAGAAGGTATTGCGGCCGCGCGCACTGATTTGGTGACACCCCTCTCTCTAGCATGCTTATCTTCATTACGCGCCGGGCGGTTCATATTTGTATGCGCCACCAGCCCGCGCTTCCTTAGCACGCTGCACTTGTTAGCAAAAATAATAATCTGAAATAATATAATCAAAGTTTATTAAACCAGAATTATTACAATTACATTACAATATTAAATACAGGACAATAATATACAGAAATATTAGGACAACTCCAAGAGTTGACCCCACTCTTATCAGGTGTCGAGCAGCAATTTGCTCTTAAAGAATACTGCGATTATCGAACAGTAATTATCGACCATAATATGGTGGTAGACTGCTGGATGTAGACTAGCTGACTATCGTTTGTAGACTGGGTGTAGACTGGCCCCCCTCTGTCCGAACACCGAGTATTTATAAGATCCTCGTAGTGCGTCTGCAGCGACACCATCCTGCAATACTTTGGCGCCACTTCACTTCCGTCATAACACCAACTTCCGCCATCCGTATAACTTCCAACTTCCGGTTACTCCATTTTCCATATCCGCTGGCTTGATAATAAATGCTTCTACGTTGACAACCGGTTATACGACTTCCGATTACTACATTAATGAATACTCTATCCGGTTATTGACTACTTCCGTCATATGGTTACTTTACAATAACAAATACGATTCTAACACACGCATGATCGAGTTATGCCCGAAAGCGCGACTTCATTTTGTTTTAAAAATCGGAATGTCCCGCTAAAATCGGGACGTCTGGCAACGCTGATATACACACATATATAACAGTGCAACATCCGTCCGTCCCAAGGTGCAGTTGAAAACCAGCGTCAGGCACCTGTTGCCTGGCAAATGCTGAACTGCACCTATTTGGTGCCAAAGCGAGACTTTTTGGTATATATAGCCGATCCCCGCAAATTGCTAATGCGCCTGGCCGCCATTTTGGTGACGTAACCGTAGCCGAACACTCAACTTAGTACCGTTAGCATCACTGGCCGGCGAGTACGCGTACATATCGAGTTCCTGATGACGTCACGTGAATGTTAATTTGACAAGGTTCCAGCGCATTAGCAATTTACGGGGATAATACTATTCATTGCTGTGTCTCGCTCGATCATGTCGTGTGATGACCAAATAATTTTTTATCTTTCTTTCTTTCACAATGCCAAGATATTGAAATAGCAGAATATGTGCATTGTTAGACATGAAGTTGTCTACCGTCCAAGTGGAAGAACAGTCTCAGCCAGTCCCAGCATAATATTGAGTTATTACCAGCAGGTAGGGCAGCTCATGAAGTAGAACAAACGAAGTTTAATTTGTATACATTAGATATATAGATTTAGATTTATTCTTACTTGATATTATCTTCTATTGTGTTCTAAATATGTATTTTCATTCTATTTACAGCTGGACACAGTATATGATGTGATGTTAAACATCAGTCTTCTGATTGCGTTGCTTGGTGGTGTTGTGTCCATCGTCAGTTTCGCAGGGTGCATTGGGGCGCTGAGAGAAAACACATGTCTATTGAAATTTGTAAGGGTTTTTACACGATTATATATTTACTTAATTTTATGAAGTAGCATTGTGGTATAGAAAAACCATGGGTAGAAATAAATTGAAGAGAAGACATGTAATAATAAGCCCTAACATTTACGTTTATAATATTTTTAACAATAGCAAGACTGGCTTTAAACTAAAAAGCCTAGGCGTAAATGGTTTCTACAACATCTTGAGTCAATATACGTGCGTACGTGCTACTGAAAAGTGGCAGAAACGTCGGAATAAGAATCAAATAAAATACCGCGCTTAAAAACGTTTAATGGTACTTTTATTATGTCTTTTTGATTACTGGGTCTCTGGGAAATCAAAGCTTGTTAAATAGCGCCAATTGCCTGCACTCTTCGAATGGCAAAGCTTGTATATGCGTGCCAGTACTACATTTCCTACAGGCGTTTATAATATTATTTCTAAAGCTATTCAAGCAATTGGAATATATGTAAATATACGTGGGTTTTATTCGGAGAACAGTAAAAGAAACTTCCTTAGAACAGTCTTACGTCGTTTATTCATGGACTACTTCTTCTGACTGTATTTTGACAGTGACATTAACAATATCAGATTTATAAATTTGAAAAACATAATCAGTGGCCTGGCTACCGAGTCGTAATGCGTCTTTGAATCCTACATGTTTATTATATTTATTTTTTTCAAAGACATAATTGCAAAGTGCACCAACTTCAAGATGTTGTAGAAAATATTAATTTTTTGATTTTTAGTTTACAAATCGGTTTTGTTTTCGTAATTTTTTATATATATATATTAGATCAGAAAAACTGCTTAGGTGGTATGTTCCAACAGTTCAGTATTCAATCCTTTGTCGTTAGATTGAAACTTGGACACTTACTTGTATATTACTAAGCAACTGTGGTATCTTTTTCAGTATTCCCTGTGTCTGCTAATCCTCTTTCTGGTGGAAATGGGTGGTGCCGTCTGCGGATTCGTCTTCCCTCGTTCCCTGCATGGACTTTTGGAGCTGAGTTTCACAGAACGTATTGTACATGCGTACAGGGATGATCCGGATTTGCAGAATTTCATTGATTACGCACAGAGAGATGTAAGTAATCTTCTTATTTATATATGAAAATGAACTATTGTATAATATTACTAGGATATGCCCGCGTTTTCGACCACGCTTGGTTTGAAATTTCCGCGGGTTTCCCAGGGCACAAAGTATGCAGTATTAAAAAAAAAAATATAAGCTATCTTTTTAATGAAAACTGTGTCGGAATAAGTTAATTTTTATGTACCCGAACAAATTCGAACCGCTCCTAAACAAATTCCCACGGGAATCCCGGGATAAAAATTATTACACATTTTATAACATAAAATTTGCTATCAATCAATTAATAATCACATATACAAAATAAAGGACATACAAATTTAGGACCCGTTCCCAGCGCCACCTAACGGCTCCAATTGTTATACTAAACCATCTGGAGACCCACTTAAACACGCACAAAAAGTTTCATCAAAATCGGTAAACTCGTACTCAAGTTATGCGCGTACATATATTTCTACTATTATATTATTATATTTTATTATCTTATACTAATACTAGCTGTACCCGGCAGACGTTGCCTGCCTTTAAAAGATAAAAATCTAGATCCCGATTCTAGCCTCATCTACCGGGACCAAATGTTAATCTAAACTATTCTCAAATCCACTTGAACAAACAAAAAATTTCATCAAAATCAGGTCCAGCGTTTAGGAGGAGTATCGCGGTGCCACCTGCTGGGTCCAATCGCTTATTTAAACCATTCCAGGACAAACTTCAACGCATACAACAACAAAAAGAACACCTAAATTCTGGTACTCGATTGCAGCGCCATCTATCTGGTTCAAATTAAAATCTAAATCATCCCAGTAGAAAATTATAAAAATACTAATATCGCTATTAAAAAATAGGGGTTGATCGTAGAGGGTTGAAAATTTAAGGTTGTATGTATTTTAAAAAAAAAAGTAAGTTAAAAATATCCCGCGATTTTGAAACATTTTTCATTGGTGCTCCGCTCCTATTGCTCTTAGCGTGATGATTTATAACCTTATAACCTTCCTCGATAAATGGGCTATCTAATACTGAAAAAAATATTCAAATATGACCAGTAGTTCCTGAGATTAGCGCGTTCAAGCAAACCAACAAAGAAACAAACTTATCAGCTTTATATATTATATATATAAGGTCTCTCACCGACACCACACCCTGTCAAAATCTCGGCTTCTATTGTGTTACGTTGCAGAGAAATTACATTCAGTCTGTTATAAGCTGTTTAAGTAATTAAAGGTTTTTAACTATCCCACGGGAACTCTTTAATTTTTCGGGATCAAAAGTATCCTATATGTTGACCAGGGATATAAGCAATCACCATACAAAATTTCATATAAATCTGTCCAGTCGTTTCGGAGATTAGCCGGTACAGACAGACAAATAGACAAACAGAGAAAAAAAATTGAAAAAATCTTAATTAGTTCTATTTCACTTCTTACATCCCCCTGACTTGGTTTTTAGCATGTTTTTTCATTGTACAGAAATTTTACCTCTACAATTTTATTATATGTATAGATATAAAGCTGAAACTGTAATGTTTATATCATGAAGGTTTATTGTATATTTATAACTAGTTCTTTTGTAATGTCATGATTTGTCATTCGATCAATAAATTGTGAAAATCCAAGTCGAGTTATTTTCAGAATATTACAGAAACGTTTGTATGTTTGCTTGAACGCACTAATCTCAGGAACTAAAATAATTCTTTCAGTGTTACATAGCCCATTGATATCATGACGCTAGGACCAATAGGAGTGGAGGACCAATGAAGAATGTTTTAAAATCGGGGTTTTTTTTTAACTAACTAGAAGCTTGAAACTTGGCAGAAGCTTGTAATCTATCATCTAGAAGATCTTTTTACTAGCTTGCATTTAACTTGCAATGGATGATGTACCTACGTATGTAAGTTCGGGTTGAATCATGCAAGTTAAATTTGACCAACTTCCCGGTTTCCGATTGAGCTGAAATTTTGCACGCATATGTATATCGCGTGATAATGCAATAATATGACACCATGGATGATGGAGTCGGAAGGTGGCCATAGGAACTCCTGTACTAAACAAGATAGACCCGTCGTGTTTGGGCTCGTTTCACTTGTCTTTGATAGCACTCTGCATCTACATGCTATCCAGGATCTCAAAAGTTTATGTTTATTCTAATTCCCAGTTTCACTGTTGCGGTTTGACCTCGGACGGTTACATGGACTGGTCGAAGAACGAGTACTTCAACTGCTCCTCGCCTTCTGTGGAGAAGTGCGGCGTCCCGTTCTCCTGCTGCATCAACGCCACTGACATATCCTCGGGGCTCGTCAATATAATGTGCGGTTATGGGGTGCAGAACTTTCCAGTGAGTTTTGTTTTTAAATTCGCGAATATTCGCATATTTTGGGATATTTGTATTTGCGTTCGCATTCGCTAAATTTATGCGAAAATGAACATTCTAAAAAAATGAATATGTCCAAGTAAATTAAACGAAACAAACATGATTTTCTTACAATTTTTATTACAAAACCATGCATTTTAACTTAAAAAGTCTAGCAATTATTTTAATAATAATCTGTTTTTGCCTTAACGTTTGATATTGGTTTTGTATTATACTTAATCAACTGCCGACTTACTAATACCACATTAAAAAAAAACGAATTCTTCCTTAAATTTCAATTACGAATTCTTTCCTAAACATCTAGCTCGTTAAGCATCGCAAAGCGTAAAATAGGTCCATATTTACTAGTAACTAAGATTTACTGATGTAAAAATCACTAATTTTACTTTTTCTACATGTAATAAACAAACGAACAATGACGAGTGCGAGCGATTTGCGCGCCATGTCATCTGTCAAATCGAAGCCATAGACAAATGCCGCCAAATTTGAAATCGAATACTCGCATTCGTATTCGCGAATATCGGCGGCAGATATTCATGTCCGCATTCGCTTTCGCGAATGTTTAGAGATTGATATTGAGTTTTTGGCGGGAACTGAAAGGTGATGTTGTGCTGTGCAGTTTTATTTTCTAAAAATGTGTAAAATTACTCTAAAATGAACAATAGTTGTAGGATATTGATAGTTTTTGAATAGTGATTATGATGTGTTTTGTGAGAAATGTGAACTGCATAGTCAAATGTGGCCTTTTGAGTTGTCACAAGAACTCCGTTGAATGGCACCAGCTGATTACCTACAGTTAAGCTGTGCTACACATAGGCTTAAGAAAATGAAGAAACAAAATGTATATTATAAACTAAGATCTGGCTTAAAGGCCTAGCTGCGAAGCCATAAACCTAAATAAAATAAAATAAAAAATTAATTGGTTGCCGGCGTTACAATCGTACACCCAAGTGGAACGCAAACGTGGTCGTTGTGAGTCTCCAATGGAACGTAGCCGCAGAAGCGCGCGAGTCACAACAGCGCTCTGAACTCATTATTGTATTGTACATGTGATGCTTTCCACATGTAGCAGATTTATTTAATTTCTCCACTGGTATCAGGTAGCTGAAGCGAGCAAACGCGTGTGGACGAGCGGATGTATAGAGATAGTGCGCTCGTGGGCCGAGAGGAACCTCTACACGATCGCATCCGTCGCATTGGGGGTGGCGTTGTCACAATTGTTTGTGATATATCTCGCGAAGACCCTCGAAGGTCAGATCGAGCTACAGAAAGCCAGGTGTGTTAATGTTTAAATTCACATTGTTACAACTTGCCAAAATTCCACGAAGCACACCAGCCTGCCCCATAAAGTAGTGTTTTATCACCCCTCCGCATTTGAAGTTCTTTTTGTCTACTTCGTGTTTAAAATTTGCAATTAACCAATAGACTATTGTTCTTGTACTTGTTTATGGCCGTTCGCAGGCATTATTGTGCAGGTGGGCAGAATTATGTTTTCTGGGAATTGTGCCGACAGAGGCGCAGGTGTGATTCGTGGAAATCATTGTTTACACGGTCGTAAGCTGAGTTTAAAGGGGTGCCCGAACGGAGGGATCGGCAGTCAAGCGACGACCACGATACGAGTAAGACGTTGTAGTACTTTCGATTAGCGATATAGTGACGGACTCTGCGCCTGTTGAATTGCATTGAATCGTGCAGTGTGAACTGGTTTCATCCAGTTTATTTGTACTTGTTTGTACAGTTCTAATAAACTCTATAGTAATTTAACGGCATTTATTTTAATTCAAGTCCTGTAGCTCGTAACAATATGTTTATTTAAAATGTTTAATTCAAAATCAAGTGTTCATTCAGAATGTAACCTGTGTCGTAAGCTTAATAAACAACAGACACGAACTTTGAGATTAAGAGGTTAAGTTAAGGTAAGGAGAACCATCTCTGTATATGAAAAAGTGTCCATCGAAATGCATTAAGTTATGGTGGCGCCACTTTGACATCAGGGTAAATTTTAAAGAAAGCGCTAAAAGTTTTTAGATTATTATTCAAAATTTACGAAATAAAATCACTATTCACGGTTTCACATAACAATTCTTTGAGGTTATATTTAGTAAATTATTTTGTACTACGTAAATAGTTGATGTTTTATAACAGTGTAGTGTCATCAACTACCCTAGTCGCCAATGATATATATTTTTTAACTCTGCATACTTCGGTTCATACCATTTGTCTACCATACCACTTTGTCTACATCAGCGCCATTGTGGACGGTTTTTGAACTGTTATTTACAGCTTACAACTGGACAGGTGGTAGGGCATTTGCCCTACTGGATGGCTACCACCCCTGGTATAAAGCATGTCGCCATAACAACCTTGAGTTGTGTTCCGGCATTAGTGTCTAGGTTCCAGTTTCCGTTAAGAGTGGAGCAGCGCATTTGTAGCGCCTTTGGTGTTGTGTCCATAGGCGATGGTAACCAGTTTTCATCAAGCGGGCCGTCTGCCTGTCTGCTGAACTCCTGCAATAAAAATAAAAAAAAGTTTCTTGTAATTTTTCAGATGGCAAACATGAAACAGGGGCAGCATGGGCGCGTACCGTGAGGAGTGCCGTCGCACGCTGCTGTAGCCCATTGCCACTGCCCCAGGGCACTGCAAGGGAACCGAACCCTACAACGTATACACAGGTACGCCCTCGCTGCACATCTGAACTTTAGTGCCATATGTGCTATGAACCAAGACAATTGTAGTGAAATAAATTAAAAAAAAACACTATCGTAATCTCTGACAATCAGGTTTATCAAAGACTGTAGAAAAAGCTCAAGACATTTTTTTAGTGTACATCGTTCTGGCTATGACAGTGTTTTCAGTAGAAAATATAGATTTTTGGGGAATCTTTGGAAAATACAGTTTGGGAGTGTGGCATTTGACTATAAAACCATAGAAAACTTAAATAATTGTAATGCAGTGTTGCCAATGAAAAATATTAATAGTGTTGCTAGTGGTGAAATTTTTTGGAATGAATAGGTATTTTAGTGCCATCTGCTGTGTGCAAGGAGTTGCCAGTAAAAAAATAATTTTGTACTGCAAGTGTAATATTAAATAGGGACTTATATCAACATTTGGGCTATTAACATTTAAAAATACAAAAAATTGCCATATTATACGAATGCACAGTTTCAAGGGCAATATGCAATTTAAAGTACTGATCAGTCTTTTGAATGATGTGTAAGCATCCGCTACTAAATCACCATACCTTAAATATAATGTAAATTAAAAATAATGTCTATTTATAATTTATTTATTACTAATACATAATTCTCATCTAAATTTGGGGGAAAGATAATAATTCAATAAAAAGACAAAAACTCTTTATTGTTCACATACAAATAAATAATTTATAGTCATTTCATGTAAAGGCATATAATTTTCATTGCTCAAAGTGAAACATAAATTAATCTTAACACTCAAGATTTTTGTGAGTGTGTGAATTCTTGCCACTGTAATAGTGTTGCAAATAATTTTAAATTGATCATAATCACTAAAATGTCTATTATGTTCACTGCACACAAATAAATAATTTACAGTAATTTCGTGTAAAGGCATTTAATTCTCGTTGTTCAAAGTGAAACATAAATTAATCTTAACACTCAAGATTTTTGTGAGTGTGTTAATTATTTCTTGCCACTGTAATAGTGTTGCAAATATATTTAAATTGATAATAATCACTAAAATGTCTACTATGTTCACCGCATACAAATAAATAATTTACAGTAATTTCGTGTAAAGGCATTTAATTCTCGTTGTTCAAAGTGAAACATAAATTAATCTTAACACTCAAGATTTTTGTGAGTGTGTAAATTATTTCTTGCCACTGTAATAGTGTTGCAAATATATTTAAATTGATTATAATTACTAAAATGTCCACACTCTTGGATGTTTGTTCTAATGCTTTATGGTTCTGGCTACAAGGCCTTTTGAACTAACCTCATTGATATTTATTTTGAGTAGACATAACTCGCATAATAACTTCACATGTTTGAATTCACTTCTATGTGTTGTGACATAGTGTTTCCAGCGGAAGAATTAATAGTGGCAAAATTGTTCAAATAGTTTTTGGAATTAAATTGTTCAGTTTTTGGAATTATTAAATTCATTCAGTGTTTCCAACCCTGATAATCTATGCACTGTTTTGAAACATTTTGTATTAGAATACTAAAATTAAGGTGGTCAAATTGTATTTTAATGTTACACCATAAATAAATTTACAGTGTTGCCAGTGGTTAAAATCATAACTTAATTGTGAATAATATTTAAGATATAATTTATATTATATACAAAAATGTGTAGTATAATGCTAGGACTATAAACCGGATTGCCTGTGTAATCTTCTGTTTCATTCTATCAGTTACTGGTCTTTAGGATAGAAAATATTCTATACATTGCCAGGCTAAGGACGTTGTATATATTTATATTATTTAAGATTTGTAGTTTTTTTTTTTACTTTATTTTAAAGTATTTGTTCTAAAATATTTGTTTTCGGAATTCGAAAGATACAATAAATAAATTAACATAATATATTGTGTTAGAAATGATTAAAGAATTGTTAAATCTTTACCAAACTCACTTTGACATTATGTTGATTGCATTTAACATTTGTATGAAAGAATCTCAAAATTATATAGGTGTTAATTTTAATTCTTATAATTATTGTGTAGTTATGTACATATTAAGAAAAAATAAATATAAAATTTTCACTTAAACTTAAGGAGAACATATAAATTCTTCATATAGGTACTAAGCAGTATGTTATTATTATTAAAGCTCTCATAGAGTAGGGTAGTTGACAGTCAATTGAGATAATTTTTACCAACATACAGAACACCGAAGCTATCTATAATGTGTAGAAGTGTTGCAAATTATTTATTAATGATACATATGTATCTGTATTGATATAGTTTTTGTACTGTGTTTATTTGTCATTCATCATTATTTATTAACTGCACCATCATCAGTATTAAGAATCTATTGATCGCTGTCAAGAGTTGCCTGAAAGAGATTGTTTCTTAGCGATAGGCTACCCGTTGTACTACTCATATTTTTTTCTACTTCTGTTTGTCTATGCTTTATACACTATTGAGTGTTATCTATTTATCTAAAATTGTTTCTATCATATATTGTATTTATGATTATGGCATGGTATTTCAATGTCCACTCTTTTATATGAGACGTACAGGAACGGAGGAAGAGTACAATTTCCTGCGTTGGGGGGGGGGGCCTGTGGTAAGAGGCGACAAAACAACCCTGACCCACAGTCAGGTGGTAGGGTATTTTTCCGTCTGGAGGGCTACCATCCTTGGTGTAGAGTATTTTTTTATTTTTTTTATTGCAGAAGTTCAGCAGACAGGCAGACGGCTGTGGGTTGTTTTGTCGTATGTATGCCGCCATAACAACCTTGAGTTGTGTTCCGGCATTAGTGACCAGGTTCCAGTCTCCCTTAAGAGGGCAGCAGCGCATTTGTAGCACCTTTGGTGTTGTAAATATCCATAAGCGATGGTAACCGCTTTCCATCAGATAGGCCGTCTGCCTCTGTGTTGAAATCAATGAGCATTGTTTCAGAATTTATTATATTACAACTACCTTATTCTCGATGTGTGCAATATGTACTAAAAATTTATAATTATATTTAAGTAAGATTCGTGTGCCAGTTGTAGCATGAAAGAAGAGTGAAAAATGACATAGTATTCTTCTTCCATTGTTATAGTAACTAGATATAATTAATGTTATCGTGGGATTTGTGTAGGCTTCAGCAAACAAACTCCCGTGATATACATATGCAACCGGGAATTACATCATGATGTCGATTTGCAGTGAAAAAGAATACTGGGATTAATAAACGCCTAGTAAAAAAGTCACTTAAAAGCTGGGGCAACACCTGCGATAATATTATTATTGCGTTATTTGTGATGGGACATTGTTAATAGTTATTAATGACGACAAACATTGACAGATAACGTGTGTATATATATATAGGCTAATGTAACTAATGATTAAAGGCGTTATTTTTTACGCTATAAACAAGACGCACTTGGCCACAGTCATTAACATTATCCCAGATGGAGCAGGAACATCAGTTTAATTTTTTTTATTGGGCGCTTTCATTACTGGTATTCTTGTATGTTTATAGTGTAAAAAATAACATTCCGATATGTAAATGATCTATGTATGGGATTTATAATATAAATCTTGTATTAAGAAAAAGACTAATTATATTCCATGTATTATTCCATATTTTAATAGGCGAGTACGCGCAAAACTTAAACGCGCTTCGAGTGAAGTTAGCTCCTAAGTTAGTCCAGTCGAGTGTTAACTTTATTACACCTGTCAGTGTAGTGCAAAAGAGATGGCATGCGATTTCGGCTAGTGGCAGAGCGAGAGCGCAGTATTCCTCTCAGCTCCGTGCGTGAAATCGTGAACCTTTTAATCATGTTCGATGCAATGTGTACGAACTTCAAGAATGTACTTAAGTTTAATACTATATGAAGCGTAGTAGTGTCGATAAATTAATAAATAAAATAATAATCGCCAGTTTTGCAAGTTAACTATTTAACTAATGTAAATCAAGCTTTACTGTATACTGCACAGTTCAATCCAGCTTTTTTAAATTTTACTATTAGTGTAACGTTTCTGTTTTAAAGAACATATCGAGCCCTTACCGCCATTTTATCGTAAGCGACAAAAAACAAATTTTACAGGAGACGGTTTTTTTTAAATAATTTTACAGATAAAAGTGCTATTAAATTGAATTTTAAAATATAGTGACGATTTTTGAAGTCTTACGGGTAACAGTTCAAATTTATGAAAAAATATTTGATTTTAAGGCTTTTTGGGCGCTTACAACATTTTTGCTGTCTCAATCTAACGACGTTTTAAGCTTTCGGGCGTTTGAGTTGACCCTTGCGATAAAAAATATCAGTTAGAAGTTTTAACGTAAACGACAATTAGTACCATTAACTTTGGATAAATAAATAAATGTAGATGGGTAAAATTAATATTTTGGTAAATAAAAAAGAAATTAAGAATATATAAACTATAATTATATTTCTTATACAGTTTAAAAGAGATGACAATGACAATGTCATACATATAGTAAATATAATAGTAAGCTATAATGTTTGTATACCTAGGGTGTATGTTTACAAGAGATGGAAAGCACAAGAGTGATATTGAAGGGAAAGTAATATCAGGAGTGAATGGAACGCTTAACTCTTTTATGAACCTCTTTTATGAGAAGATATCTGGCTGAAGATAAAGGCACGCCTGGCTGTCCATTAAGGTGTGTTACCAACGCTAATTTCTGGCAGTCAAAGTTTGTTATGGCAGAAGAAGCATGAAAGTAGAATAAACGAAGTTGAAATGAGATCTTTGTGACGTATATGTAAGGTTAATTTGATTGATAGGATAAGAAATAGTGTGATAGGCGAGTATTGTGGATTTAAAGAGAATGTAGTGACAAGAGTTCAATAATTCGAACTAAAATTATGATGTGCATGCGACTCCAAACTAATTCTCTTTGTCACTGTCATCTGCATCCGTTTCGGGCAAAACATCAGCAACTGCTCCGTCATTCTTCATGTTTAAATATTCTTTATGGTATCTGTTTAGAATAATATTTTTAGTACACAGATCAAACAGATCTTTATATTTTGCTGCGGAAATTGTTAGTTCCTCATGGTATAATTGTGCTGGTCCATTAGCGATAGTTGCTTTATTTGCTCTCGATCTGATAATCAGGTCCATATTCAACTCTTGTTTGTTGCTATCTTCAAAGAAACCGTATTGGAGTGTAATTACTGGATTACCCTTTTGAAAATACACCATTCTTAAAGAATTAAAAGCTATTTTGAACTTCGCCGGTAATAAAGCTTGGGAGAAAGACTCCCAATGCATAAAATCAGTGTAATTTAAAACATTTACAAAATAGCCTGTTGGATTTGATCTTGAATTTGTAATCATAGTTGGCCACTCAGGAGCCCACACTGTTACGACAATAATAAGATGGCACAGTAGGCAACATCTAAATGAAAGATTTTAAATGGCACAGTTTTTATGAACTGGATTTGTTGTAAGGAAGAAATTTCTTTTTGTCTTTTTGAGTATTCAGTGTAGTATTTGCATTTTCAAACGTTTACTTTAAAGTCATTTGGGATATATTAAGAGTCTTAAGTAAAAATTCTTGACAAATTTTAATAGTTTGACCTTTAAAGCTTATAAAATAATTGTATGATATTTTGCAAATGTCACTGGTTGCTCGCTTTCTACCAATTGGTTTTGCCCTTGTACATGAAAGTAGAAAGAGAAGTCTTTTTGTCTTTTATCAGATCCTATTCCCCAATAGTTTTAAAAAATCAGCCTCACTAAATTTATCAGTACATGAATTGCCGCATCTTTTGTTCAAACATGGATTAGGTTGTACAGATTTCCCAACAGCAGCTTGGCGATTTTTTTTCTTCAAAAGTCTTTTCGGTAAAGGGTTTTTTCTTCTGTACCCTCTTTTTCCAACACTAGTTTCTTCTTCGACTTGTTGAGGTGTATCACTTGACGACGATGGTACCCATGAATTCTCAGAATCAATATAAGAAAATTCAAGAGACGTCGTGGGTATGTTAACTTCTGGTTGGACAGACTATGAACTGGTACTTGGTTGTGGTTGGGTTTCATTTTGATGTACTCAAACTAACTCGAAAAGTAGAAAGAGTTTGATTAACAGAAGTAATTTTATCATAAACAAATTTGTTTTCATCTGATATTTTACTATAGTTGTAGTCTAAATCCATTAGGGTGTAGGAATTCTCACTATTAAAATCACTGTAATCAACAAGACATTTTCTTGTAACTAAAGTCGAATCATCTTGCTTGGGACTATGATCTGATATTAAAGTGGATTCAGCTGTATACTATGTCATTCCTCAGGTAATTATTTTTTAAGACTAAAAATTTAAGTTATAGGGCAAAGAGATAGCTACTGCATCACACTTTTCACTGGAATGAACTTGTCGCAACACGTTTTTTGGGACTTAGTTTATAGTAAACGACGTAATTATAATGTACTCTGTCGGTTACGATAACAAGTAGGGTTACTTACGCTAGAATTCATAGATAATTATTACACTTACAATAAATCATTATTGTGTCGGTTACTCTAAAATATGAAAAACGGTTGTGCTAACGATAAACTTAGCATTTGCTATAACTTCTGATTGAAGTTATTTTGGCGGGAAATCTCAATGTGCCCTTATCCTGTATAGAATAAAATGTCGTTTGCGATAAAAAAAGCTATTTTGGTAAAAATGTCGCTTACGATAAAATGGCGGTAAGGGCTCGATATTGTGCTTAAAATCTTTAGTGAAATGTTAACGATATTGCACCTAATAATCTGTGGTGGGAAAGAGATGAGACGCGACTCCTGACGGCGATCGAGCGAGAAAGCAACACTCTCTTCTTAAGCATGTATATGTACAAACTTCAAGGACGCATTAAAGTTTTGCGCGTACTACGATTAATATTTTATAGGTTTAGTTGAAAACCAAATATTTTAAGATTGTATATCTTTAAACAAGTCATTATATAAGACTTCTTTTTTTATATAGAGGTAGTTTTATTAAGGTGATTCCAGAAATGTGTTTCAACTAGATGGCGTTGTAAGTTACACGTTTATAGGATGTTTCGGATCGTTTTGGAACTCTTCAATTCATAACTCATAAGGCAGCGCCATCTAGTGGCGAGTTGTAGATAAATATATTGAGCAAAAATGTTTTGTGTTCAAATCTTGTATGTATGTTAATTTCATAGTTAGCAATTGAACTATTGTTTAATATGGTCATTGAACAGCTGCGAGTTACTTGGTCGGTTTAAATAAAACGGATAGCTTACAAAACTGAACCATGAGAAATACTAATATGGGATAGAACTTGCTTTCATTGTTAAAATTAATTATAAAATAAAACACTTGTTACCTTTCATAGATACATTTTTTTATGGATGCCATCAGATAGGACCACGCCTAATTCAATTTTTTTTATGCGTTCAGAAATTAAGTACATCGATACAGAACTGATATAAGAGCAAGTAAGTATGAATAATTAAGACAACTTTTTAGTTCAGTAATTTGCTGACTTTTACAAAACGAAGAAAGTCATCGAACCATGAGCACGCTTGCGTTACTTTTACATCTATACATGTTTTGGTTGTGCAACTCCAGCAATATAAAAATGATCAAAATCGCCTATATATGTTTAATAACAAGGTATTTTAAATTTTGACTATGGATTGGTTATGCTATTTTCACTGCCATATTAATTTGAAATTTCCTATCATTAAAAAGAAATATGTAAGTTTATGGAAAAAATTGTTTTATTTGACGTGTAATATTTATGACGTATAATGCATTTTAGTGTTTTATGAGGGAGTACGGATTAAGGGGCTGGGAATGGAGTTTGCGACTTTGCTCGTAGCGCATTACCGTACCGTACATTTTTGATGCTACAAATTTTCAGAATTTACTCACGACAAGTCTGTATTATACAAACCTTAAGAATAAAATAGCAATGTTTAAAAAAAAGTAATTTAATAAATATTTGATTCTTCTGAAAGATTTTTTTTATATATGAAACCTCGTATGATTCAATATGATTGAATGAATGAATGAATCAATATGCTTTATTGTTTATAACAGACTTCGAAAAAAGGAGGAGGTTCTCGGTCGGGTTTTTTTTGTTGCTTCTTTTTATTTATGTTCGCCGATTACTCCGTGATTTATAATCCGATTTACGTGATTCTTTTTTTGTTCGACGCGGAATAGCTTCCATTTAGTCCCCTAAAAAATTGACATAGTTTGGCCCAGTAGTTTTCATTTTACGAACATTTTTTTGTTCCCGTTTCTTGGGACCCATATTTTTTAAGAAGCGCGGCACCATTCGTAGGTCCACCCATACATAGCTAGACACTAAAAAGTAACAAATAAAAAATAAAAACTTCGTTTAAAAAAACCGACTTCAAAAACTGAAATGTATAAAATAACTTATTTCTAAAACTATTATTATTGTGGCGACCGAGGGTGGAACTCCCCAGCAGCGTAAATCAGTTTTAGAACTTTTAGAAAGAACTAGAAATTTCTGGAAGAAAAAGACAAGGACGGATATATTTAGAAAGAGATAGACGATAAACGAAAGAAAGAGATAGATAGATGTTAGAAAGGGATAGACGATGACCGAAAGAAAGAGATAGATAGATGTTAGAAAGGGATAGATGTATAAACGAAAGTTCCCGAACAGAAGGTTCGGGAAGGAAGAGACAGAGATAGATAGAGGGGTTCTAGAAAATTCTTTCGGGTATATAAACAGCGCAAGGCGCGCCTACCGGGCAGTTTTAGAGTTGAAAGTTGCAGTTTAAAGTTGAGTTCAGTCCAAGACGGTGAAACGACAAGTGCGATATTAGAGAACGTTAATAGAGGACAGAGACGAACTAAGTGGTGAATTTAGTGAGAAGTTTGGTGGACAGATACGCAAAGGAGGTGTGTAGCGTAGTTCGAGAGGGAAACCAGAAGCGAGCTACGCGCGATAATATTGGAGGTGCTCCGCGCAATATCGGCGACGGTATTGAGGGTGTGACAACTTATCGTCGGGACTGTGCATCGTTGGTCGTGCGTATAGGGGCAACCCTGCAGAGAGGTACTACGTGCGGCTGTGTAAGTTAATAAAAGCTAAATTTAAAACTGGTGTTTTCTTCCAATCCATAAGTGCGTACCCCGCTCGCACGTAACATTATTAATATATATTATCTAAATCATCTTGAAGTCGGTGCAAATTAAAACATAAAAATTACTATATTTTGAAAATTACTAAGCACCGACTTTAAGATGTTTTAGATAATATATATTAATAATAATAGCTTTAGAAATAAGTTATTTTATACATTTTAGTTTTTGAAGTCGGTTGTTTTAAACGAAGTTTTTATTTTTTTAAAGATACAGTTAACAGAAATAAAATTTTACAATACAATAGGCGGTCTTATCGCTATTAGCGATTTCTTCCAGACAAGGTATTTTGTGAAACGAATTATTTTAATTAATTAAACGTAATACGAATGTTTCACAAATTTATTTCTTATACGTTTTTATAATTAAATTAATTGTTGTGAAAGAGAGTATGTATGTATGAAACATTGATTGATCAATATATTTTTTTCAAAATTTTATGATTTGTGATGAGATTTGTCGTAAGTAAAGTCTCAAATTAAAACTTCAAAGATTGTAGTAATCCGAAAGCAAGCAAGCAAGCGCATTTTTGAGTTTGACTGATTAATTTTAAAGCCTTTTATTATTATTATTTTTCTCACCATTTCTTAAGTTAATTTTATTGGTTTTAATGTTTTAACGATTATTCTATGTGATCACATTCTAAATTAAAATAAAAAAGTCAGCTCCGAGGCCCGACTGGAGTTAACTCCTTAAGTACGATTGTCTTCGAATATGCACTGATGGATATTATTTTAGATCTTATTGCGTTATAGTTTGAAATCGTACAATCAGAAAACGTAACACTTTTGAGTTAACGCTTGTATTATTTCTCTCCTCATAAAATTTACATATCGATTCTTAAGGAGTAAATTCCAAAACTCAAACTAGGTTAAATATTTGCGCAGCTTTTGCAGTACTTTTTACGGATTATTGTTTTTTTTTTCTCAATATTTCTTTATAATGCACAATTTAGGAAACTAAACTAATGTTAGCACCCCAGTACTATGCGCAAGAGTTAACTTGAGACCTGAGCGGAATGCGCGCTCCCCTCCCAACCCCTGCCCTCTTACCGCTCTCGCCATCGACGCGTCAGTACCTCGCGCTTACGTTAAGCGAAGTCTCAAGTTAACTCTTGTGGGTTGTACAATATTATATTATTCGAAACATTAAGAAGTCTTATTTCTTTTTATTTTGTAGACACACAATGATATTTATTTTTATAATATTTCATGGCTAAAAAATAGAAAATATTAAATACTATCTTGAATAAATTGATTGGGTGTCAACAATGGTATAGTTTACCCTTTATATAGTTAATCTTTAATAAATAAAATATATTGCATAATTAATGTGAAAGATATTATTCTTGTACAATGAATATTAATGTCACAGTGATAATTTAGATAGAAATAAAATCCATTTTAATCGGTACCCTAGTTTCCATTGTGCCCATTTACGCGTCAAGAACAATGAATATGGCGAAAAATGTGGGCAGTATGTAAACACCTGCAACCGCTCTCGTCGGTTTCGTATAGGAGTCAAAGGGACGGTGAGTGGGGTTTTTGAATTGTTGATATTTCTATTTATTATAATTTCAGATATGGCTACAGATATGAAACTATTTCGTATTATCCGTTAGTTTCGGATAGTTTCGGTTACGGATATCAAATAAAAAAAGCAAAATAAAAATAGATTGAATTTTACGCGACTTCGTTCACGTTGGATGGGTAGCAAAGATCACAGTTGTTTTATACAGAGAATTTAAGTTAGTGTAAATATTGCATCGGAATATTTTTTTCGACCAGACCACTTTAATCCCTCCCAAGAAAATTCCCGTGGCATTCCCAGGATCAAAAGTACAGCAGATTTTGAGTCTGAGAATTGTTGTCGATCAGCAAAACCGCATCGAAATTGGCCCAGTAGTTTTCACGTGAACCCCGAACAGACAAGGAGTCTAAAAAAAATGCATTGAGTCCTCCATCGTTTATATTATAGTCTATTACAGTTGTTTTTTTAATCGCTTCAATGTGTAGAATAATATAGATTTCGGCAACACGTGCAGCAACTTCAAGGATGCATTTAAGATTTGCTCATACGAGCTATTGGCCAATGATATCTGTCACTTCTTTCCTTTTCCTTTGCCCTTCCCTCTAGGTTCCGGCTGGGGCTCCGGCTCAGGTTCAGGAGGTGGTGGAGGCCAATACTTATCAAAGAACGCGTCATCGGCAGCGAAGTGCAACGGCAGGATATGACTGCGACGGTTCCATCTTTCTCTGTCTTTGTCTTCTAGCTCTTCTAACTCTTTTTGTTCTCTCGCTTTAAGCTAAGAGATAGAGAAAAATGAACGCTTAGCACCTTTATCCAAGTTCGATTCCCGAAAATTCCCAAATTCTCGGTCTAATAAACTTAAGAAAATATTTATAGCAGCGAGAGAAGTTGTTGAATGATATTTAAGATGGCAGGTAGTAGTATTTTATGTACAAATATTAACAACTCGTATAGCTAGTGCAATACATAGCATAATGCGTGAGCGAGATAGAGCAGCTATTAATACGTGCGCTCCCGCGTTGCGTTTGCCAGTAGTTCGTTGTCCGCTGCGATGACTAGACGTATGCAGCTCACACATACTATTTTGTTATGTGGGCCTTTTTTCGCTGGAGAGCGTTAGGGTTTTTTTTTGTTTTGAGGCAAGGGAAACTGCTTAGACCGGTTTACGCACAAACTGGGCCGTTGCTAGGAAACGGCACGTGTCGACCGGGGGCGATAACACTGCAGCAATAGTATGCTCTTGACAGTGCCCGTTCGCGATCGATGACACAGAATAGTGTGGCGACTCCGAGCGTTGCTACACGAGCGAGCAACCCCAATACCCACTAAAAACCCCCTCCTCCCTGTCGACCCTGCGCTTTAGTTTGTGAAGGAAAGGCTGAGATTTAGAACATAGTTACACCCAGTGGATCCAGCGCAATAAAGTGCCTGGAGTGTGCCCTGGGAGAACACACCCCACTTCGTTGACGGGGGTCGATGGTCCCTTGCTTTCCTAGCTGCTAAGGGCCCCCCGTTAACGGAACCTAACTCAGGGAGGGAAGTTATGCGCGTACCTGCCTCTCCGGGTGCCAGCTGAAGGCCGGCGACCTCGAGTAGAGACGTTAGCACGCGCTGCAGGACTTCGCTCCCTGTCCCGCTCTGCGGCCTCCTTGAGAGACATTACTGCCTCACAAAAAGTAACCGCAGCTCCCCAGCAATCGTCGCTCTGCAGCATGGCCGTTACCAAGTCACTGAGCGCGCCGACCGCTCCTAGAGAGCGTTAGAGTGCTACAACACCAATCAATCGATCGCCGATCAATGCCATCGATTGACGTTGATCGATTAGGTATAATATTATATCGTCCGGCCATATTCTATCAATTTCTTTCGAAATGTATTCTGAAGAGGGCGTGTTATTGTTGGCCAGAATGATCTTGCTTGTACTATTTTACGGAGATGGAAACGCAGAAGACTGGGAAGCGGATGGTAATAGGGAGCAAGCGGAGCGTGGTGGGTTCTCAGATAATCAAGCAGCTCGATCGATGTCGACTAGGCGCATCTGCCAGGAGTGAAGCCAACGTGTTGCCAGGCTTTAGGATGGGAAAGTGGGCCATCGGAACTCCCTCTCATCGCCCGAAACGCAAGGCTAACCGTTTCACGCCGATATTCTGTGAGAGCGTGGTATCACACCGCTGGAGCAGGCTCTAAGAGCTCTAATCAAGATAATGATACCAGCATGTCTCTACCACGTCTAATTCTTCTACCATATTACGATTAAAAAATTAAAAGTCAGTATTTCAAAGATAGCTGTCTCACCTCCATCAGAGCCAAGAATTCCTCAGTGTCCACTTCTTTCTTCGTTTTTCCTTTAGCCGACACTTTTGCATCCTTCTTGGGAGGTTTCTCTTTTTTTAGCTTTAGAGGTGCATAAATACGTTTCGGGGTTTGTAGCTGGTAAGGCGCATCGATTAAGGTATACTCTGGAGTGAAGGTAAAAACTGACCTCACCAGGTCATATTGGTACTCTGAACTGAATCTGAAGCGAAAACCTCAGATATATAAGCAGGGAAGTGGGCAATGCGAATATGCATTGGTCAAAGTTTTCTGTTATAGCTGGTATACAGCAGCCCTGCTGAGGACGTTTGCAACACCAGAATTATCAGCAACGCGTTGCCAGCTTGGAAATATTTTTCACACCTTTTTTGAAAATTCTCGTGCCATATCGTTGTGGGAAAACCTCAACTGAAAGCTCGTCCCATATTGCCCTAGTGTGCAAGAGCAAGTTTGTACTAAGGGAAGTCACTCAAGAAGATGGATATGAACGCCCAGCCGATGGGGAACGAACGGTGCGGCAGTAGAAAGAAAACGAAGGCACCGTTCTAAACGGTTCGTAGAAACACTCCCTATTACTTATACACAGTCTCGAAGTCTCTCTGAAGGCCTAGCGTATCTAGACAGTCTGTGAGTATGGGATTGTTAACAACGCGAATGGTAAGCAGGTGTGTGTATATCAATGTTGTATTTAAATAGGTACTCGCACCGTTGTTACTCAAATATTTGTAATTTGACTAAGGCTCCGTATTAACGAATGAATGAACGTCAAATAAGACTGCTGATGACGTTCATGGTTCAATCTCACTTTGACTTCAGTGCGATCAAATCTCGCTGTCTTTACACTTCTGGAGTTGAAATAAAAGTATTCACACTATAAGTCATGACAGACCCGATGTCTTTAGTCAAGTATTCCTTTCTTTCTTTGATATCGGTTCGGAATTAAAACGTTACGATAGTGAGAATTCTCTGATTCTTTAAGAATATATGACCGGACTGGTAACAGTCCGAGGCCGCAGCGAGATTGAACCCTGAATGGCATCATAGTGTGACTCGAGGCTTAAAAACTTACAAATCATAGATATAATGTATAATCTTCGTCAGATCTCGTAATGAGCACTCGTACGCGTAGCCTTCGTAGGTGACTACGTGTTTAGACTCGGTCTGTTGAGCTTGACTTTTAGGCGTTGGCTCTGTATCCTCTGTGTCATCGTCCACAGCCTTGTAATGCACTCCCGCTTCGGCTGGTGACGGAATGTGTTCTTGTTCCGCTATAAACTTGGCTGCAGCGAGCATGTTGTCCTAATAATAAAAAATCGAAGGGGGTTGTAAAATGACGTCTATTGTTGGTAATATTATACTAATATCTAATATTCATTTACTACCAATAATTACGTGTTTTTCTTTTAATTTTCCTCCTGCTTTACTTTAGAGCCGATTTTTCAAGCAGCATTTAACAGTTATTCTATAGAATAAAACAGAACATGGGAAAATTAACAATGACAGTTGAATTGTTTCCCTGTTGAAGTTAGTCAGGTTGTAATTTATTCGACTGATAACTTTTATCTGATGATTGAAAAATCGACCCTTGGTCAGGGTATTTTGACTTTTTAGAATGTTTGCTTTTGTTTTTTTTCTTTTTTTTCTTTTATCACATTTCTTACTCTACTACATCTTTTTCTGCTTATATTACCTACCTGAAACCTCTTCAACATTCGTTTCCTGTCGGCCGCATCAAAGTTTTGCATCTCCTTTATCCATTCGCAGAACCACAGAATAAGCACTGCTTGAGTTGCTGGTAAGAATAACATTGATGATTAGTATCATGGAAGTCTTGTATAGTTCATGAATAGTTCACTATAAGGAAACGATTCCCTAAACTGTAGTAAAAGAAACATTTCACATTACCAAACGATCTATTAGTACACTCGGTCAACGCTCAGCTCGCCAATCAGCGATCCGAAAGTCATGTGTAGTCTGAACTATTAAACCAACCTATTGGACCGACGACCCGCGAAAAGTAGCCGGTAGGCGCTGGATGAGAAAGTCTGAGGACAGAGATGAGTGGCGCCGACTTGGGGATGCTTACGTCCAGCAGCGGACTGCAATTCGATTGCTAACAAATAAAATCGAAAAGTTCTCGTGACCGAATAGTACTGATAGAACTATTTCAGTGAACGAACTATATTAGAAAAGAACGCTCACTTGGATGACCGAATAGGCACAAAACTTATTACAATTCTTATATAGGAACTTTACCCACAGCCCATAAATGACGATGAATTAGGATCAGTATTCTACTTATAGCCTTACTCCTCGTAAGACAGTAAGTATACCTATAATGATATATACAAGTATCTATAACCTACGTGACTACTATATACGAGGTGTTTCTAGTTTCTAATCGGGTTTTACTGCTATTTTTATCAACGCGATGTTAGGGAATATAGGTAGAATACAAAATAAGGATTAGTTACAATTATATTTTTTGTTTTATTTCATTCAATTATAATGTCATAACTGTATGATCAAGAACTATGAAAAATAAGAAACAATCTTACGTCGATCCAACTCGTTCTCTTGCGCCCTTCTTAGCAAATTTGCGAGGGTGTCTAGAAACCAGAACTCAACAAGACTACTCCTGTAAGTCCTACATCCAACAAGCTCAGCCAATATGTCTATGTACTTCTGCTGGGCTGTCAAAGCTATTTTGGGTATTAAAGCAGGGTCTATGTCAGTTCTGAATTCGTTTGGGAGAGTGTGTATGCGGTTGTATTCTTGAATCTTTCTGATTTTGTCAGGAAGGATGCGGCGCAAGGAAGGAGTAGGGAATATGTAAGGTTCCTCTTCTGGTGTTACTTCTGGAAGTTCAGGCTCTTCTTCGGTCTCTGGACGTTGTTCTGGTGATGACGGCTGTTCTTCTTCGCATGGTCCTGAAGAACATTGAATTTTATAATTTAAACAAAAACCGACTTCAAACTAAAAACCAAAAAATAACAATGTTTGTTGAAGTTGGTGGTGAATGTTCCAATTTTGTTGTTGTTTTTAAAGTTTTACTTAGCACCGATTTCAAGATGTAGAAAATATTTATTTTTATTGCTTTTTAGTCTCAAGTCGGTGTTGCTTTTGTTAAAAAAAAAAACCCAGTTCTTAATTGCTTGAAATCGTATTTTAAGCGACTGTAGAAATTGTACTATTTGCACGCAAATACAAGTTTTGCTTTTCGAAATGGTTAGTCACTCAGCACTCTTCAAAAAGGGTTGCTCGATTTCCCTGCGATCCATTCATCAGATCCTGACTTGGTGACAATGGGACCATTTCAGGAGTGTACTCTTTCGGATAAATAAAACAATTTGAAAATCGCTCCACAATTGTCGGAGAAATCGTATAACTTATATAACAAAAAAAATATAGTCAAACTACAACAGCACGGATGCTATACGCATTATTGTGATTGTTTAAGGTCGGTTTCTCAACCTCATGGTGCGGTTACGCTTGCGGCTGGTCGCAATTTCAACCGCATACTGCGGTCAGCCGGACGGCTAACACATAATGTTACGGCACGAATACCGAAGGAAAGTACACACCAGTTCAGCCGGGCATGAACCAGTACGCTCGCGCCGGTGTGTACGCGCAATAACATAAATTGTCTATGAGTAAACACTCGTAGTCTACGGCCAACGGTAATATTAAAAATCTACTACGGCACTAAACGAACCTTTGTACGCGCAACCAAGATTTTGTTATAAAATTGTAAATCATTAAAATATACGCAATATTTCGATGAAAGTTGCTTTATTGAAGACTTCTTACGCTTCACATAATACATATGATACTTAAGAAAAGAAAGCAAATATTAATATTCTAAACTATCTTAAAAATTAAACTATATTATAAAAAAGAAACCTAAAATTAAATACTAGAACTAAATAAAATAGGGTATAATTACAGATAAAATATTGGTCCCAAACCACTATCACGTTCCCAAAAGGCTGGCGGCGTTACCACGTTGAATAGCACAATGTAATATCCTTTGAGCAAAATAGACGCCAGCCTTTTGGTCGCGTGAGGGGTCTAATAAACGTTATCCGACGTCTCGATAAAGTTTAAAGAAAAGTAAGTTTGTCAAAACAACTAATTGAAGGTGATCTCAGAGTGCTGATACTTACCTCAGACAACAGATCAATATGGTGATCCAGTGCTAAAACGTAGCCAGCCTTCTGGGCATCTTGCCCATAGAAGACGGTGACCTAGGACTGTATTCTACTTATAGTCTTAAGGGATTAAGCAGGTTAGAATACAAGGCTAAACTTTATATTAACGGAAATTAAGTTTAGGGGTATACATGCGCCTTATAAGGGTGTTTGGCGCACATTAAAAGTTATTTGGTTCAATAATAATTACAACAACAAACTAGAAAAATATGTCGTTTTAAAGACGACGAACCAGGTAATTTTCAAAAACAAACAAAAAAATCGTATCTCGATTCCAGTGACACTTAGGACATAGACATAGGATATCTTTGGTTTAAAGATAGGTCTTGATCCACCCAAGCCCCCAAAAAAAATTGTCGGTCCATGCGCCAAACACCCTGTATATAGACACTAGACCTGTTATTTGGGCTAGGAAACATGTTTTAGGGTCCACCAACAAGTTTTGAATGAATAATGGGAAAAACAAAATACGTTTGATTGAAAAATAAGTTTGATGAAAAATAAGTTTGATGAAAAATAAGTTTTCTTTTATTGGATTAGTTGGGTGTGGTTTACATATATGTCCCCGGAATCATAAGTAATGAGGGGGAAGGGGGGAGGGGGAGGGAGGAAAACTTACCCCTTCTGCAACTCCTATGTGGCGGAAATGTATAGTTCCTGAGTTATTAATGTTTTTGTCAATCTAACCTCACTTCTGTTTTTCACATATATATAAAATAAATAGTGAATGGTTACAGTCGGTTCTGGCGCTTTGGTCTACACAAAACCTAACCTAACCAACTGTTTAAAACTCCACATATTTAAATTTTCGGATACATACAGTCTCCTATTTCGATAAATCCCGTCAAAAAACGTAAAAAAACGTCTCGGCGACAAAATTACCAGATCATTGTTGTGAATTTCAAACCTCGATAATTCATTGAATATGTATTTTTTCTACTCAAAACCAATTTCAGTTGTTATAAATAAGTCTTAAATATATTCCTAAACACATTAAATAGTGTAAGTAAGTAGATACCTTGCTTGCCCGACTGGATGGCTACCACTGGTCTAGAGTATGCCGCCATAATAACCTTGGGTTGTGTTCCAGCATTAGTGGCCAGGTTCCAGTCTCCCTTAAGAGAGCAGCAGCACATTTGTAGCACCTTTGGTGTTGCAAATGTCCATAGGCGATGGTAACCGTTTACCATGAAGTGGACCGTCTGCCTGTCTGCTGAATTCCTGCAATAAAAAAAGATACCTTGTTCCTCGCTCTCCTCAGTAGACGTTGAAGATTCAGGTGTCAATGGCGGTGACCTGACACAGATTAGGCCGGCATCAGAAAGTAATTTCCGTAACTGCTCGACATGATCGTCCTCTATTCTTCTAGAAGTCATTATTAAAAATCGTTAAGTAAATAAATAATAATTTTAATTAAATTTACATTGAAACTTTGACAATGTAAATGTCAACGCGATTTTTAAGTTTTTTTTTAATACGTGCTAATTCTCCATATATTCAATGTACTCTGTGGTGCTAATTAATAAAATAGTTTATCACAGGTCAAGGGCTCAATTTTGCAATTGGACCTACATCTGCAAAATAGAACCATGCCACAAACATGCCAAAATTGGGTTAAGGATGCAGAATGCTTTCAAAATGCACCTTCTATCGACTCAATAAGAATCATAACGATCTGACAACATTTTTACAGAATAAACATTTTTACCACGAAGTGCGTAACCCACAAAACACCAAGAGTAATAAACTAACAAGATCCATGACCCATGGTAATCCAAAAACCTAAAAGGTTTACTTGAATATATATATATATATATATATATATATATATATATATATATATATATATATATATATATAGGACAAAATATAATATACAATATTCAACTTTTTTTCCAAGATATAGATTGTTTTTGTACGCAAAATTTTAATAAAAAAACGGCTTTTTCTCAAAACTGTCAGTATGTGGGTTGGTTCCGTTTTGCATAAGTAGGTCCAATTTCAATATTTTGGCGTCGCGAAAATATTCAAAGTACAATTCCATTGCGATAGTGTAAAAAATTCGTAATCTACTAAATCCGCAATATCTTCTTGATATCGTCGCGCCAGAATAATAGGAGAAAAAAATGGCTTAGAAGAAATGGCGATAGCCGAATGAAAATTGAAAAGCTACCAAAAATTATAAACACTTATTTCGCGAGTTCTCTGTGTTTCTATTTTCTGTCGATCAGTGAAAAAAATCACATCGGATTAGATATTTTTTAATCTGGCCATTTTAACATGTTCCCCGAAAAATTCCCGCGGGATTCCTGTGATAAAAAGTAGCGCAGATTTTAAATCTAAGAATTTGCTGTCGATCAAAGAAACCAGCTTCAAAATCGGCCTAGCAGCTTTCACGTAAATCCCGAACAAATAATCCAGTTGTTTTTTTTATATCTTCAATGTACAGACACGGCATGTCTAGAATCTTATAATATTATAGATAAATAAATAGAACATATATGCACTAAATCATAAATAAAAAATAGCAGTAAAGAAACCGACTTCAGAAATAACTAAACAGCAAGAAATAAATATTTGCCAGCGTGACTACCACTTCAGCTGATAAATTAATACAAGTACATGCTAACAAGTAAATTAATACAAGTACATGCTAAAAGTAAATTAATACAAGTACACGCTAACAAGTAAATTAATACAAGAACTTGTATTAATTCATCATCTACTTCATAAAATTATTGGCGTCGTTTTTATGTGGTTATAATTATACTTACGTCTATAACTTCTACAAAAATTTCAAACTATAGGTAATTTATGAAAATGAGAACGATCTATTACATCAAACAAGGACTGAATATGTTGGTATTCATTATATTCAGTTAACGGTACAATAAACGTGACGGGGCGCTAATTGGGACCCAAATTGAGGGAGCCCTAAAATAAGGGGTTTTGAACTCAGATTGTATGGTGCAAGCGATAGGTTAGAGCGATTATATATTTTTTATTGCCTGAACCAGGCATACACACTGATGACCTGCGTTGCCAGACGTCCCGATGTTTCAATCCAAATTAAATGTCCCGCGCGGGACATACTCGTCCCGCTTTTGGGGATAACTCGATCGTGCGTGCAGCGTGCTGAGGAATCGGAATTACTCATCTCCACTTTCATCTACAGTTGTCCTGTGAAGAGTTCTTCATCTTTATTAAAGAGAAGAAGGAAGAAGTTACATCTTCACAGAAATATCATGAATAAGTATTTCTTAAAAATAAAATTATTCTCATATTGTAAGTTGCAATTTGTAACACTCACTCCTCAGGCTATTGTTTAAAACGCCATATTTTTGAAATTCTTTTTTTTTTGTTTTATACAGAAGACGAATAAGACTCAACTATTTAAAGATAGGGTATATCTGATTTAAAATATCATATTTTTATTAAAATAAAATTTCAGTGCCTATTTTTGCTATCTATTGTTAGTCCGGTCAATTTGGACAATTGAAATAAAGAAAATTCCGACAGTGCCAAATTTTCGTAGAGACCTTAGGTTTACCATAATAAATAAAATGTCAAAAGTCCCCATCGGTCCCATGTGTGCTAAGGGACTTATTCGGGGCCCAAGGTCAAAATTTTAGGTTTTTTGGATTTTTCTCGAAAACGGTAAGTTTATCGAATAAGTACTTCAGAGCAAAGTTGTAGATCTAAAAGTTCTCTATAAAAATGGTCTTTATGATTTTTCTCTAAGACCCACCACTTCCCAGATATTGCGTTTGTAAGAATCACGTTCTACAT